>CAMZMU010000112.1:13262392-13411111 GCA_947311845.1 Poa pratensis
GGTTATGATGCATTTTCCTTGCCACATAGTTGTGTATAGCTGCACATCTACTAATGTAGTGTACTCATCCTACATTGCTAAAACATTTCACTTGTTACCATCACCATGTATTTTCTTCTTGCTCGTAAAGCGTCGAGTTGTTTCTATCAACCTATGATTTTTTTATTACGACGCTAATTATTGGGTGTTAGTGAATTGAATCTCAGATATTTGGCCCTTGGTACCTGTTGGAATAAGTAGTTTCTCTTCACTACACGATATCTCACATATATAACATTAGCATATGTAAATATATTGTTCTTTCTTACTGCTATAGTTGCCTTGTATGTGTGATATAATTGTACTTCTATATCTGGCACATCTAGGTTTCTTCTACCGATCATCAACTCAATCCACAATGATGACCCATTTACGAATGCTTTATGCTCGTGTCAATCTTACGCATGTCTAAATATCATATTATACTGGTTGTATCCACCAATAGGATTTCCTAAACCCTCTCACTCGCTCTCATTGTTGGTTTGTACTTTTTGAAAATGCTTTCTTTTGTAACAACTGAACTCTGTTTATGCACAACTGAAACACATTACGGCATACTTAACATGAGTAAGATCATCTTGGACTCATAAGTATAGATGCACCCACTATTTAAAAATGGCATTTTAAATTGTAAAAAAAAATCGGTACTCCAAAATGATTTTTCACGAAATATTTATTTGTCAATTTTACACAAACCACAAATTTCTTTTTTACAGAAAAATATAGAACATCCGGATGTACATCCGCCATTTTTATTTGGATTTCTTAACATTTTCAAAAGTTAAATTTATTCATAATGGATACATCTACATGTACGACCAAAAACATCGTGTCCGACATATATTAGAGATTATTTCAGCTCTTTTTTAGGCTTCAGTTGTAAGGTATCGAAATTAGTTGCAACTATCATTGTGTATGCATTGTACTCACTTTTTTTAGGAAATCAGATTTCGAAATATATAATATCTGGTTGTATATCCGCCATTTTTATTTGAAATTGTTGACATTTTAAAAAGTTCTTAATTTTTTTTCATAATGGATACATCTACACGTACCACCCAAAACATCGTGTCCGACATATATTAGATATTCTCTCTCTCATTTTTTAGGCTAGGTATGGAAATTATTTACAACTATCACTGTGTATACACTGTACTCAATCTTTTAGAAAAAAAAAGGTAATCGTGATTCTATTGTTGCCAACAGCAACACAAAAGCTTCGTTTGTGGACCACGGTAGCAGGCATGCCCTCTATTCATTTGTTTCCTTCTATCTCACGTGGAGCTGGCCTGCCGCAGCACGATTGAGTTTTCTGTTTTTTTTCTTTCAACTTTACAAAGACATGCACCTGGCCGCCGCACCGGTTTGACCTGGTCTTTTTTTTGGTATTAACCTTTTGTACGTGTCAGATACCAAAACATGTGTACATAATATTTCGTGTGTAACTTTCCGATCTTTTAATCACGGCCATCATAATCTAAATTAATGGAGACGAAGCATGGGGAAGGTGATGAGGCTCTTGCGAGAGCCCTGAAGAACTTGGAGCTGAGAGAGGGGGAGCTGGACGATGTGTTCATCGGTCCCGATCAACTGCAAGGGCTGAAGAAGAAGGCGAGGTGGCTGGCGGTGGCAAAGGTCCACACCAGGAAATCTGTCAGCCCCACGGCTGTCTTCGAGACGCTGCGAGGGGTGTGGGGTCTTGCGTATGATCGGAGATGAGGGAGGTTGATGACAACCTATTCACCTTCAAGTTTTTCTGTCTCGGCGACTGGAACAAAGTCATGCATCAAGGCCCATGGTTGTTCAAGAAACTAGTGGTTCTTATCGCAGAATATGATGGACTAGGAAACCCGGCTGGTGTTGATTTAGACCGCACCGCGGTGTGGGCACAGATTCATGCAATACCCGAGCTTTATCGTGTCCAAGAGGTTGTCGATCAGCTGGCGAGGAGGATTGGTAAGGTTCAGAGTGTTGAGATGAAGCCGGCACGCTGGTTTGAGGGAGACTATGTGAGGGTACGTGCTAGTATTGATGTGAGGAGACCTCTTATCCGATTTGTGCCACTCAATGTTGGAGGGAAGGACAGACTACTGCTTCATGTTAAGTATGAGAAGATCGGTTACTTTTGTGATGTGTGTGGCGTTATGGGCCATGATCTGGAGGAGTGTGGTGATGGTGTGCATGATCAGAGCACAATCCAATATGGCAAATGGCTATTAGCTAAAAGAAGGACAGTAACGCCGCAATTCGGTCCTCGTGCACCAATGGCTGGAAGAATGGGCGGGCGCGGGAGAGGGGAAATTACCTACGATCGCAAACGTCAATCAGAGGAAATAGAGGAGAGCGATGACATGGAAGATATGGCAACTAGCCCTCTGAAAAAGCCGCGGATGATATGGACGAGGATGATGTTCAGAATAATATTGACGGGAAGATCAGTGTCTCGAAGAAGTTACAATTTGAAAACCAAGGAACAGAAACAAAGGAGGGAGAGGTAACTGGGCTCGAACTTACTACGAATACAAAGTCAGGAGGCCTTGTGCCTCCAAGACCAGCGAGCTATATTTCACCGAGGGAAAAGAAGAGACCGAAGAAGGCAGGAGAGGAGAATGTTTCGACATCAAATGATAGCACATCGGTGGCTCCCCGAGGGGGAGACCGCCGGGAACAATGAATCTCCTGAGTCTGAACTGTCGGGGGTGCGGGCGACCCGAGACAGTTCAAGAAATTAGCAACTTAATTAAGTTGCATCACCCGGCTTTGGTCTTTCTCTCGGAGACCAAACTGTCTGCTACGAGAGCGCAAGATTTGAGGTTTCGGTTTGGGTTTCAGCACGCTTATGGTGTTAAGTGTGAGGGCTTAAGTGGAGGATTGGTTCTGTTCTGGAATAATGATTCTGTGGTTAGTTTGAAATCTTTCAGCAGATCACATATTGATGTTCTAGTTCGGAATTCCTGCTTGGGCGACTTGGAGTGGAGGTTTACGGGGTTTTACGGTGACCCAGTTAGATCTCGGAGGAGATTAAGCTGGGAATTGTTGGAATTTCTTAGAGGACAATTTGATAACCCTTGGCTATGTGCTGGGGATTTTAATGAAGTGCTGCATTCGGACGAACAGTTTGGGGGAAATCCACGGGAGGAGTGGACGATGGAAGGCTTTAGGGATGCAGTGGATACGTGTCGTTTTATTGATATGGGATATTCAGGTCTGCCATTTACTTGGGATAACCGGCAGCAGGGTATAAGAAATATTAAAGTTCGTTTAGACCGTGGCCTTGGGGATGAAAGTTTCATGGACAGATTTGGTAATACGGAGGTTACACATATTCAGACAACACAATCAGATCACTGTGCTTTGATGATAAATATTGCTGGCTCGGTAGATGGTCAAGGGATAGGCGGCCCTAAACCCTTTAGATTTGAGAATGCCTGGACGAGGCATGAAAATTATAGGACGACTGTGGAGGATGCCTGGATACCGACATCTGGGGATCTAATTTCGGTTTCGGATGCCCTTAATGGAGTAAGAAAAAGGTTGCAGACTTGGAGCCGAGATGAGTTTGGTAATGTTCGGAAACAACTAAAGAATATGAGAGGAAGATTGGAGGAGTTGCGATCTCAGTCAATCGGTTCTGGACCTTCACAAGAGGAGAAAACATTGATGTACCGTATCTCGGAGCTGCTGGCTCGAGAGGAGGCCATAGCGAAGCAGCGGTCCCGCATTCAGTGGCTAAAAGAAGGAGACCGAAATACATCTTTCTTTCATGCAAAAGCAAAGGAACGGGCGAGGCAAAATAAAATAAAATCTCTCCGCCTTGATAATGGGACGACGGTCAAGTCACAACCAGAATTAGAAAGTGCTGCTATTAATTTCTATCAGTCCTTGTTTTCAGCCGGAGGTAATGTTAATCCGAATCTGGTTACAGAAGTAGTTCAGCGAAAAGTGGATGATTTGATGAATGATAAATTGTGTGCACCACTGTCGGATTTGGAGATAGAAGCAGCCCTTTTTATGATGCATCCGCACAAATCGCCGGGGCCGGACGGTTTTACTGCTGGTTTTTACATTAGGCATTGGAATGTGCTTAAGCAACCTGTTTGCAATGCTATTAAGATATTTTTTGATACAGGTGTGATGCCGGAGAGGTGAATAAAACGGTGCTGGTTTTAATTCCCAAGGTTAAAGATGCCAAGAGTCTTTCTCAGTATAGACCGATTTCTCTGTGTAATGTGCTCTATAAAATAGCATCTAAGGTTTTGGCTTTACGGCTACGACCTATTCTTGAGGAGATCATATCGGAGGAACAAAGCGCTTTCGTCCCAGGGAGACTAATTACGGATAATGTGCTAACTGCTTATGAGTGCATCCATTACTTGAAGCGGAAGAAAGGCAAATCTGGGGCATGTGCAATTAAATTAGATATGGCCAAGGCCTATGATCGTGTTGAGTGGATTTATTTGAGGAAGATTATGGAGAAGATGGGGTTCGCACCCTTTTGGATTAACAGAATTATGGCATGCGTTGAAACAGCGACCTTCTCAGTCCGGGTCAATGGCGTCTTCTCCGAGACTTTTAAGCCATCGAGAGGCATTAGACAGGGGGACCCGATCAGCCCTTATTTGTTTTTATTATGCTCGGAGGGACTAACAAGTCTGTTAAAATATGTTGGTGCAGGTCATCTCGCGCGAGGAGTTAGGGTGGGGATTCACGCCCCCTGGATATCCCACCTTTTATTCGCGGATGATTGTATTGTGTTTACGCAAGCTTCTTCGGCGGGAGCCCAACGGATTAACGAGATACTGGAGCGTTACCATATGGGATCGGGTCAGTTGGTAAACAAGACCAAATCTGCTATTTTTTTCAGTGCCAATTGCTCGACTGAAACGAAACAGGAAGTTCACACAGCAGCCGATATATCTAATGAAGCCTTAGTGGAGAAATATCTGGGGCTTCCTACAGCTCTTGGAGGTCCACAGATGAACAATTTGAAGGAATTCTGACTAAGATTAAAAGGTTAGTCAATGGTTGGGTACCTCAGCATCTGAACAGCGCAGGGAGAGAGGTGTTGATTAAGGCTATATGTCAGGCAATACCGACATACTCGATGAGTTGTTTTAGGCTCTCTAAAAAACTGTTGAAGAAGATAACAAGCATCATTGCTCGTTTTTGGTGGGGTGGTGATGAGAAGAAACGCAAGATGCATTGGCGCAAATGGAAGGATATTGCAATTCCAAAAGGAGAGGGTGGGATGGGCTTTAGAGACCTTGAGCAGTTTAACCAGGCAATGTTAGCAAAGCAAGGTTGGCGGCTACTTACGAATCCCAACTCTTTATGTGCTAGAGTTTTGAAAGGAAAATATTACCACTCGGGTGATTTTATGTCTGCTACTAGAAAGAAGGGGTCATCACACACATGGCGAGCAATACTCCACGGACGAGATGCTCTGAAACTCGGAATCATCAAGAGGGTTGGAGATGGTACTTCTATTAATGCATGGACCGATCCTTGGATTCCTGACAATTTTAACAAAATGCCAATGGTAAAGAAGGATGACAGTACTATTTCAACGGTGGCGGATTTGATAGAACCGGTTACAGGAGGGTGGAATGAAGAGAAAGTTTATGAGAACTTTATCTTCTCAGATGCGGAAGCAATTCTAAGAATTCCAGTTGGCAAGGTGATGGAAGATACGTGGGCATGGCAGCCGGAAAAACTTGGCTTCTTTTCGGTTCGGTCAGCTTACAGATCACTAGTCCAAAATGAGCGTATTCATACTGCGGGTACCTCTACGGGTACAGACTTAAAAATCTGGAAGAAACTTTGGAAGATCTCAGTTCCCCCCAAAGTCCGCAATTTCTGGTGGCGTGTTATCCATAATTTTGTGCCCACCAGAAGTGTTCTTTATGATCGGCATATTGAGAAGATCAATTTCTGTGAGGCCTGTGGAGACAAGGAATCAATATTTCATGCCCTGTTCAAGTGTACGTGGGCTAAGCTCTTTTGGACGGAAATCAAAAGTGCGATCGGCACAAAGATTCCTGATTTACATCCTGACTCATGGGCGTTGGACATGGTTGATGATCGGATAGTGCCCAGCAAGGATTGCTGTATCATTTTATGTGGCGCGTGGTCCGTTTGGATGGAGAGAAATGCGAGGCTCCATGGCGAGTCATCGCGGACGATCAGCCAATCTGTTAAATGGGCTTGCGATGTGGTGTTCGATCTAGCCTCCACGGGAAAGGAAAATGAGGGGACTACGGCAAAAGCGAAACCTAGGTGGTGCCCTCCTCCGGTGGGCAAACTGAAAATCAACGTTGATGCATCTTTCTCGGAGGAGCTACACCAAGGTGGGACAGGGATTGGAATGCGCGATCATGAAGGTAAATTAATTCGTGCACAAGCGATCTGGTATGCAACAGCGGCTAGCGCCTTAGTGATGGAGGCTTACGCTGTTCGGGATGGGGTCCAGATTGCACTTGATTGTGGTCTGCAGGATGTTGTGATTGAAACTGATGCTAAGCAATTGGTGGACCTCTGGAAGTCCTCTAATTATGATCGTTCTGAGGTAGCATCGGTTTTAACAGAGATACGAGAGCTAGCTGGGAATTTCACCACTTTCTCTTTAAATTTTATCCCTAGAGTAGCTAATGAATTGGCTCACCTGTGTGCCAAACAGTGTAGTCCTGATAGAAGAAGATGCCTCTGGCTAAACTTCATACCTACCTTCCTTGATGCCTGTATCAAGAAGGATTGTAACCCAGGGTGATGCAGCAGGTTTCTGACACGCTCTTTTCCTTACCAGGGTACCTAAGGGGACTGGAAGGTTTTTAATGAGGCGTCCTGTTTGCTTAATATATTACTGATTCTCAAAATGGACCATATATTTTAAGTATATGTGGCTTAACGTGGTGGTTTTATTAGACATACTTATTTTGCTTTTAGTATATAATAGAAATAGATAGCAAGCGTTGAAAATAAATTAGTTAAATAGATTATTCTAGTTTTGCATAAGTATGATTTGATTGTTTGATAGACTCGTCCGAAATACACTTGGTATGTTTTGCTATATACAAGAGCTCGTACTGATTTCTAAGGTAAAATATTTGGGTACATAATGGACACATATTTCAGTTTGTATAAATTATACGACTTCCATTGGAGGGTGATTATTATTCTAACTAAACTTGAGGTTGTTAATTAGATTGGTTTGTTTCTACATATGTGGTACACACTACTGCTTAGTCGTGTGGACTTGCTCTCGCGAATTTAGCCTCTTAATAAATATTCAATATAGTCGTTTCACATAACAGATAACGGAACAACGGTTATTAGTACATTTTTAAATTCTGGGACCTCGTTCTGTCGGGGCCAGGGGCGGTTGCCCCATTTGCACTGCCCACGGGCTGACCCTGCTGTCAGTCGGTTTGTAGCAAGTGGAAGTTGTTTATTCGCTTTGCATTCTGAAATATCTCACTGACTTGAGTTGTAGGCTTGGTGATCGATGCTTTAAAATTACTGCTCTACGTGGTAATTGGTATATTTTCTTGCCCAAAAAAGCAACAAATTGCTAATTTTCATTGATAACAGATACAAAGTGTTGACCTCAACATCCTTTTCACAAGTGGCGTAGTTCACTGATCTGACTTCTATTGCAGCAACTATTAACTGTAAAAATCGAGTAAACAAGTTGACGGAATAATGGGAACCCAATACCCGCAGAGGCAAAACTGCGGGCTTAGCATGACAGCGCAAGGTTATTTAGCTTCCAATCATTCCCCGGCCACCAATTAGGCCTCACTGACGACAGTAGCTCGACTTACGTAAGTAATCCGTCGTCGCAGCCGCCCTAGAGGGAAAACAGACTATGGTTACTGGATCGAGTAGGAGAGTGCTGTGCGGTGTACAGAGACAGCGGCTGAGAACAGTTACTCTAGCAAACAGGCATATGCCTAGATGATCTATTAAATGCAGGAAACTCTGCACAAAATCTATCAAGCTACGATCGAGCGATGTATACGTATACAGTAAGATAAAGTGAAGTGGGCGAAAGTTCGAGTACGGGCACCAGTAGAAACAAGGGTTTTCGTCCGGAGCCACATCGGGCTCTAGTCCCGGCAGGGTTACAAACCGGTACTAGAGGGGGGACTGGTCCCGGTTCAAAGGCTACGAGGCTACAACAGACTAGTTCCGGGTCGTAAGGGACCTCTAGTACCGGCTCATAATACGAACCGGTACTAGAGGTGTCTGGCTCGGCAGGACCACGTGCGAGACACCTCTAGTACCGGCTCCGGTACTAGAGGTCAAACGGTTCAGTTCCCGCGGTTTCGTCGCTTTGGAAGTATACCGTCGCTTCGTCGCCGTCGCTTCGTCTTTCGTGGAATTGATCACCACCGGCGCTTCGTCGCCGTTGCTTCGTCTTTCGTGGATCATTGATCACCACCGGCGCTTGTTCACCTCCCTCTAGTACTATATAATGCACATGATCTTCACATTCATAAGCACACCTAGCTTCTCCTCTAATCCCTCCCAAAGCCCACCCTCTATCTCCCACTCATTCCAATGGAGCCGCTCGCGCGCGTACCTCGAACTCGGGTGTACCACCTCACCGCCGAAGGGATGCATTTCAAGGTCACGGTCACTCTCCGTGCATCAAGGGTGGAGAGGTGGATCCGCGCCGTCAAGAAGCAGTTCCTGGACGCCGCACCGATCAAGTGTGTGGGCCTGGACTGCGAGTTCACCGACCCTCGCGAGGGTAGACAAAATCAGCGCGCCGCCGTCCTTCAACTCTCGGTGGCGTCCGAGAATTTGGTCTTCCAAATATGTTGGGCTAATAAAGTGCCGCAGTTGCTCAAGGAATTCTTGCGGGACAACACCATCAGATTCTGCGGCGCGGCTATCCACAATGATGTGCACATGCTGGGATACTACGGAATTGACATTCCGTCTGTGTTCGACCTCCAACAGGTTATCCCGAACCCCACCAATAAGTCCATTCCGAGTCTCTATGACCTGGCCAATGCTACTATTGGGACAAATCTTGAGAAGAAGAAGAGGAAGAAGAAGGACAAGAAGAAGAACAACAAGAAGGACGACGAGGAAGAAGAAGATGACCTAATATTTGGTTGGGGCAACGTTCCATTGAGCTACGAGCAAGTTAAGTATGCCGCTCTAGACGCTCGCCTGGGGTTCGAGATTGCTAGGAGGCACTGGAAGCTACATGGCTACAATAGCCATGTTGATCGTCTCAACATTAATGTTGATGAGTAGATGGTGTGGTGTGGTGTGGTGTGTGAGGCTTCTATTGTATGAACTGTGAATCTTCTCAGTGCTATATTGAATCTTCAAATGAGTTCTATTTGCAAAATGTTTAAACCTTTTGACAAATGAATTGCTAATTCCTTTTGCCTTTTCTTTTAATCCTTCTAATTATCAAATGAATTTCTTTTATGAAAATAAAATGTCAATAAAGATATGAATATTTCCATATTAAATTGAAAATGACAATAATAATGTAAAATTAATTTTTTTGTTATTTGAATTCATTAATCTTACTTATGCAAAAAATAATTTGAAGTAATATTTATGCAAAAAATGAATTAATTTTTGAATTAATAATTTGAAGTAATATTTATGCAAAAATGAATTAATAATTATTATTACTTAATCATAAATCTTACTTAATCATTTTTTGATCGATTTATACATATTATTTGTCGAATTTCGATTTACGGATTTAAAGATATGAATTTATCCATATTAAATTGAAAATGACAATAATAATGTAAAATTGATTTTCTTGTTATTTGAATTCAAAACTATTAGTACTTAATCATTAATGTTTATGTTAACATAGGTTTGGAATTCAAAAAAATAATATGATTTTTCTCTACAAATAACAAAAAAATGAATTAATAATTATTATTACTTAATCATTAATATTTATGCAAAAGATGAGATGGACACAATATTTAGATTCCTATCATTTTTCTGATCGATTTATACATATTATTTGTCGAATTTCGATTTACCGGTTTAAAGATATGAATATTTCCATATTAAATTGAAAATGACAATAATAATGTAAAATTAATTTTTTTGTTATTTGAATTCAAAACTATTAGTACTTAATCATTAATATTTATGTTAATATAGGTTTGGAATTCAAAAAATAATATCATGTGACATCAAAGTCTAGAGGATAATAAGATTGATATCATAGTATTATCAGGATGTTATCAGTGCAATCTTGGAAGCTAATTGGAAAGGAACTCAAAAGTTAAGCGTGTTGGGGTGGAGCAGTGTGAGGATGGGTGACCGATCGAAAAGTTTGATCACTAGTGCGAGGATGGGGGCAAAGCGTGCTGAGACTTGATATTAGGGGCGAGACCGATCGGAAGTTTGATCACTAGTGCGAGGATGGGGGCAAAGCGTGCTGGGACTTGATATTAGGAGCGAGACCGATCGGGAAGTTTGATCAGTAGTGCGAGGATGGGAGCAAAGCGTGCTGGGAGGGGCGATTAGAGATTAAACTGACAAATAATTCAAAGATTTGAAATATAGAAAAAAATTCAAAACTATTAATCGCAAAATTTCAAAAAAAAAAAATTCGGAAAAAGGGTCTCTAGTCCCGGGTCATATTACGAGCCGGGATTAGAGGTCCTCGACCACGCGCGGTGTCAGCGCCCCGCGTGGAGCTCTCTAGTCCGGGGTCGTAAGCCACCCGGGACTAGAGGGGAGGGGGGGGGGGGGGGCCTCTAGTCCCGAATCCGGCGTCCCGGGTGGGAATCCGGTACCTGAGGCGCCTATCACCCGGGACTAATGCTCCTGTTTCTAGTAGTGGGGAGAACGAGCAAATTATTGAAGTTGTATAATTCAGATGCATAAAACATAGAACAAGCAAGCTAGGTATCCAGCACGGGCCGGCGAGATGGGCATTGGTGCGTACGCTCTACGCATATAGGCACGGTACTGGTACTTGCATCCGGCCGAGTATAATGGAGAGGAGGCATCAGGCATGTGGAGTCGGTGCGGAGACGGTGAACCCAGGCCCATGTGCACCCCACCGCTGTACCCCGAGAATGCTCCCTCTAGCCTGCCGCGCTTTCTGAATTCGACAAAGATCTCGCCCGGATCGAGCTGGTCTAGTCTACTGCCCCTTGCCTAGCTAGCTAAACGGCCAAAGCGCCGATCCAGATGCATTGGTTTTCCCTCAATTGTCTGCTGAATGTGGGAGCCCGGCGTGGATACACATTGTTAAGAGCATCTCTAGCAGAACCCGCAAAAGGCGAACCCACAAAACACTTTTGCAGTTCCCGCAACTCGCATTTTTTGGCTCGAAACGCCGCGCGGCGGAGCAGAACCCGCAAAGCAGAACCGCAAAACAGAACTTTGCGGGTTCTGCTCCGCCGCGCGGCGTTCAGAAACTGCATTCGCAAAACAGCAAGATAGGCATGAATATCATAAAAATGGAATGATAAATAAATTAGACCTAAATTATAAAGATTCATATTACAATAGTAGGATATTATGAATCCTCACAAATAGTTTATTACAATAAAAGTTTGAATCACACTAATAAAACAATAATTCAATACAAGATGTTGTAGAATAACAATATTGTTTGAATCAAACATGGCTCAAATGAACTAAAAAATAGCTACTGCCCATGCAGCTGCCAGATGTGTTCAACCAGGTCTAGCTGCAGCTGGTTGTGTTCGTCCTTGTCCTCTATCTCACGGTAAGTCTGCAGAAAAGCTTGGACGCGGTCTGGGTTTCTAGCTGGCTTCACACGGCTACCAACATTGTCATAGGACAACTCCAAGTCCAAGCCCCTTTCATCCTCTATGATCATGTTGTGAAGAATCACACAACAAGTCATGATGTTTTTGAGATTTTTCTTGTCCCAAAAACGAGCTGGTCCTCGAACTATGGCAAACCTAGATTGTAGGACACCAAATGCCCTCTCTATATCCTTTCGGCATGCCTCTTGAGCCTTTGCAAATTCAATTTGCTTCTTGCCTTTTGGATTTGAGATGGTCTTCACAAATGTAGTCCAAGGTGGGTAAATACCATCGGCAAGATAGTAACCCTTTGTGTACTCATGCCCATTAACCGTGAAGTTACAAGCCGGAGCATCTCCACTTGCTAGCCTACGAAGAAGATGAGACCTTTGCAACACATTGATATCATTACATGTGCCCGGCAAATCAAAAAAGCAATGCCAAATCCATAGATCCTCGGACGCAAAGCCGGCCAACCTTGGATCCTTGCCGCCGCTTTGCATACCGGTCCTCAAACTCCTTGACGGCGAGGACGGCGACCACCATTTGCTGCCGCCGGCTTGCGAACAGCGCCTCCACATCGGAGTCGTCGGAGGAGGATGAATCGGAGAGCATGAGCTCTTCCTCCGGGCTCAACTCCATCTGAAATGGGCAAGGCATACTCACTACCTACTACTACGACCGAAATCGAAGGGAAATCGAGCGGAATTAGACTCACCGGCAGATCGCGCGGCGGCGGCGCAGATTTCCGTTCTCCGTGGACGCGGCCAGGGGAAACCGGCGGAAGGGGACCTCCGCGGCCGGGGCAGCTCGCGTGCGGCGGGGCGCCGTGAGATGCGGCCGGGAAAGGGAGGGATTCGCAGGCGGCGGCGCTGGCGGCGGCGGCGGCAGCGAGATGCGGAAGATGAAAGGAAGAACGCGTGGTGAAAACTCCCACCCGCCAACCGCTTTGACCAAATGCAGGGGCCCCTAGATTCGGCGCCGAAATCCCCGAAAAAGCCGTTCCGATGCGGGGATTCACGGGGCCCTGCAAAATCTTTTGCGGGTTGGGCAAATTTGCCGGTTCTGTTCTGCGCCGTTTTGCGGTTTTCAATCCGCATCGGGCGGTTATTATGCGGGTTCTGCTAGAGATGCTCTAACATCTCACGCGTGTACGCCGTGCTCTTGACTGTTTCTACTTTGTAATCACTTGACTTACTTCTACTCTCGTTTTAAATTAGATGACTTCCATTTTTTAAATGTGGATGTATATATATACTTGTAACAAAGGTTTACTTTGTAATCACTTGACTTACTTCTACTCTCGTTTTAAATTAGACCTCGCTTGTCCCCAAGCGAAAGCCGAGCTCAGTAAACTAGAACAAAGGTTTATGGAGTGAAGCGTCGATAATAAAGAATACAGACAAGAAGTATCAGTAATTACTAAGCAACACAACTCATTTTAAACAGCAACTTCTCTTCATATAACCTAACTTGAACATGAGTAGTGAAACAACCACAATAAAAAATACAAGCGTGGGGATTGGGTGTTCACCAAATCCCCTCTCATCCCCACTTTTGCCATCCACTAAAATATCCTTGGAGTAAACAAGGCCTGATTGGGATTAGAGTCGACGATGACACACACATGCGTAGTCCAACTACGGTACGGCTCTCGAGCTAACCCCTGAATATACAATGCACCTCCCGGTCTAGATATATGCTCCGCTACATGTGCCGGCGATCGGTTCCTGCCTTATTACATACAGGGACGCGCGGTGACTTCCACGGATTACCATGATCCAAGAAATATCATGCACGCAGAATGATTCATGAGAGTACCTGCAAGCCAGGCCAACAAGGTTAATTTGCACGCTGCATGCTTCTCCTAGTCGCATACTATTTCCAGCTCGATCGGTCTATAAATTTTGCTGTTCTTGTACGGTACCGTCTCGCTTACAGCCGGCAGGCAGGCCTGGGGAATTGTGCCCTCTCAATTTACATTAATTCAGAGACGGAGAATCGCTGCTGCTGTCTTGTTTTTCGGAACTAAAACTGCTCTTGTTTCTACTACTCGGAGTAGTGATGATTGATGACAGGGTGACAGGAATGAACTGCAACCGCGCGCAGATGTCCTGTCTGCATGCAGCGGCGCCAGAGGCACGTCGGAGTGTCGCAGGATCTGAGCCCATGCATAATGCGATCGATGTACGTACACACGCGGACACGCCGATACTGCCTTAGATTTCTTCTCCTGGAGAGGAAATTCAGTACGTGGTCGGAGCAATGCATTTTCTTTCTCACTCTCGCGCGCGTACTTGTTTGACCTTGTGCAACTCAGGTCCATACTGGTGTTCTGGGAAGTGATAGTGGTTTTTTTTTTCTCGCTCAAGTGGAGGAAGGAGGTCAACTGAGAACGTACATGGATGTACGTGCTTCAGTTTCTCGCTAGTAGCTAGCAGTAGCAGCACTGGTCATTGTGCAAATTGTCAAACACCGTACCTAGCAATTCGCCAAGTCGAGGCAAGATCCCCATCCGTTTGGACATTGGGACCGACGAGAATAACCAAGATCAGACTGACGGTGATCGGGATAGCTGCCTGAAAGTGCAGGAGAAGGGAAGGAAGCTAGGGGGAAGAAGCGGCCGTCGAGTGTAGGCGGAGCAAAGTATGGCCGGCCGGCCAATACCTCTTGCACCCCTGGTGCACGGTCGCGTGCATGACGAACATCGCCCGCCCCCATGCCGGTGGAATCGCAGGTCATAGCCAGCTAGCCCACACCCACGTACTCTAGTCTGTACCCGTATCCCCATGGCACGCGAGACGATCTCGCTCCGTATCGGCGTCTAGATCCGAGTCACGGATAATCGGTCATGCATGGGCGGAGGTGGGAGCCAATCGGCCGATCCAACCACCGGCGCCCGTGCCGCTCTCCTGTCGCCGTCCGCGCCCACTCGCTGTCGGCCCCGTCGAGCTTGCGTCGTCGGTTAATGGGATGGAGCTAGCTTTCGCCTTTTCCTTGCCGAGGCGATGATGATCGACCGATCGGGTAACGGTCCGTAGAGCATGATATGATGTGATACGTCTCGGATCAAGCACTACGCGATCCACCGCGCTGCTTTAGAGTTATTTCATCATGTCTCGGTCCATCTCGCTCGATCGAAAGGTGGCATGTTTCGTGTTTAGCTTAGCGCGGACAGTTCATGGTGATCGATCTCGATCCGTTGTGTACGTGTTGATACTTGATACGGCCATACGGGAACGGAGCAAAAATGTCCCCTCCCGCTAGCTCAAGGGGTTCCCTCTATATCCTTTCTAGGAGATCCTCTCTGCATGCACCTCCACATGCCACTACTTCTCACGAGGACCAGATCGCTGCCGAATAAGAACCTTCTAATCATACTTCAGGATCATGCACGTGTAAAAGGGGTGAGAATATATCTTGATCTCAAGTCTCAACGGTTGAATGACAACTTTTATTTTTCAAGAACATGCAAGACTTGCATGTCATGTCATTAAGGTAGGAGAGACTTTGTTACATACGTATTACGTAACAACACGAACTGTCCGCTTGAACCCGCCTATATCCTACTCCTGTCGTCTCTCTGCAGGCTGCCTTGCCAGATGCCAAGTCTGGACTTCATTTGTTATGCTACCTGCAATTACATCATACGGGGCGAACTTCTCCTCAAAATGACTACTTTTATTTCAACTACGCCACAAGGCCCACAATCGCTCCCTTCTCAATTTGGGACGCATCACTACAGGAATCGAAAATTATGCCGAGCGCCGCGAATGCTCGGCAAACAACGAAATACGCTGGCATAGACCAGCGATACGCACAACGCTCGACATTTGACTCTATGCCGAGCGTATTTCACGGTCGACATACGTTGCGACGGAGGAGCCCAAGCGTCCGACGTGTTCCTTATATGCCGACAGTATACGCTCGGCATACCTTTGCATGTATGCCGAGCGTATGCGAACATTGGACTGTATGCCGAGCGTATATGCTCGGGATATGCAATACGTGGCAATTTCTGGAAACGAAAATTATGCATAATAACAATTGGACTGTTGTTGCAAGTACATGGCCCTTTTGTTTGTGCATGAATCATAATCAGGACAAGGAAGCAAGGCAACAACTATTTATCAATGAAACACTTTGGTCTCGCTTTAAAATTGGAAAGCAAAACAGTTCACACGGCAGAATGTTTTTTTTTTGGCGGGCGACGACGCATAGTTACTATATTTACGAAGAAGAGTAGCATTATACCGTGTATATTTATACTTTGCTTTTTTTTTTTACAATTTTACAAGTGTACATCACGATGAAGACTGCACCCTAACATGGCATCGAGGCTTACCATCACCTCTAGACAAGCACACCTATAATACGCACACCACCAACAAGGTAGTACCCCGACCAAATATATCTCACCTAGAGCTTAGTTCCCAACTATGGGTGCCTCCGCGCCCCATGGGGAAGACAATAGGATTGTCACCCCCTTTTGGAGAAGGACGGGGGAGATTGCACACGGTTTTTTTGCCCTACTTGTGCAATGTGCTATGTAACCCTGCCCGTATGTAATGTGACTTTCATAGTATATAGTTGTAAATGCTCATTGTTAGCGATGTGTGGGGCCATTATTGCTCACTGTTGAAACTATGTTTTTGTTTGTTACGGAAAATGAGGTGGAAATTCAGTGTCAAAAGCATGGCAATTCTTGGTAGAGACAATTTACGATTTCATGCTGAACCTGGTAAACGAACAAATGGGAGGTCCTTCCGGAAATGTGAAACAAAAGTTTGTCCCTTGCATCTCAGTCACTTTTACTTTTTTTTTTTCTTAATCCCCAGGGTATTATACCCTTTATCTTCATAGTAACAAGACACTTTCTTATTTCCTTTGGCTCTTTCATTTTCCATTTTTATAGACATTACAATCGTTGGATTTCAAAGACATGGACAATTGTATACAACCAATTAGTATTTCTTATGAAGCTGGTGCAATCAAACCCTAACCTCTCTATCTCTCTCTCCTACCCTAATACTACCGCATACCTAAAATCAGGCCCTCATTAGTGAGAGTTCAATGTGACAGGCTACGCCTATTTATAGATGTGTGATTTTACTTGTTTGCGATGCAAATGTCTTATGATCCAGTGATGAATGATTGCCCAGGATTTGGTTGCCAAGTGAACTACTACGGTTATCGGTCAGTAATCAGAACTCCCCGTCCCACTGGATGATCTTTACCGTGTGAACATTACTAGACTGTTTGAATTTTAGCTAGGTATATAATTAGTCCAATATGATTATTATTTTTGCGTTTCTCCTCCGATGTGTCCCCACAACCCCACTTTCATGAACTTTCAAGCCTTCCTCATCCCAGAATTGGATTTGAATTTTTTTTAACGTATTCGAGTTAGAAATCCAAAATTTGTTTGAAAATCTCATCCCGTAACCTACTAGTAATTCCTGGTGACCGCAGTTATGAAAAATCTAGTGCCCAATTTTCTTTATTCTGGTAGCCAAATCCTTGGCGATAGCCAGGTAAGTTCATTTCTAGGGTTTGTAGTCGCTCACAAGGGAGCGCCGACACGGGAGCCCCAGTGTTATAGGGGAACATGCTATTGAAATCATATGTAGCTAATCACAGCATCATGCCACAAACAGAGTCTAAACTCTAAGCAAATTAAGGCGCTGCCGACACATGCATACAATATCGCGCATTCATGCTGATCGACTTGCATGAAGGCGTGCACCAGACTGGCGACACACGATCGAACAGCCAGCCAGAACTCCCAGAACGCATGAAAGAAGCACGCATGCATGCACCGGAGGGAGGGGACCGCCGGCGACTGCGACCTCGACGAGCATAGTACACCGCTTCCCTATCCTAGCCAGCAAGTGCACATGAACGAATTGATACCTCGGCGACCCCATCGGTGTAGATCGATTGATCTGCACAGACACACACGCAAAATGCAAGCATGTAACGGGTAAGTTCTGGTCACACGCACGGGGAGGAGATCGACCGATCGAGAGATAGATATGTGTATGTCTCTCTCTCTCCCGGCCGTGTGCGCTGGCGTGCGGGCATCATGAAAGAAGCATCCGTGCATGATTTCCATGGCGGCGCCTTGTGGACCGGCACCATTTTTAGCCTACTTGCATCTGTGGCTCTTTAGGATCTGGCTGTGGAAAAACGAGATTAAAACCATGTTCTGCGGCTCATTTGGTTGCCCATAAAGAGTCAGCCATGCCGTTTCACTTCATGCAAGTTTTCAATCCCCGTTGTTTGGTTTAGATCTGTGTTTCATGTACTCTAACCTCATGTGATCTTATCTCACACCATCACACTTGAACTATATCATCACCATGAAAAGCGACGAGCAAGACAATGACACGGCGTGGAACGGCGGCGGTCCGGTCTGAACTTGCTGGCTGGTTCCTTCTCTTTCCAGCTCTCGGGGCCCCGGAGAAACGCGGTGCTCTTCTCCTCTCCACCAGAGCTCGTTCCGCCGTTCCCAAATCAACATGTGTGCAGATACGGCCAGATTAATTAGTGCAGCATAACGAACTGTCCCAGGAATGTATGGTGCTGAAAGTCACGTAGAAAAGAAGTCTGGATATAAACGCGAACATATGCATGACAAGAGGGAACATACTCTGAAGCTTAAAGTGCAGCTTTAAGTTGTTGTTGTTGAGATGACTGAAAGACTAAAAGGTACCTGCTCAACATTTGAGCAAGCTTTACTGGTTGGATTAGACAGCCACTATATAGCTCTACCTCTCAGACCAAGTGGTGCGAACAGACCATGATATGATACTATGATTCCCAGTGGACAGGATGAACTAGCGTTCTCCTTATCTCTCATTGACACCATCCGCGATGCATCTTTTCTACTCCTAACGGAGAGTTTATAACAAGCTATGACTAGCATAACCCAAACCAAGTGACATACCACGAGGCATCTTTTGTTTTTAAGTTTTATAGCAAGCTACCGCCACAAACCAATAATCAGTTAAACATTTGTGGAAAACAGAAAATTCAGTTTGGCATAATTCTATTGTAGCAAAAGCTCATGTCGTTTTTGTGATTATGCTACATGTGGATTGTGGTTAGTGCTTCAACTGAGACCCGGAGCCTAGCATGACAGCGCATGATTTCTTAGTTCTCAATCATTCATTCTCCGGCCACCAATCAAGTTTCACTTGTGACAGGAGCTATTTGAATATCCTTTCTCTCTACATGGAAGATTAAGGTAGCCGTGCACGTACTATACTGTGAAATGTACATATACAGCTAGCTCAGGAATACTCGAAGACGCATGCAGATGCGGAGAATCTAATCACGTTCAGCAAACCCTGCAGAGAATCTAAGTAAGCAGATGGGTATACATCAAGGCATCAAGGCTGAGTAGATTTATATCGTGAGCTGGCAACGCAGTAGTATAAGAAAAAGATAAACGCATCGTTTAGTCACTCAACTTAAATTAGATGAGTATTTTGGTCACATAAGTTTGAAAGATGAGTATATTGGTCACAAACTCACAATTTGTCCAGCCAAGCTAATTTTCGTCCGACGTGGCATGCTGAATGGACAATTGACCTACCATTCCTACTGACGAGGCTATTCTTTTTGCAAAAAAAGCCCTTTCGATTATTTTTTTCGTCCACCTCCGCCAGTGGCCTCGTCACATCGGATTAGTACTCGGATTTCACCCGTGAATTATATTCGTGCGAGAATGGAACTTTGACATTGATCTGACAGATAAATTCCCGATCGAAATGCTAATTTCCCCTCCCGCAAAAAATAAAAATATGTGCATGGTACTATCACTATAGGAGTAATACGCTACGTTCGTGCTCACCGCCGACCGGCCAACCAGTATAATGGAAGGGAGGAGGAATATGTGGTGGATACGGTCATATAACCGGCCGTGCACCTCTGAATTTTCCCTCCTCCCTCGTACGTACGGTTACGGTTGAAATTGGCTGTAACTTTTCTATTTATCTTATCTAGCTACTAACTGTGTCTGCTGGCCGGCTGTGAAGCTCGTGGTGTGGTCTAGCGTGACGCATGTACGGCTAAACCACCGATCTCTGTGCATTAATTTCCGCTCGAGTGTCCACGCGGGCTGTGCTTTGAGAGGCTTGACTGGTTATCATTGTCGTTGCATGTATTCAACTGCTTGTTTTGTTAATACTTTTGTTAGTCAGGGCCGGTCCAAACAATTTTTGGCCACATGCCGAATATTTTTATTAATCTTTTTTACTTATTGTTTAGCTTGCTATGACCACACAAATCTTTAAGTGTTAGTTGTTGCATTTATTATATTTAGTCGGAATACATGTAGTTAAAATTGCATTTGCAGTATGCTAGATTTTAGTTATATTTTAGTAAAGTTTCTTCATCAATTAACTTCCAGTAAATGTGTATACTATACAGTTTAACATATTTATGTAGAGATATATAAAACATGTGGTCTAAGAAATATCTTAATAGACAATTTTTGTGTATGATTAGATAACTATAATAATAGAAACTTCCAGAGTATAAATTGATCAATGCTATGATATTTTAATCATATTTATGTGGTTACATATGTCTTGCGAGTTATAGTGGGTACAGTAATGAGACGTCTACACGATGTGTACTTGGTATTACTATCCCTAATAGTAATCACTGATAAATAAATGAATTAATTAAATAGATTATTCTGCTTTCGCATATGATTCGATTGTTTTATATGCTCGTCCGAAATACATTTAGTATGATCTGCTACATACCAGTGCTCGTACCAATTTCAAATGCAAAATATTTGTGCACATAATTGACACAAATTTCAGTTTGTACAAACTATACGACTTCCATCATAGGGTAACTATCAATCTAATTAAACGCATGGTTGTTAATTTGATTGGTTTGTTTCTACGTATGTGGTACACACTATTTTTTTTTTGGATAAAGATGTGGTACACACTATTGGACGGTCGTGTGGACTTGATCTCTGGAATTTAGCCTTTTAATAAATAATCAATAGTTTTTTCACATGATAAATAACAGACTTTGTTCTCACCTCAAAATTGGAAAGCAAACTTTTAACACGACATAATAGTCTCTTCTACAAAAAGGGAGAGAACACAAGCTCCAAGCAACCGGAGGACGCTTGAGAGCATCAAGCACCAATCCTCCTTGCAAGTTAGTAACCCGGCTGCACAATACCACCGCCACCAAGATGACCAACCACAAGACTAGAACTATGGTCCAACATGATTCCAATATTTTGAAACAAGAAACATTTGCATGGCAAGACCATCAAGGAAAATGGTGTCTAAGGATGTAATTGCCGTTGGCAATTAATAAAACCTAGCAAACCTTTCACTTTAGATATCAACAAGGACTGTGAATAGTCATCGACCAGACATGGATCCACGGCCTGGTCCATGGCACCATGGACACTGCACACAAGAGCAGGAGTCACGCCTACAACCTGGTTGCCTTGCCATTGATGAAGACATGCACCTTGACCTGGCATAGAGGCTACCCTCACCCCTAAACAAGCACACATGTGCTACGCATACCACCCACCAACAAACCCGCCACTTAAATAAAAGGATGTACATATCATTCATCTTTGTTGTCGTCATAGTCGGAGATGATGGGCGGCTTCCTCCACTGAGCCTAAGACGCCAACACGGTGCACCGTACCCCGACCAAAATTTTCTCATGTGGAGCTTAGTTCAGAATTGTGGGTGCCTCCCCACCCCATGGGAGAGATAAGGACCCCAATAGGGGATATGAAACCCCTATTGCAGAACGAACTCGTTATCATATTGTAGGCGACGGGGAGAACCCACTACTGTAGAAACAGTCTTTTCATATCGTCACCACACGACAGTTTGGCCGTGCAGAGATGGTGTTTACATATCCTTAGCACACAGAAGCATCTACATATGACCGTATGCAATGTGCTAGGTAACCTTTCCCGTATGCAATGTGGCTTTCATAGTACACATGTGTAAAGTTTCGCCGTGTTCGACATGTGCGGCTATTATTGCCCACGGTTGAAACTGTGCAACAAAAAAAATGGTAGCTTGTAATGAACGATATACTGGGATTTTTTTACCCAGTCGAAATATCGTGTCTACGGGCCATTTTAATTCTGGAAGTTAATTAGTTCAAGATGAATCTTTTGCGTGTCTCCCTCCATGTCTCCCTAAAGACCATTTGTCCCAAACTTTCAATTCCTCTTCATAAAAAAATGGATTTGAAAACTTAAACATATTCAAGTTTGAAATTTGAAGTTCAAGAATCTCACCTGATAACCGATTGGTAATTTCCGGTAACCACATTTACCGGAAATCCAGTCCCTATTATCTTTGCTTTTTGTCGCCAAATATTTGATGATACCGCGACACCCCCAATGTTATCGAAGCACCGGTTATTAAGCCAAATATAGCTAATTAATTAAACATGTCTCAAACTGAGTCTAAACTCTAAGCAGAGGCGTTGCCGACACATGCATACGCGTGGCGTTCGTCCATCGGTCGATGATCGATTGATCTACACAAACAATGCAACTATGCAAGCATGTAAAGGGCAAGTTCTGGTCAGTGGTCACACGGTCGGTCGAGAGAGATATATCTCCCCAGTGGCCGTGCGCGCTGGCTAGCGTGGCGAAGCAGGGACACGTCCACGTGAGGGTGAGGGCGCGCGAGCAACCCGTGTGATGCATGGAAGAAGCATCCGTGCATGATTCCACACAGATATGGGAGCCGGGATGGTAATTAGTGCAGCATCACGAAACCAGCCCATGCATGCATGAACGTACCTGGCTGAAAGTCACGCAGAAAAGATGTCTGGATCGATATAAAGGCGAACATAAATGACACGAGTGAACATAATCTGAAATTTGCAGTGCAGCCTTTTGTTGCTGTCGAGATGACTCTCAAAGACTAATAAAAGGTAAGTGTTGAACACTGAACAAGCTTTACTGGTTGGATTAGACGGCCACTATATAGCTCACAAGTGGTGCGAACAGACTGTGATATGCTTCCCAATGGACAGGATGAGCTAGCATTCTCTTGTCGAGCCACCCACGAGGCATCTTTTTTTTTTCTAACGGAGAGTTTATAACAAGATCTTGCCAAAACAATATTGCAAACTCAAACAATGTAAAATTAGCTGATCTTCCTCCTTAGGCAAATTTAGAGTTCCGACAATAAATAACAGCTCTTGCCATTTTTCCATCATGCCCTCCGTGAAAGTCATTCTAATATCACGTCTAAGTTGTTCCCCATGACCCCATACCAAGTTTCAGCCGTTGTCTTAGTTTGATGATTTTAAACAAAATACAATTCTCAGAAATGAGTATCTATATCCTAACATAACATCTCTAGCAGCCCACATAACCCCTTTCCAGAAGTTCGAGAGTTGGGCCTCTTGACAACAAAGAATATTGACATTTTAGTATTACACTTAGCATCAATCACTTACCTTCAGAGGGAACTGTCGTGGCAACAAAGAGAACAAAATTTGGACCAGTGGCAAATATGTATATTAAACTTTTTTACTTACTTTTAGCATGCTGTGATATTAATGAATATAATTTTATTATATTTTTATTTTGCATTGTTAACCACATATAAATTTTAATGTTAGTTGTATCATTCATTTTATAGTCGTAATGTATGCGATTGAAAAATACATTTGCATCATGCCAGATTTTAATCATATTTGGTAGTATAGTTTTTGCATTCAATTAATTTGCACAGAATGTATATAATATATAGTGTATCATATTTATGGTAGAGATATATAATACACATGGTCTAACAAATATCTTATTGGATGGTTTTTGTGTATGATTAGGTAAGTATATATATTTATAGAAACTTCGAGAATATAAATTAAACAATGTCATGATTTTTAATCCTAATTTTATGCTTAAATATGTCTTGCGAGTTAATGGGTACTGTTATGAGTTGACAATTGTACATGATGTATCATTGGTATTACTATCCCTGATAATATTCAGTGATAAATAATTAAATAGATTATACATCTTTCGCATAAATATGATTGTATTGTTTGTTATGCCCGTCCGCAGTACAGGTAGTATGATTTGCTCTGATACATATTTTTGCACCCAACTGACACATATTTCTGTTTGTACAAAATGTAGGATTCCATATTGGAGGTTCCTACATATGTGGTACACGGTACTGGTCTGTCGTGTGGACTTCCTCTCGCATATTTAGCTATTAGTAATTGTTCAGTAGTCTTTTCGCATAATAGATAACATAAGAACGGTAATTAGTACTTTATTATAACCGGGGGTCTCGTCCTGTCACGGCCCAGGACGGTCGCCCCATTTGCCCGACCTACAGGTCGGCTGACTTTTCAAAAGGGGGAAGTGGTTTATTCGCTCTGCATTTTGAAAGATCGAAATAGCTGATTTGTAGGCTGGGTGTCGATGCTCTGAAATTACTGCATTGCGTGGTGTATAGTTTTGACGAAAAAGAAGTAGAATGCTAGTATTTTTCATTGATAATAGGTAGAAAGTGCTGACTTCAACACCCTTCACAAGTGCTAGAGTACACCGAGCTGACTTCTATTGCAGCAACTAGTGTCCAAATAGATCCAGTAGACAAGTATGGACCACTTTTTGTGGAATAAGTATGGACCGAGCTAATCAAATTTATAATTGCAACTAATTCTTATTTAGAGATGTCATGTACTCCTACTTTATTTACCAAAAAAACTACCCAATTCGCTTGAACATAATATATCAGTAAACTAAATGAATGGCTTTACATATTCTACAAACAATGGCAAGGAGAATTTGGATATCAGGTGTTGTCTTGAGGGTGGTTGTACTGCTGTTGTAACGACTGTAACTCTGTAGCGTGACTTTTTTTTTTAGTTTCTTCTTCTTATTGCTTTTTGGCTATGTGTATTCCTAATATCTTAGCTTATTGCGTTCTTATAGAAGCTGGGTGTAATTAGTATCTTCGCGATATTAATATATACTCTTTATAAATAAAAACAATGGTATGGGTGCTTCACATTTGAAATCGGCGTCGAAACTCTTATAAGACCAACTTGACACACTCACACACATACATGAAGAAACAAGAAAGTCGTGCAGTGCAATTACACAAAGTCGCAAATTGCATTCCGGCTTATACGGTATAGGTATCGAACTACCGCCACCGTGCGAGGGGATCGAGCGAGCTGTCCGTTCTGAACTTGTGATCGCCTGTTCTGAAACACTGCGCGTTTTCCTTGCTCTCATGGTCGCTCGGTTGCCTGCGGCTAGCTGATCGAGATCGTGTGGTACCGTTCCAAAACCATATGTGGTTTTCTTTAACTGAGATTCTGGTGAATGACCGATGCAGCATCCTACACTGGCCCAATCCACCAACAGGAAGCCGAAGGCAACAACAATGTTAAAAAAAAAGTGCAGACTGATGATGGCTATGATGATCAGTGTTACTATTAACAAGGAAAGGTGAGCAGACAATTGCGGCGTATGAACACTGCACCTTAAATATTCTAATATTACTCTATTACAGCATGGAGAACACTTCTTAATTTATTTCACTCACAAATCATGCATGATGCACTCATAGCGGTAGTTGAGCATGCATGTGGTGCCATACACGGCACATTATGGATAAACTGGTGAGCTAGACTATGCAGTCCTTGCAGCATTGGCATAGAAAGAAGCCTATGCAGCTGCCATTGTCGTAGCCCTCGGCTCTGCATGGCACATTGCAGGTTCCATGCTTGATGCATGATTTGCCGCTATTCCACAACTGGCTATAGTTACAAGAGCACTCTGCTTGCACCCCCATATCTCCTGCATTGATGCACAAGAAATCTGAATTACATAATTAACTTGGATCAAAATGATAAGGAGATGTGAACCTCGATGGTCTTCCTACCATGTGGCACGACAAACAGCAGCATCAGCAACAAGCATACCAACGCCGTGTTGGTTCCAAGGTTTTGGATACCGGTTCAAAAAAAAATCCGGTGGGGGCCGATATTTCCGGTAACCGGGGTTACCGGAAAATACCGGCCGGTTACCGACCCGAAACTCTCCGAATTTTTTACGATTTAAACCTAGAACGTCGAAATTTTTTGAAATTCAAATTTTCCGAGCATGAATTCGGTTCAAATTTGACTAATCCGGGATTTTTCATCCGATATACACAAATTCCCCGGGGGGGGGGGGGGCGATAAATCCGGTTAGCGGCCGGTAACCGCGAAATATCGGCCGGTAACCGAAACCTTGGTTGGTTCTGAATAGTCCCGACATCAATGAGGCAATTGTGTTGTGCTCCTTCAAATTTTAAGGTTGCATATAATGACTGCTCGAGGAAATAAGACAGTTTAAGTTCACAGTAATGCATGGGCAAAAACTAGTATAGGGGAATATAAATTAAATTAATGGGAGATTAAGCAAAGGATCTGAAGATAAAATGACACATGGCTTAATCTCTTACTTTCAGAGACTAAATCATTACCTACTGCGTAACTTATTAAGTTTTTTTTTTATAGTAGTTCTTCCCAGCGAGCGATTAACAAGGATTACACAAACCCAGAACACACGCATGCTGAAGAACAAAGGAAGGAAACCCAGTACAACATCAGAAGTTGGACCCTTGTCTGCTGAACCGCCGCAACACCCGCAAGCAACCTCTTCGACGGAGCCGGAGAGGAAGCAGCCAGGCCGCCGCCACACCCCGGAGAGAAAGCACCTCCACTCTTGTAGAAAGCCGCATGAGCCGTCCGCCGCAGGCGACGGAACCGAGCACGATGAACACGCACGGCCATGGCGCTCCTCCCCGCTGCCGCCCATCTTCCAAGAACCCTGCACTGAGCACAACCTTCACTTTGCCGGAGCCGTCGTCGAGAGACCAAGCACGCCACGAACATCCCCCCTCGCCCCACGGCAGGCCAAGGCACGACGAAGCAAAGCCTCGAGAAACCAGAGCAACCTGACCGAAGCACTCCTCCCCTCGCCACCACAGCCGGCCGGAGAAGGCAGAACAGCGCTCAGAACAGCACTCCTCCTCTCACTCGAAGGTATTTTCCGTGCAAAGGTATATACAATTGTACAGTATTGCACACGTGCAAAGTATGCATAAATAGGTGAGCTAGCCAAGGCAGTCCCTGCAGCATCTGCATAAAAAGAAGGCTAAACAGCTGCCGTTGTCAAAGCCCTCGGCCCTGCAGGGCACATTGCAGGTTCCATGCTTGATGCACGACTTGCCGTGATCCCACAACTGGCTGTAATCACAGAAACACTTGCCTTGCACCCCCATCTCTTCTGCATTGATGCACAAGACATCTGAATTACATAATTAACTTGGATCAAAATGATATGGAGATGTGAACCTCGACGGTCTTCCTACCATATGGCACGACAAGAAGCATCATCACCCACAAGCATACCAACGCCTTGTTGGTTCTGAACACTCCTTGGCCGATACTCTTCATGAGGAAATGTGCGATGTGCTCCTTCAAATTTTAAGTCGCGGATAATGGCTGCTCCAAGAAATAAGACACTTTATGTTCACAGTAATGCACGGGCAAAAACGAGTATAGGGGAGTATAAATTAATTAATGGGAGATTAAGCAAAGGATCCAAGGAGATGAAATGACACATGGCTTAATCCCTACTTTCAGAGACTAAATAATTACCTACTAACGTATTAAGTTTGATGAGAAGACTCTGTATTTCATGCTTACAAGCTATAACTAAGTTTATCCAAGTGAAAACTGATAAAGCGAAACAAGCTAGATCGATATAAGAGAAAAAATTGTAGCCCAACGAATAACAAGAAACTTCCAATCTGGCCCCAGATGTAAGCATCTGCACTTTCTCCAAAGTGAACATACATGCCATCCATTGTTTGCACAACAGACCTCTCCGAATCAGCTCGCTGCCCTGCACGAGCGCCGCCAGACCCGCAGCGAGCAACGAGCAGCAGCCAGGCCGCCCCCGACTCGATCTACTCCAGCGAGCAGCGGCAGGATCCGCCGCTCCTCTCATCTCTCTCAAGCGGAAAAGAAGCGTACCTCGAGCCGGCGTGCGTACAGGCGCGCGAGGGCGACGTCGGGGGCGGCGGGAGGCAGCCGCCTCCTCTCCAACGGTTCCGGACGAAGGCGGGGACTGGGCAGTTGCTCCTCTCTCTCGATTTGCGCTGTGGCTGGCTGGTGCTGGTTTCAGGCAGCTATCGAAGGAATACGGTGCCGCCCGAGGAAACGCCGCTATATACCCACGGCGAGACCACATGAGCAATGGTCGCCCCTCCTTCCTCTTCCCCTTCCGGCTACTCCGCCGGCCGCCTTTCCGGCCTCCCCGTCCGTAAACGGCAACTTCTTGCATGTGCGCGATCCACCATGCATAGTGCGTGGTCGGGGCCACGAAGGATTGAAGGAAGGCTCTCGATCGTCCTTTACCGGCCGATCTGGGAAGTGATTCCGTCGCCTTTCCCTCGTGATGGCATCACGGTGCCAAACGCGGTGCGGCTCGTCGGTGCGATCCACAGAGCGTAGTGTTTTGACGAACTCCATAATCTCTGAACCTGTATAGAAATATGCTCCGTTGCCAGGTGCAAGCCCTACAGAAGCCCATGTCAAGCTCGAGCGTAGGCGGACCAGGGCCGGCCCTGGGGGGGGGTCTGGAGGGGCGGCCGCCCCGGGCCCAGGAATTTTGAGGGCACCCCAAGTATATGTATACGTATAGTAGGCATAGTAGCACGTAGAGAAAATAAAATTCAAATGGCCTGCTCCCTCTCCGTGGCTCTCTCTATTAGGCTGCTAGCGTATTGGGCCAGCTAGGCCTTTTCATCTCCATCGTGCGCTCGTTGCCGGGAATTGATAGGCCTGGGCTGCTGGGTACCTGACGAGTTGAACTGGCCTGGGCTGCTCGATTCGATTAGATATTTTAACGCTCAACGCTCAACGCTCGTCCAATCAGAAAAACAAATCTCCCGTCGTGTTTCGTCTCGCCCGTCACCGCCTCACACAGGTTCGATCGACTGATTGTTCGCCTATTTCGGACCGCCCAAACCCCAAGCGCTGCGCCGCCGCCCGCCAGAATCAGGTAATTCATTGATTCAGTTCGGTCCTGAACTCCTGATTTTCTCTATTTTTCGACTAGTATAAGTGGTTTATGCCCTAATCTTGACTGTTATTTTTTTAAGCGTTGTTATGAAGCAGTTATCTGTTGCAGCAAAACGGAAAAGGAGAAAAGATGAAAGATAATTGGTAGATTCACATTTTTGAAGAGTAACACGGACACTACAAAAAATCCAGATGAGTTGGCGCTAGTTGTTTTTGTGGGGGAACAAAGTAATGTAGATTTGGAAGATGAAACCCATATGGAAGAAAATTTTGAGATCAACGCGGAAGATAACAATGTGAGTGATCATGAACCCGTACTTAATTCATCTCCTACAGAATCTGCTAGTTTTGATGAGTAACCAGTTTTAGGATATGTTGAAATTGTAACACCCTTCCATCATAGTGAAATTACGCCTTCGTGTAAGGTTTTCCACATAAAAATCTGTACTTGTCTATATTAGGGGTCCAAAATTTTAGTTTCGCCCCGGGCCTCTGAAATCTCAGGACCGGCCCTGAGGCGGACGGTGGAGAGCAAAGCATGGCAAGGCTGCGTGCCGGGTACATGACAACACGGCCTGCACCCATGCCGGCGCATGCATGGCATGGTCATGGAACGTACCGTGCAGCCCGCCGGGATGACCCATGCGCGCGCACGCGGCCGGACGGACGGATCGGTGTTGGGTGTGGTGCAGCCGGTTCGGCCGGCCGTGCCGCTCCCCTGTCGCCGTCAACGCCCACTCGCTGTCCGCCGTGTCGATCGTCAGTCCGTCAATCGGTAAATATGGGACGGAGCGTTTCGCCTTTTCCTTTCCTCGCCGCGGTGATGATTCCCTCGACGCGACTGCACCTGCTGGGCAGGTCAGTGCGCGCGCGCGCCCGCCATGATCGATCGGGTAGCAGCGCGCGAAGCATGATCGTTATTGATAACGGATCCGCTCGACCTAGCACTACTACGCCGTCTACTGCATGCATACATGCTGCTTTACAGTTTCGCCGTGTCGCTCGATCATAAATCTCTCTGTCGCGATCCCGAACTGACCCCAACAGTCCCTAAACTCCAGGCAAAGGCGTCTGCCGACCTACAATCGTGCATTCATGCTAACTTGCATGCAGGCAGGCAACACACTGCCAGATCGACTGGCGAGACACGACCGAACAGCTAGCTAGACAGAACTCTCGCAGAGATCACGCACGAAAGAAGCCATTAGGCTGCGCTGCCATTAGGTTGTCTGGAGATCTCTCGAGACTACGAGTTCAACAACATCATTTTGGTCTCTGATTGTCTATCCATGATTAACACATTGCTTCTCTGGTTCAGGATCGTGCACCTTCATGCATTACAATCGTAAAGCGAATGTAGCAGAGCACACATGTTGGCTCGTAGTTGTGATCGAGCAGACTATTTTTCGTTTATGCTATGCCGGAGTGCATCCAGAGTGTACTTTGTTCTGATGTTAATTAATCAATGAAATGATATATTCTCTCAAGAAAAATACACGCTTTTCCCTAAAAAAAAAGTAATCCATGCTTCCTCCCGGACGCACTAATATGTGCACTGTACTACCGGTAAGTAGATGAAGCATGATGCAGCTAACTCGAGTAAAGATAGCCATGATGTCCACTTCGGATGGTTGTTCTGGATTTACAGCCATACATGTGCATAATATTCCCATGAGCCGTGTATATTTACCCACACGATATGGACTCTTGTATATGAGCATAGTGAATACGTGCACTGCCAAATATAGATACCAAGTGTTAATAGTGAGGCGGTTTTTAAACGATATATTTGCTTTTGCATAATTTTGCAATGTATGGGATTGGGATTCATCAGGAACTCATCCAGTACACATGTCACCGATTTTTCTTGATGTTAGTTATATTTTTCCTCTTAGTTTGTATATCCTCACTACTAAAACCCACATCACTGCCTCATCCTTTGGCTTTCTCACGGAGGCATTTAAAGTTATGGCTACGTGGATCAAGTAGTGAACCACAGGCATGCTCGGCCCCCTAACTACTAAACATACATCAAGAACACATAGTACCCCATCATCCCCGGAGGAGCCAGATGTAGCAGAGCTGCCATGGATGAGAGTTTCGAATTTCTTTTTCATGTCAATCACAAAAGACCTTTTTAGCGGTTAGTCTTTAGCTAGGAAAGGTTTATGGTCCAGTGTGTATAAGTGATAGCATATATGTAAACCCGACTAGTTGTCTAGCCAACTTTAATAACTTACTAAGCTAAATCAATCGAGCTGACAGTTTCTTCGTATCCTTGTTCACCGTGTGCTAGGGTCTAAAAACATAGAGGGACTGCAGAGAACAATCGAGAATCGACTAGGCGGTGACAATAATGACACATCCGACTATGGTTCACTGTGCACATGTAGACAGAGGTAACAAAGAATTTTTTCGGTGTGCAAGTTTTAAAATTATGAACATTTTTCAAAATCTGAACAATTTTCAGAAATGGACATTTTCAAAATCTGAATAATTTTAAAAAATGAAAATTTGTCAAAATCTAAACCATGTAAAAACTAAATTTCCAAATCTGAACGTTTTTTAATGTTAACATTTTCAAAAATATTAAAAAAAGGAAAACAAAATGAAAGTAAAAATACCAAAAAAAAAAGGAAAAAGAAACGAGAGAACGAACATAGGCTGGCCCATGGAGCAATCGCTGTGAGTGAGTCGTACACTGACTCGCTACAAGCGATATTTAATGCCTGCGCTGCAAAGTGGGCTAGAGGGTAAGGAATCGAGGGCTCATGGTTAGTTGTTGGGCCTTCCACCGCGACTCCGTCTGCCACCGAGCGCTCCCCACTCGGTGGAGCTGACCGCCGCCGGCTCCGCGGCGGAGCCACACTTGCTCGAACGCTCGCGGCGCCGGCGGCGTGAATCCCCTTCTCCCACCAACAATACAACGCACTCGCCCGTCCCGCAGCCGCCGTGATGGCTACCGCCGCCGGCAAGGCCGCCGCGGCGCGCCCCTGGGACCCGACAATCTCGCTGCGCCTGGACCACCCGTCTCTCGTCCACCTCGAGCGGTGCCGGGGCGGGGCGCGGCCGTTCAAGTCCATCCTCGCCCACATGCTCCGCCTCGGCCTCGCCTTCGAGACGTTCCCCGTGAGCCGCCTCCTCTACTTCGCCACCGTTGCCTTCCCGCAGTACACGCGCGAGGGCCTGCTCCTGTTCGACCACTTCACGCCTCGCCCCAACCTCTACATCTACAACCTGGTGCTCGCGGCGCTCGCCTCCTCGCCGAGCCGGTCGGTCGCTCTCTACAGGTCCATCCTCTCATCGCCGGCTACCCCCGACGAGCGGACCTTCTTGACGCTGCTTAAGTCCGTGGACTGCCCGTCGGTCGGGAAGCAGGTGCACGCTCACATCCTTCTCAATGGCTTGCACTCGCGTGTCTACCTGCGGAACTCGCTCATCAAGATGTACCTGGACGCCGGCGACGTGGAGACGGCCGAGGCGATGGTCCGGTGTGCGCCCGTGCTGGACGCCGTGTCCTGCAACATCATGCTGTCAGGGTACGCCAAGGGAGGGTTCAGCAGGAAGGCGCTGCAGCTTTTCCGTGATATGGCGTCGAGGGGGATTGGTGTTGATCAGTATGCCGCTGTTGCTCTCCTCTCTGCTGCGGACGTCTGAAGAACACGCTTCTTGGGAGGTCTGTTCATGGCGCAGTCCTGCGGAGCATGGGTATAGCTGATAGGGGATTGATTTTGAGTAATGCCCTTTTGGACATGTATGCCAAATGTGGTGAAATGAACTCTGCCATGAGAGTGTTTGGTGAAGCTTGGGAGAAGGATGACATTTCGTGGAACACCATGATCTCAGGGTTCGCTAATGCTGGCATGTTGGACCTTGCTAGGAAATTTTTCTTCGATGCACCTTGCAGGGATGTAATATCGTGGAATCTACTTCTAGCTGGGTATGCTCGATGCAAAGAATTCGCTGCGGTGATGGAGCTATTTAATGGAATGCTTGCCAGTGGTGTAAGACCTGATAAGGTTACTGCTATCACTTTGATCTCTGCAGCTTTAAGCAAGGGGGAATTGAATCCAGGAAAGAGTGCCCATGGCTGGGTGGTTAAAGAACATGGAACTCAAGATGCTTTCCTAGCTTCTGCTCTCGTAGACATGTATTGCAAATGTGGAAATGTTGATCTAGCCTACGCTGTGTTTAAGAAGGCCTTGGATAAAGATGTTACCTTGTGGACAGCGATGATATCAGGCCTTGCATTCCATGGCCATGGAACCAAAGCATTGGACCTATTTTGGGATATGCAAAAGGAGGGTGTAGCACCTAATGGCGTGACATTGGTCGCTGTTCTGAGTTCATGTAGCCATGCTGGTCTGCTAGATGAAGGGTGTAAGATTTTTTATACTATGAAGCAAAGCTTCAACATTGAACCAGGAATAGAACACTTTGGCTGTATGATTGATCTCCTTGCAAGATCAGGTAGACTGTCTGATGCAGTAGGACTGGCTAGGAGTATGCCAATGAAACCAAGTCGGTCTATATGGGGTTCCATTTTAAGTGCAAGTTCAGCTTGTCAGAATACCGAGGTTGCAGAGATTGCTTCGGAAGAACTCCTTAGTCTTGAACCCTCAGAAGAGGGTGGATATGTTTTGCTTTCTAACCTGTATGCTGCTGGCGGTCACTGGAACTACAGTGACAAAGTGAGGGAGACTATGGAACGAAGAGGCGTGAGAAAAGCAGCAGGTGCTAGTGAATTAGCTAACAACGATGTCGCCTAATAAGTTAGGTATAACTCAATCTTGTAGCACTTACAAATAAATCGCCTGCACTTACTTCTCTTATAAGCTACTGTTCGGTACAAGTTCTACATATACCAAGATATTAGTATATTACTTCCATTTTAGTCATTGAGCATAGCAGGATGTGCTTTATTTATACTGGCATTAAGTTTTATTAATCAACAACAACTACACATCAATCATTCAGGTCCATAACTGTCAGATGGCGCTTATTAGGATTGTTAGTGAAAGAACATACATAATGCCTTATTAACAAGGTGAAAATTAGGGAAGAAAATTTCGCAACATTTAACAAGCACTCTATCTATGTTTAGTCAAGTTATGCTATGTGTACCTTCTGTCATGAAATTTTTGAGAGCTTCATACTACAGTGCGCCAATGGCCCAGAATGTATGCTTGCAGAAAGTAGTGATCAAGTAAAACTGTAGAAAGGATACTAGTAAAGAAACTGGAAACACAGTTTTATATATATCTTGAGGTCTGCTCTTTTAAATAGGAATCTTAGCAGTGAAAAGGTTAACTGTATCTATATCCCATTCACTAGGTATCTGCTCTTTGATAGTTGCAGTTTCATGATTTGGGTGTGATATAATGAATGACCACAACACCACATCCTTATGAAGATACGTTCATCATGATTACTGATCCCATTGCCACATGGAAGAATGCAGAAATTCAGTAACTGTGCATGCAATATTGATCATCAAACTGTTGACGGTAATAAATGTTTGTTCTGTTATTGTTTTGGAAAATGAGTACGATACAAGCAAATTTAGTCATACAGTGTATTAATGACTGAACCAACTATTTCCACCAAATATTTTTTCTTCTAATCATGCCATTCTTTCTATGTAAACCAATCGTTTCCCCTATATTCCTTGTTATTACTCGCTACCTTTTTAACATGTCCCGTGCATTCTCATATTTTTTGTTTTAGACATCTTTAAATAAGATTTCATCATTCATCAACATGTGTAGTAGTGGTAACCTACGAAGCACGGACACGGGGACGGAAAGACGGGGATACGCATACGGGGATACGGGATACGGCATTTTCCAAAAACAGCCATTCGGGGATACGGCGAGTATATATAAAATAAAATAAAAATATGCCGTGTAATAAAGAGTTAAGCCAGAAAATTAATGAGAAAGAGATCAGAAAAGAGAATACTGCCCCATTTGGTGTCTCTTTGTCAAGTGCTTGATTGATCCTCGCCCACCCTTGTCAAATTTCCACTAAGAAGTAAGAACATGATAAATAGGAGCTAACATTTAACAATTAACAAGGCTCAGATGGCCACATAGTCGAATGGTTCAAATGGCAAAATAGGTAGTTCAAAAGTACATTACATAACAGCTAGGAACATAAATGGAGAGAAGGACTGATGGGCTCATTCTCTCATGGCTGAAGCCTAAAGGAGACTCAAGTGAGAGAATCAATTATCTCCTCCTCCAATTCTGGTTCATCAAGTGTAAGATCTGCACCTTCTAGCATGCCAACACCAGCAAAAGTCTCAACTCCATCTCCCCCAATGTCCCACATTCGGCTTGGCCCAGTTTGATATGCTTGAGAATTCCTTGAAAGAAGGCGATGGTTATTGTGCGTGTACACCAAATCCTCAGCTCGAGCAGGTGTCAGCTTGTTTCTTGCAGCACTATGGATGAAACCATACGTGCTCCAATTCCTTTCACAGCAAGAGGACGATGCAGGCTGCCCAAGTACTTTCAACGCTAAATTTTTTAATAGCCTTGTGCTGACTCCATGAGTTCCCCACCACTGCTTTGGTTCAAAATCAGCTCTATCTTCAATAGAATCAGGATTTTCAAACGCATTCATGAAAAGAGCAAAGTCAGCAAATTCCTTTTGATGGTTTTGAAATCCTCTTGATCTGGATAGAACTTCCTAAAACACTTGTTTCTCATTTCAGTAACTTCATGGTCATCATTGAGGCTGATACGGCCAGGGACTTCATTAATCCAAGCTGGACTATAGTACCTATGATATTGATATACAGTAAATAAAATCAGCAAGCATGTTCAAGTAAAGAACTTTGGATGACAATCAGCAAGACAACAAGTATCACTCAAGAAGTTCAGAACAGATTATACCTTGGGTTTAGTGAATGAGCCAGACAAAGCAAAGGGGTGTTGCTCTTGGTCCAACGGGAAACAAGAATCTCCTTAATAATTTCATACAAGATACACTCTTCACCTTGCAACTTTCCTTCAAACCGATAGATAGGTATTCTGACCTGTGAACATGAGAACAAATAAAATCAGCAAGCTACACAAATAAAATCAGCATGCAAATGAATTGAAAAAAGCTTCAAGTAAATATTCGTTTACCTTCTTTATCATGGTATCCCACATCTCATAGATCAAATGGAGACATGGTTTGTCCGTGTCAGCCAACCTTATCATAGAATAAATTGGCTCGGTGAAAGAAACAATGTACTCAATATTGTCCCACCAAATATCATTGAGAATATGCTCCTTCACCCTTTGAGCTTGAGGTACATCATCTACCCTATAGGCAGCCCAATCAGGATGAACAACCATTTGAACCAGTGCTTCCTTGATTAAGAGAAACCTCTTAAGCATGATTACAACACTTGCGAATCTAGTTTCTGCAATCTGAAGGAACTTGAGCTTGCTAAACTCATTGAACATAGACAACCTCATGCTATGGTTCATAATAAAGTTCTCACAAAAGTAGCATCTTGAGCCACCTCTTTGATGAACCAAAGATAAGAATCCCGCCGTATCCCAGCGTATCCCAGTATCCCCGCGTACCAGAACGGCAGTTCGGCAACATCTGCCGTGTCCGTGCTTTCGAGGTGGTAACATCATCCCATCCAGCTGCTCACTGTGCAAAGCCATGTCCCATCCTATACACCACTCCCTCACCACCATACGGCACCGAAAGGAGGATCTGCATGACTGTCTGAGTTCCTGATGGTCTATTTTTTTTCCAGCTCTTGCATCCTGCATCAATGCATCCACACGACCACACCCTTGTACCGTTTGTTAACCACCGAACAATTCTTTGTGTGCTCTGAGCCTGTGACCACTGTGTGCACGCAACTTCACTTTCACTGAGCTCATGCATATCCACGCCGTGAACATAAAAATCTCTATTGTTGCAATGATGAACATTATTCTCTGTTCCTTTTCGACAGTATACACCAGTACTGTGAGCTAGTCTCGTTTGGAGAATGGAATTATCTGTGCAGTAATTACCTCTTGCATATATTGACATGCCTACCAGTTGGCTGCAGGCGAACATGCTGTGGTCACTATATGTGACAACAGTTCATACACTTTGGCACGTGGACACGCTCACACGCATAAGCGGTCCAGCCGTTGCTCCAGAATGGCATCAGATTTTGCAGCTCACAACATAAATGATTCTCTTAGCAGATAATCGTGCACCTGAAAATGGGGACGTTATCATGCTTAAGCTGTCTTTTGAGGTGCGCGCAGAACTTGTCAGGTACAGAACCCTGCCTGGAGGGTGAGGTGCTTCAGCAGGGCATGGGGTTGATGGGCAATGCATTACAGTCGATGCCTCTCGAGGGAGGGGTGGCTGAAGAAGTGAAGGTGCAGGCTCTAACCAACTCATTTTGGGGTCATACCTGGCAGCTCGATAAGTCCATCAAGGCATGCCAGGTAGGATCTACTTGTTCAAGCTTATTGCAGTGCTGGACGCGGTGTTGTCAAAGAGTTGCCCACGATGATGCAAATGCCGATGTCATTTTAACAGAAACTCATGAATTTTGTAAGGTACTGCCCAGATTGTGTTCTAGTTCACTGATGAAAATTGTAATGCTGATGCAAATGCATTTGGACCGATTATCCGTGTCCGTTATGAATGTATATATCGTTCTGTGTGTAATGCTATTCTGATGGAATTTTGCTCGAGACTCGGATTTTTCATGGAATTTGTGACGCCCTAAGATTTCATTGGTGTGATTTCTGCTCCATATAATTGAATGCTGCTGTTCAACTTTTAAAAAAATACCTTTGTCGAAAATTATGTTCAGTGCTGTTACGAACGTCCAGTTGTTTTTCTCACTGTACAGTACTCCCTCCGTTCCAATTTAATTGACTTGCTATCCACCACATATGGATGTATCTAGACATGTTACATGTATAGATACATCCACATTTGGTAAATAACAAGTCAATTAAATTGGAACGGAGGGAGTATATTGTTTTCTTGTGTTAGAGGAATGCTAGTAGAAAATGTCCTACAGTATTTATTTTCTTGTGTTACAGAGGCATGCTAGAAAATTATGATTAATACATGGATTTAGGATTGCATATGATCGAACCGAATCAGATCAACACGATTTTATAGAAAAGGCTTTTGCCTGTTGTGACTTCAGGAGTCTCTAGGGTCTATCCCGTGTACCAGCAGTAGTTTCAGGCCTCATTTGTAAAGAACTTTGCCTGAGACCAATAAGGAAGCGAGCTTCGAGGACTTAAATGCGACGCGGACGATACTCAAGGACTTAAATACTATACTCGGAGGGCCAAAAAGAAAGACCAGAGGGGCATCGGTGCGAAGCGAGAAGGGCCGGCGCGCAAAATCTCGAAAAAATTTGAACCATTTCTCGATTTGTGCGTGTCATCCTTGCGCAGGGGCCATGCTAATCTTCTCTGTATCGTTCCAATTTTATCAGATGTCCCCGAAGGGACACAACCTGCTGCAGGCGCGGGCTTATAAACAGGTATTTGCCTCTGCCGCTGGGCGAGGTGGGACTAAACATTGGCTCAGTTTCCTCCCGCAAACCTCCCGTGAGCCGTCCGATTCAATGCGAACGGATCAGGCGACCGAGCGCGTGTTGTGCTGGTTCCACCTGCCTCCTCCTTGTGCGCGGTTCCGCCGCTCTGCCTCGTCTCCGCACCCGGCAAGATGCTGCCGGCGCCGGCGTACGACGTCCTCGCCGGCTCGCCGCCGTCTTCAGGACCAAAAACCCCATCTCCGGTACGCATTGTACCCACCCCTTTTTGTACCTTATTTTTCAGTTTGCGCCTCTCTTAGCTCTGAATATTACTCCTCGTCCGACGAGCCGGCCGGCCATCCTGCGAACGCATGTCCATTAATCCCATATTCCCATCTCGCACTCCCGTCTCAACTCTGAAATCTTGAGGAATAAGCTAAATCAAACATTGTTCATGCGCAGCTCATAGGTGGCTTGATGTTCCTGGTTCGCGCACGCCATATGTTCGACAGAAATACAGAATGCCTTAGAGACAGCCTTCCCTCCAAGCTCTCATCCGAGCATTCTTCGAAGAGGATATGCTCTAGCATCACCAAGACTCTGCCATGCCAGCGCTTCAGAGGATTCCAGCGGTCGGCGAAGTTCTAAGAATCCTCAAGTCCTGCGTTGCCGACGCTGACCTCAGCAAGGATCTCTGTTGGTTTTCTGGTGAGATGGATGAGGATGCCGTTCTCAAAGTCATTCAGAAGCAGACGTCCAACTGTCAGGTGGCGCTGTTGCTCTTCAAGTGGGTGGCCGGGTTGCCCGCGTATGCCATGGCCCGAGGACGTACACATAAATGCTTGACATCCTCGGGCAGATGAAAAGAAGGTCAGGCTTATGAGGCAGCTCTTCGACGAGATTCCTGAACAGAGCCGTGGGTCGGTCGTGATGAACAGGATGTTTGCGGTCCTGCTGAACCGGTACGCAGGGCCGCAGGGGCGCACAAGGTACAGGAGGCGATCGAGATGTTCACAAGCAGAAGGAGTATGGGTTCGAGGTCGACTTGGTTGGATTCAAGATACTTCTGAATTCTGATGTCGCTTTGATGGTACAAGCACGTCGAGGAGGCCGAGGCCCTCTTTCTCCAAAAGAAAGATGCGTTCCCTCCTGTCATAAAGAGCTGGAACATCATTCTTAATGGCTGGTTTGTCAAGGGAAGCCTGGCTGATGCTAAAAGGGTTTGGAACCAGATCATTGCATCTAAGCTCAAGCCGGACATGTCCACCTATGGTACTTTCATAAGTTCACTGACCAGAGCCTGCAAACTTAGTACCGCAGTTAAGCTGTTTACAAGCGAATGGGATCAATCTGGATGTGGCGTTCTGCAACTGTATCATTGACCAATTGTGCTTCAAGAAAAATATTCCACAAGCACTCGAAATTATTTGTGAGATAAATGACTGCGGTTGCCAAGCAGATGTAGCTACCTACAACACGTTGATAAAACACTTCTCTAAGATAAGGCGGACCGGAAAGGTTTATGAGCTTTTGGATGATATGGAGAAGAAGGGATGCTCTCCAAACAATATGACATATACACCTACATTCTGAAGACGACTGAGAAACCCAGAGATGTTATTAATATTGAACCTTTATGTCAGTATGAAATATGAGAAGGGGGTACAACAAGTATGGAAGGAGATGGAGAGGAATGGATCAGGTCCAGATCCGCGGTCATTCACTATTATGGTTCATGTACTTCATTCCCAGGGAAAGCTGGACAAGGCTTTGCAATATTACACGACAATGAAGTCGAGAGCAATGGCTCCAGAACCAAGAACTAGGATATTGGTGAAAGCAATACATATGAAGAAAGATGGGCCAGAGACAGAAGATCGATCTCCAAGTAGGACTGGGAAGAATCTAAAATTGGATCGACTATCCCGACTATTCCATGTTCATAAATAGTTCGCCGTTATATTCTGCTTCTGTAATCCTAGCCGAAGGTGCTGGGCACTTGGATTCACGGAGCATAATCTAGGATGTCAGTGTCCAAGTCACGATGCCCACCTCTTGGGCTAAAAGAGTATTCCACAAGAGAAGAATCATTGACAATACGACGCCGCAAAATTGTGCTCTTTGAAATGTCATAGCAGGATATATTTAGGATGTACTCCTCCGTTCCGTGAACCACGTACTGTCATATTCCCTGTTTTCCTTGTACTCTTGTATGTCATATGCTTCTTATAGTATAGAAGTACTTCATCAAAGAGAATATTTACCATGTATAATATTTAAGATTTTGAATTCATGAGAAGGGAATGAAAGATTTCGTTTTCCAAACTTATTATACATATCAATTTTGATTCTTTGAAGAAGGAAACACTGACTTTATTCTATTTGCCGGTAGCTTAGGTTTGTAAACAAGAATGGAATGTTCAGGCTGATTAAGTTGTGATGAATTATTTCAAGTTTTTTGTTTAGGAAAAAAATAGCATGCTTGCTGACGGTTGAATCTCAGGGGAACCAAAGGCAATAGATAATCTTAGCATTGCACTTTTTAATTTGCTAAATATATATTCCATTATTTCCAATCACTAAGTTTTTTTTTTAGAGAAAACGCAAAGGATTCTTTGCGTTTTATTTCATTGAAAAGATAGAGTTTGTTTTACAACCTCTAGGAGGGTTACAAGTGTCTCAAACATAATACATTTAGTGCACGTCCCAGGTGGACGGCAGAATCACTCTCAGTCCCTTTGCGCCGGCTCTGGCCCATAGCCTCGCTTCCTCCTTGATCTTCTCGACGAGATGCTGGAATGAGGGCTGTCTTCCTTCAAACATGCAATCATTCCGGTGTTTCCACACCATCCATGGTGTCAGGAGGGTGATTGAGCCATCCCCTTGCGCAGCTGCTTGGGTGTGTTCTGTTTTGCTTGAAGCCACCAATGCATCAGGGAATCCTCTGAGTTGGGCGCAGCCACCGTGAACCGTAGCCAAGCGAGGACCTCATGCCAGGCTTGGCGCGAGAAGGGACACTCCAGCAGCAGATGGTGTATCGTCTCTGGGGCCTGGTCGCAAAGCGGACAGCGGGGAGGGTGCTGCAGGCCACCACGTGCGAGTCTGTCCGCTGTCCAGCATCGGTCCTTGTCCGCGAGCCAGTGGAAGAACTTGACTTGGGGAGGCGCCCAGTTTTCCAGATCAATTTCCAAGAGAAGCTGGTCGTTGATCCTTGGAAGGCTGCGGCGTAGCAGGATTTGGCGGTGTATATACCGTTGGCCGTCCATCGCCAAATCAGCTTGTCTGGTTCATCGGTCAGTTGAGCGTGCTCGAGCCTTTGCCAGAGCATCAGTTTTTTATTGAACAAATAGCTGGAGTTTTTAGATCAGCATCACGATGTTAACCTCCAACTGTTGAGCAGGGCTGGGTTATTTTGTGAATAACTGAACCAAATTTGTCTAGATATAGAAGAATATCATGTTCGCTTAATTCTTAACTAGGTAACCCATGAGCATTACAGAAGTAAGTTTGTTGGTGAGCACAAGCAACTAAAAATTGTATGAACACAGTCGAGGCTCATACCACCCTGCATCATGTTGACGGCTCATATTATACTATATGTTCACACATAAGCTTTTGCTTATTTTATCGCTCGGTTAACCAACGTTTCCTCTATTTTTTTTGCTACTCTGCACTTATATAATAGTAGCAAGTACAGCACAACTCAGTTTAGCAGCAGTAAACTAAGCCAAAATACATCTTAACCTTCTTGTTTGTAGGTAAATGTTAATCAATATAGCTAGCTCATCAGTTACTTACCTTGCCCAAGGGGAGACTAGTTGCAGAAGAGCAGCAATTCTATCTCCTATCTTCTCTTTCCTTATAGTAGATGTGTGACAAGACAAAACAATACATTTTCTTGGTAGTAGCTAGAAAAGTTACAATAATGCAGGTAGAAATTGGTAATTAGAGATGTAAGTAAGAGTACCTTGAAAGAAGGGGGGATATGTTGGTGCAGGGCGCATCTGGAGCAGCCGAGGCTTCTTATTGAATTATACTGCCACCTGCGATTGCTGCTCGTCGTCCTGACCATCAGTGGCGGCGCTACGTGTATTCTTGGATATCCAAGTGAATACCATGATTTTTGCAAAACAGGGTTAATTATAGCAAAACAGTGATGATTTTGACAAAAAATAGCAATGATTTTGACAAATGAATACCCAGCTAAAATTTCCTGGCGCCGCCACTGCTGACCATGGACATGGCCTCCTGGTCTCCCTGCTTGCAGCACATATCCATTTCACTCACTAAAGGAGCAGGCACAGCCATCTACAAGAACCAGCAACATACATTTCAGTTCCCAATTAGTGGCACTTTAACTTGCTTAATTATATAGCATAGCATGTCTATAAACATACAACAAACATACGCAATTAGCTAATCTTTTACGCATTTGCATGCCGGTCAATGTATAAATTTCAAATAGAGGTGCAAATGAGAAATGAATACTACTGGCTACATTTTAGCTGTAATTGTAATTTCATTGATTGCAGATGACTTAACTAATTAAACACCTTGCCGGTCAATGTATAAATTTCAAGATAGAGGTGCAAATGAGAAATGAATACTACTGGCTACATTGTAGCTGTAGTTGTAATTTCTTTGATTGCAGATGACTTAACTAATTAAACACCTTCTGGCCAGCAAGTTAGGATGGATGGATGCAACTGCAAGAGGGTCATATGCTGTTTCCTAGCGTCTAAGAATGCCTTCAGATGTCACATAATTATGACTGATAGCCAAGAACATTCGTTGCCATATGTAATTAGGCAAGAAATTTATCGACGCTTCAAGGTACTGTATCTATGTTCAGTCAAAATATGCTATGTGTGTCTTATGTTATGAAATTTCTGAGAGCTTCGAACTACAGTGTGCCAATGGCCTAGAAATTATTCTTGCAGAGAGCCAGAGAGTAATTATCAAGTAAAAGTGTAGAACTGATACTAACAAACCCCTATGTTGAGAATCTAGATGAGAGTTATAGATACTTAAGGTCTGCTTTTTAAATAGGAATCGTCCCGGCAGTGAAATGTTGAAGTGTAGCCCTTGCGACATATGTAGTGTATATGCTCTTGGATAATTGCAGTTTCATGGATGTTACCTGATAGGATGACCGACCACAATGCCATGCCCTTATGAAGGTACATTCATCATGATTACTGATCTCATTGCCACAATGGAAGAATAGAGAGAGCCAGCAACTGCGCATGCAATATTGATGATCAAAATGTTGAAGGCAATAAGTGTTTGCTCCGTTACTGTTTTCAGAAATAAGCAAATTTACTGAACCAACTCTTTCAACCATTTTTTTTTTGTAATCATGGTGTTTATTCTATTTAAGAAGAATCATCACCAATCTTTTTCCCTTTTTTCCTTGTCATTACTCACTACCTACTAAACATGTCTCATGCATTGTCATTTTTTTTCTAGACACCTTTGGATAAGATTTCGTGATCCATCAAGATGTGTAATAGTGGTAACATCACCCCTTCCAGCTGCCCTATGTGAAAAGCCATGTCGTGTCCTATGTGCCACGTGTATGTGTTTTCCAGCTCAGGCATCCTGCAGCAGTGATCCACACCCTTGTAACATTTGTTATGGGTCTGTACAAATTGTCTTCTGCCCTGAGCCTATGTCAACAGTGCGCATGCAGCTTCATTTTCACTGTAACTCATGCATATCCTGATATCCACGCCATCAACATTAAAATCTTTTTTGTTGCAATGATAAGCATTATTATCTGTTATCCTTTCGTACAGTATACACCGTTAGTGCATGACAATTGGCTGCTGCAGCAAGCACCTGGTATATGTATTGACTTGCCTCCCAATTGGCTGCAGGTGAACATGCTGAGGTCAACATCAGTGACAAAGTTCATACACTTCGGCATATAGACATGCATAATGAGCAGGGATCCAGGTCGTTGCTGCAGAATGGCGTCATATTTGCATCTGAAAACATAGATGATGCCCTTGACAGATAATAGCGCACCTGAACATGGGGATGCTGTCATGCTTTAGGCTCTGTCTTTTAAGGTGTGCAAAGAGCATGTCAGGTCACAGGACCCCGCCTGGAGGTGAGGTGTTTCAGCACATCATGGGGTTGATGGGCATCCATTAACCAGGATGCCCCTCCAGGAGGGAGTGAAGGTGCAGAGTGGGAGGTGGTGGCATGAACATGGCCTTGCTACAAGCTGATCTTGGGGACATACTTGGCAGCTCGATAAATTCATCAAGGCTCTTCCTGATCTTCCGTGTTCCCTCTATGTAAAACTTGCTTCTAAATTCTCCAAGTTTTACTCGGCTGTTTAATGGGAAATAGGTAGGGGCCCCAATGTTGCTCAAAAAACTGTAACAGTACCTCATGAGTACCGTCAGGTAATTTATGATTGCTGCCGTAACCGCATTCTAGTTCATTGGGAAATTTGTAATGCTGATACAAATGCAGATAGATCGATTATCATTGTGCTAACTTTAGTGGAAATTTGCTTCTGACTCAAAGTTTTCATGGAATTTGTGAAGCACTAAGATTTCATTGGTGAAATTTCTGCTCTGGATTATTTTGAATGTACTCTCCAACGGAGAAAAAGATCCTTTGTCTGAAGTTATGCTCAGCGTTCGCAATGAGCTTCCAATTGAATGTCGTACCGCGTTGTTTTGTGTTACCATTCTAAGTGAAGTGCTACGAGTTTATAGGAGTGTACGTACAGTCAAACTGAATCAGATCAGAACGATGAACGTTTACTTCCAAGGATGTATATGCAAGACAAAGCGAGTTTCCAGGACTCTTATGTGACACGGAAGAGGCTCTAAGGACCTCTCTGCAAGGAAAGACTATACGCGGAGGGCCAAAAAGAAAGACCAGAGGGGTGTACGTGAGAAGCGAAAAGGGCCGGCGCGCAAAATCTCGAAAAAATTTGGACCATTTCTCGATTTGTGCGTGTCATCCTTGCGCAGCGAGTTTCCAGGACTCTTATGTGACACGGAAGAGGCTCTAAGGACCTCGCTGCAAGGGAAAACCTTACGTGGAGGGTCAAAACGAAACACCGGAGGGGCATACCTGAAAAACGAAAAGGACCGGCGCGCAAAATCTCGAAAAAATTTGGACCATTTCTCGATTTGTGCGTGTCATCCTTGCGCAGGGGCCATGCTAATCTTCTCTGTATCGTTCCAATTTTATCGGATGTCCCCGAAGGAATCAGATCAGAACGATGAACGTTTACTTCCAAGGATGTATATGCAAGACAAAGCGAGTTTCCAGGACTCTTATGTGACACGGAAGAGGCTCTAAGGACCTCTCTGCAAGGAAAGACTATACGCGGAGGGCCAAAAAGAAAGACCAGGGGTGTACGTGAGAAGCGAAAAGGGCCGGCGCGCAAAATCTCGAAAAAATTTGGACCATTTCTCGATTTGTGCGTGTCATCCTTGCGCAGCGAGTTTCCAGGACTCTTATGTGACACGGAAGAGGCTCTAAGGACCTCGCTGCAAGGGAAAACCTTACGTGGAGGGTCAAAACGAAACACCGGAGGGGCATACCTGAAAAACGAAAAGGACCGGCGCGCAAAATCTCGAAAAAATTTGGACCATTTCTCGATTTGTGCGTGTCATCCTTGCGCAGGGGCCATGCTAATCTTCTCTGTATCGTTCCAATTTTATCGGACGTCCCTTCGGGGACATAACCTGCTGCAGGCGCGGGCTTATAAACAGGTGTTTGCCTCTGCCGCTGGGCGAGGTGGGACTAAACATTGGCTCAGTTTCCTCCCGCAAACCTCCCGTGAGCCGTCCGATTCAATGCGAACGGATCAGGCGACCGAGCGCGTGTTGTGCTGGTTCCACCTGCCTCCTCCTTGTGCGCGGTTCCGCCGCTCTGCCTCGTCTCCGCACCCGGCAAGATGCTGCCGGCGCCGGCGTACGACGTCCCCGTCCCCGGTGCGCATTGTATCCACCCCTTCTTCTTCATTGTCTTTCAGTTGGCGCCTCTCTTTGCCCTGATTATTACTCCTCGTCTGACGAGCCGGGCCGGCCATCCCGCGAAGGCGCGAACGCATGTTCATTGATCCCATCTCGCACTCCCGTCTCAACTTTGCTTGATTCCCAGACGTGTATGTAGTGATACTAAGTGCCATGCTCTGCAATATCGAGAGATATGCGAACTCAAACCTTGTCCATGCGCAGCTCGTAGGTGGCTTGCTGTTCTTGGTTCGCGCATGCTATCTGTTTGACAGAATGCGTTGGAGAGGCTTCCTGACGCAGCCTTCCCTCCAAGATTTCACCAAGGTTTTATCCAAGAGGATATGCTCTAGCATCACCAAGGCTCTGCCATACAGAGCCTCAGAGGATTCCGGTGTCGGTGAAGTTCTGGGAATCCTCAAGTCCTGCGATGCCGACGCAAACGTCCGCAAGAATCTCTGCCGTTTTGCCGGTGAGATGGATGGGGATACCGTTCTCAAAGTCATCCAGAAGCAGAGGTCTAACTGGTAGGTGGCGCTGTTGTTCTTCAACTGGGTGGCCGGGCAGGGGCTGCCCACGTATGCCCATGGCCGAGGACGTACAGAGAGATGCTCGACATTCTCGGGCGGATGAAGAAGGTCAGGCTTATGAGGCAGCTCTTCGGCGAGATTCCTGAAGAGTACTGTGGGTCGGTCGTGGCGAACAGGATGTATGCGGTCCTGCTGAACCGGTACGCAGGGGCGCACAAGGTGCAGGAAGCGATCGAGATGTTCTACAAGAGGAAGGGGTATGGATTCGAGGTTGACTTGGTTGGATTTCAGATACTTCTGATGTCACTTTGTCAGTACAAGCACGTCAAGTAGGATGATGCCCTGTTTCTTCAGAAGAAAGATGAGTTCCCTCCTATCATAAAGATCTTGAACATCATTCTTAAAGGCTGGTGTGTCAAGTGAAGCCTGGCTGATGTTAAAAGGGTTTTGAACCAGATCATTGCATCTAAGATCAAGCCGTACTCGTTCACCTATGGTACGTTCATAAATTCACTGACCAAAGCTGGCAAACTTAGTACGGCAGTCAAGCTGTTTACAAGCATGTGTCCTTTTTTTGGTGGTGAGTACAGTCAACTTAAAATGGTTTGAACACAGTCATGGTTCATACCACCCTGCATCATGTCGATGGCTCATATTTTATTTTATTTTATGTTCACACATAAGTTTTTGCTTATTTTTCGCTCAGTTAACCAATTTTTCTCTATTTTTGTTGCTATTCTGCACTTATATAATAACAATTACAGCACAACTCAGTTTAGCAGCAGCAAACTGAGCCAAAATACATCTTAATTTTTTATTTGTAGGTAAATGTTAATTAATCTAACTAGCTCGTCAATTACTCTTGCCCAAGGGGGAGACTAGTTGCTGACGAGCAACAATTCTATCCCCTAACTTCCCTTTCCTTTACCTAATAAAAATGGACAGCACATGAGCAGTTGTGAATTAGTGGTCACTCGTCAGTAAACACACAGGGGGAGAAAAAGTAGATTTGTGACAAGACAAAGCAATACATTCTCTTGGGAGTAGCTAGAAAAGTTACAATATTGCAGATAGAAATTGGTAATTAGTTAATAGAGATGTAAGTAGGAGTACCTTGAAAGAAGGGAGAATATTGTTGGTGGCGGGGCGCTACTGGAGCAGTCGAGGCTTCTTCTTGGATCATATTACCACCTGCAATTGCTGCTCGTCGTCCTGACCATGGCCATGGCCTCCTGATCTCCCTGCTTGCAGCACATTTCCATTTCCACTCACTAAAGCAGTAGGCACGCCCATGTACATAGAACCAGCAACATACATTTCATGTCCCTATTAGTAGCACTTTAACTTGCTTAATTATATAGCACAGCATGCCATGTCCATAAACATACAATAAGCATACGCAGTTAGCTACTCCCTCCGATCCGATAAAAATGTCGCCCGAAATGTGCAGCTCACGTACAACTTCTACGTGCAACTGGCGGCACTTTTTACGGACCGGAGGTAGTAGTTTTTTAAGCATTTCCATCCTAGGCAATGTATTCAACATAGAAATGAAAATGAGAAATGAATACTGGCTACATTGTAATTGTAATTGTATTGATTGCAGCACTGAATCTGGGACATACACACAATTGGTGAACAGTAGTTAGTTGCAGATGACTAAATAATTAAACACCTGGACATCAAGTTAGAGGGATGGATGCAACTGCAAGAGGGTCATATGCTGTTTCCTACGGTCTAACAATGCATTCAGATGTCACATAATTATGACTATTAGTCAAGAACATTCAGAATGCCATATGTAGTAAGGCGAAAATTGGGTAAGAAAATTACGACGTTTAACAAGTACTGTGTCTATGCTTAGTCAAAATATGCTCTGTGTGCCTTCTGTTATGAAATTTCTGAGAGCTTCGAACTACAGTGTGCCAATGACCTAGAATATATTCTTGCAGAAAATGATGATCAAATAGAACTGTTGACTGGATACTAACAAATCCCTATGTTGAGAATCTGGAAGAACAATTTTGCAGATACTTAAGGTCTGCTCTTTTAAATAGGAATCTTCCTCTGCAGGGAAATGTTGAACTGTACCTATATCCCATTCACTAGTTATCCCTTGCAACATACGTAGTGTATCTTCTGTTGGATAATTACAGTTTTATGGATGTGGACCTGATAGGATGACCAACCACAACACCACGCCCTTATGAACATCCGTTCATCATGATTACTGATCCCATTGCCACAATGGAAGAACAGAGAAAGCCAGCAACTGTGCATGCAATATTGATCATCAATAATTGTTTGTTCCGTTACTGTTTTCGAGTAAATAAGCAAATTTACTGAACCAGTTATTTCTGCCATTTTTTTTGTAATCATGACATTCATTCTATTTAAGGAGAATCGTCACCAATATTTCCCCATATATTCCTTGTTACTAATCACTACCTACTGAACATGTCTCATGCATATCCACGCCATCGACATTAAAAGCTTTTGCACAGTATACACCGTCAGTGCATGCTAGTCCCATTTGGAGGATGAAATTAAATCAGAGCATGCTGCTGCAGCAAGTACCTGGTATATGTATTGACATGCCTCCCACTTGGCTGCAGGTGAAAATGCTGCGTTCAACATCAATGACAATAGCTCATATACTTTGGCGCGTGGACATGCATAATGAGCAGCGGTCGTTGCTGCAGAATGGCGTCATATTTGCATCTGATAACATAGATGATGCCCTTAGCAGATAATAGCGCACCTGAAAATGGGGATGCTATCATGCTTTAGGCTCTGTCTTTCGAGGTGCGCAAAACATGTCAGGTCTCAGGACACCCCGCCTGGAGGCTGATGTGTTTCAGCACAGCATGGGGTTGATGAGCATTCATTACTGTGGATGCCCCTCGAGGAGGGAATGGCTGAAGGAGTGAAGGTGCAGACTGGGGGTGGTGGCATAAACATGACCTTGCTACAAGCTGGTTTTGGGATCATACTTGGCAGCTCGATAAATTCATCAAGGCATGCCCGGTGTGATCTGCTAATTCAACATGATTGCAGCGATGGAAGCGGTGGTGTATGCTGATAGCTTCATACAAATGCAGGTATCACTTTAATACTCCAAGTGATACGAGCTGGAGGCCTTGTGTTCCTGTTCCTGATTTTCTTTCTTGTTCCCTCTGTGTAAAACTTGCTTGTAAATTCTCCAAGTTTGACTTGGCTTTTTGATGGAAAATAGGTAGGGGCCAATTGTTGTTCAAAATACTGTAACAGAACCTCATGAGTATTGTGGGGTAATTTATGGTTGCTGCCGAAACTGCATTCTTGTTCACTGAGAAATTTGTAATGCTGATGCGAATGCAGATAATGGAAATTTGTAATGCTGATGCGAATGCAGATACATCATGTGAGTTGTGAATGTGTCGTGCTGAGCATTGTGTTATTTTAGTGGAAATTTGCTTGAGACTCTTTAAGATTTCATGGAATTTGTGCCACTCTGCTCCGGATGATTGAATGTCGGTGTCCAACTGAGAAAAAGTACCTCTGTCTAAAAATATGCTCAGAGGCTCAGAGCACCTCTAACAGAACCTGTAAAAGGCCGAAAACTGTAGAATTCCAGTGGTTATATGGGCTCAGGCCTTTTTTGGGCTAGAACAGATCCCGTATAGTCGGCCTGGCCTGTAAACTTTTTTACAGTGGCCCAAAAATCCATCCACGCGACCTCTATTTCTACCGCACGGATTTGTCCGTCGCCGACGAGAAATTTGTCCCCGTCATCGACAATATCCGGCACCGCTGCATCGCTGCACCGCCATGTGACCTCGGCGTGGCTCAGTCAGGCGCGGAGGGCATTCCCCGAGCTCGGGCGGTGACAGCACCACAGATGGTGGACTAGGCAGCCTGTGTTCGGTCCTTACTGAAAGGACATTTATTTTCCCCTCTTATGTTTTGTCTGCTAGATAACAACACCGGTGATATTTTAATATGATGCTAAGTGATTTCAGGAAAACTCCGGTGTTATGCTAAAAGTTAAACCGTATCTCTCTATATACAAAAAGAAGAAAGAAACCGTCGGAGATCGGTTTTTAGTGGAGCCCTGAGAAGCCAGCCCCCAGGCCGGCAAGGCCGGCCCCTAGGCCGGCTTCTCTGAAGCTTCTGCAACAGTGCGTGAGGCCGGCCAGGCCGGCCTCCCTGTACCCCTTCAACGGCCATTTATTTGGAGGAGCTATAAATGCTCCTCCACCTACCTTTGGACAACTAGCTCGCCCAGCATTGAAGAACACCATTAAAGCAAGCTCAAGAATCACTAGATCTTCCAATCCCTCCACCCAAACTCGTTGATCTTTGGAGGATTGAAGGAGAAGGCCCGGATCTACATCTTCACCAAGCCAATTTACATTTCCCCCTCATTCACTTGAGGGACCATTTGCTAGGGTTTCCATTGGGAAAACCTAGCCTTTTGTTGTACTCACTTGTTGTCTTTGTGACAGATCGTAGCTGTTCGGGAGCCCCCAATCCAGTTGTCGGTTGTGCCCCGGATCGTTGTTGTAAAGGCTCCGGACTCCGCCTTGAAGGTTTCCGATAGTTGAAGGTGAACCAATCCTTTGTGGTGCGGTTCATCGGAGAAGAAGGTGAAACCTTTGTGACTGTTGAACCATTGTGTTGGTTCACACCTCTCCAACGAGACGTACTCCCCTAAAAAGGAGGAACTCGGGAATACATCCGTGTCTCCGCGTGCTTTCACTTCGGTTACCTCTATCCTTGTTTATCCATCTTTACTTCGTGTACCTTGCTTAGTTGCTAGCTTGTCATATAGGTAAATTCACCGTAGTTGCATATTTAGAGAATTTACCTTTTGTGTCAAGCCTAATTTGAAAAAGTATTAAAATTGAAGTAGCACCTACTCACCCCCCCCCCCCCCTAGGTGTCATACGATCCTTTCAATTGGTATCAGAGCCTTGGTTCTCTTGTTGGGCTTAACCGCCTAAGAGAAGTATGACAAGTGATGATGAGTCCGAGAAGAACAAAGTCACTCCGGCATCCATGGCCGATCTCAAAACGATGGAAATATCATTGAAATCGTCCATGGATACCAATTTGGTGAGATGCGTGACTTTCTCATGAAACTCTCACTTGGCAAGGTTCCTTTGGACACCATCCCACTAGAGGACTCCGCTAACTCCAATGACGGTGAATCCGAGGAGGATAAAGCGAAAAAGAAAGGGGTTGAAGAAACCGAACTTAAATATTCCCCTCCATCCACATCCAAGCCGGAAGGTGGAAAGACCGAGTCTTACCATGCGGTTCCACCTCCGGGTTGGTACTCTCCCGACCCACCTATATATCCCTTATACCCGCATAAATCCTTTAGGTCCTCCACCTAAGCTTAATGCTTTAGCTTTTACTAGTTGGCAACACTCAATGAGATCTCATGTCAACAGTTCCTCTATCAAGCTTTGGAGGATCATTCAAGAGGGATACAAGGTTGTGGATCCAAAAAACTTGTCAAGAAGGGAAGTGGCCGAAAAACAACTCAATGCCTCCGCTCTCCACATGCTTGAACTTGCCGTTGGACAGAACGGTATGCATCACATTCAACATGTCACCACCGCCAAAGAAGCTTGGGATTGTCTTGAAGAGGTGTTTCTTGGAAATGAAAGCATGAAGAGGAATAGATTTGATGCCTTGAGCAATGATGTCGAAGGCTTCTACATGCTTGATCGTGAAACTCATGAGGAGATGTATGGTAGACTCAAGATACTTGCCAAAGCCTTTATAATGTTGGGGCAACCTATGTGGATGATGCTTGGATCAAGAGGAAGTATGTAAATGCTCTCATGCCCTTCGAGCTCGTTGACTTGAAGGCCCTCTAAGGAAAATACAACTATCGTGAAATGACCTCAAATGAAGTTATGCAAGAAATGCAAGCCTCTAAGGTTACCACCAAGAATGCTCTAGACAATTGTGCCAGGGCCATGGGAATGAAACAAGGTCCCTCACTTGCTTTGAAGGCCAAGGTGGTGTGCCTAGATGAACGTGATGAGGTTGAAGCATGCCCAAGCAACATTCTTCCCGATGATCTCGAACAAGCCTACCATGATCATGTGGCTCTTGCCACAAGAGCATTTTGGCGTGACCCGGCCAAGGCAAAGGCTCAAATTGATCTAAAGAACAATTCAAGTGGGAAGAAGGAGTTTGCTATAAAGACAAAGACTTGCTACAATTGTCATGACAAGCATCACTTCATCAACGATTGTCCTTATGAGAACTGAGAACAACATGGTGGAAGACTTATACTCAAGGATCAATCAAAGTTGGTTCAAACGAGAAGGAGTTGCCCAAAGCTCCGCAAAGACCTCTTCTGCATCGCACTGTATAGAAGAGGTATTCTTGGCTGCAGAATCAACCGGAGAGAGGTTGCGGCTGCAGCTATCCTCACCAAACTCAGTTCCGATAGAGAAACCCGCAGAACTGTTGCCGCGACAGTCATCACTAGCGGGCGTGCACAGTCCCCGGAAGGAAAAACTGCCAAAGTGCTGCCGTGTAGGTGCAGATTGCACCACAGTCTCGGCAGCAAAATCGTTAAATTTGTTGCCGCGACAACCGTCAAGCTAAAAACCAGTTATGCCACCATCCTGTACGGTATCTATCTCCATGACCTTGTCCACTTTATTAATCATAGCTAAAAGCTCCTCCTGTGCTAATCTAAATTGTTTCTGCACTTCAGGAGAAAAAATGACACCCAACTTCACCACTTGCATAGCATTGGGAAGCACCTCACTCTTATTTTCTTGCATTTCTGTATTCTTTGTCCCCTCATCCGTAGCCATGTCATCAGTTCCATTGATTATCAGCAACATCCACCGCGTGCTCCACCTTAAACCTCAAACTATAGAACCCATCCTTAATAAAGATTGTCCAGGCAGCCGGAATCAATGTGTAGTAAACACAACCCAGAAGTATACGCAATACCCCGTGTTTGCGAGTGAACTTCATGGAAATTTTAATCGTTTTTCCAAACAAGGATCTCAAACTCCAAAGAGATACAAAATCCCTAGTAACCTTGGTGGGAATCCCATACACTCTAATCCATATTTTTGGCACCAACTTTAATGATTCCATTTGTGTGGCCCAAGGTACAACAGTGATCTCACACTTACTGTTAGGCACCTTGCAAGAGTTGAAAATAGACAATCTTTCTAGCTCACTCTTGGATGGAAAAGGCACCTTAAACACATTATGTCCCACTTGGTTAACTTCCCAATGGAACTGATCCAAAGGAACCAACCGCTGCAGCTGAACCACAATTTGTGGTATCGAAAGCTCTCCCCAATGGAACTGATCCCGTTAATGGTTGTTCAAAGAACATGAGACCCTCATTTATCAAACCATGCATGATCACCTGCGGTTTAGGTGCAGTCAGCAAGTCACACACCTCTACGGTACATTCCTTTCCATGATGTACAGCCTATCACATCGGTAACATCGAGTTTTGTCACCTTTCTTTGCTTTCTTGGCCAGACCAGCCTCCGTCCAATAGGTCCACTCCGGCCAGGGAGATTCCCACCTCCAAAACCACAACCAGGCGGAACTCCGCGCCCGTCTCCAGCACTTGCCCGTCCCCCCCCCCCCCATTGTTTGCCATCGTCGTAGCCGCAGCACCTTTCGGCGGCGGAGGGGTCGTTGTTATTTTGCAAAACCCTAGAATCGCACGAAGGCCTAGGTTTTAATCCAGATTAATTCTCCCTCGCGACCTCATCGATAGCCCAACCTGCTGACTCGCATGGTAAATCGGGCCGCCATCTGAAGAGCGCAGCCCATAGGACTCAGATCGGCCCGCATAGCCTCTGACAGATTTTTAAAATTGAATTTCGTCATCCAAATTTGTTGCCCGTCTTCGTCGATTAATTCCAATGGCAAATAGGGTTTAGGGAGTCTGCCGATTTCAGGGATTGCAAGTTTGAGGTTTGATTTAGCTAAGGCCTACAAGTTTAGGGTTTGTTTTGGACTTTTTCCCTATTTATCTGGGCTTGAGATCTGGGTTTCCTTCGACCATTTAGTCTAGGATGTGGAGAGTTTCACTTCAGTATGTTAATGCGTGTTTACCGCTATTCTTGAGAGCACTAGCTTGCACTTCAGATCTGGGATGACGGTTGATCTTTGTGTCGCTGTCGAGGCAAGGAAGGTTGAGGGTTCTCTTTAGCGTTCGATCAAGATTTTTAGTCACAAATCGGATTGTAGTAATATTTTAATTGTATAACCTGATATCTTACTTTGCTTCGGTGCAAGTTGATGTTTAAACTCCCATGCAGATTAATTTTGACACTAAACAAAATTTGTGTGATAGGCTATAATATTTTTAGTGCAAAGATTGGATTTTTACTTATAAGTAACCAGAGGGATTTGGGAAAAGAGGGGAAATTAGGGGAAATGTGGGGATTGGGTGAAAGGGATGGATTCACCAAATCTCTCCAATCCCCAACCACCCTCCCATCCCAAAAACCCACTGGAACAAACAAGGCCTAATTGATTCCATGAGCAACACGATAGGAAAGTGTGTCAACGGGGCCTTTTGGGGACTTCAATGCGATCCACATTGATAATCTTGACAATTGATATGTTGTACTACCACTAAATTGTTCAATCTTGTCTGTTCATTGTTTTCTGTTTCATTTATATAATATAATTGATATATGAATAGATCGACAAAGAGGAGAGTGGAGAAATGTAGGCCGACGTACATGGAGCACTTTATTTTGTAAAATCGAAGATCATGTTTTTTTAAGTTCCAAAAAATTCTGGAAAACAATCATGGATGTTGACAATGTTGTATTCTATCAACGTGAAAAATCTCAACTAGAAAAATCTTGTATTTTAGTCTGCAAAAAAAGACAAACTCTGACATTTGAAAGTAGTGAACAGTACAAAATCTCAACTCTTCCAAATCTGTCAGATTTTGTTATTTTTGTTTAGCCCAAAAATAAATATTTAGATTTTGCACGATGGTAGAATACAACATTGTCTATACTCAAGGTTGTTTTCAGGTTTTTTACACTTAAAAATAAGATTATCAGATTTTACAAAATAAACGACACAGTGTAGCTCGGCCTCCGCTTGTGGTTTCCGAACAAAGAGTTTGTTTCTAAATTAGAGAGGAAGGTACAAATTACCAGGTTTCTAGATCTAGTTTAATCTAAGAATTTGCTATATCAAATTATAATAAGAGGATTTATGCCAAATAAGTCTCATTATCAAATAGAAGTGATGCGACGACAAACCATGAAAACTGTACGACTACAGTTCATCTCACAAAGTTTATAAATCTTGATGATTGATCTACCGTGTAAAATGGTGCATCGAACCTGGTTAAATATGGGAAGATGACGGGAATTAGATGAATATGAAGATGTGGAATATTTTTTGACATTTTTTATATAGCTAAATGTGCATACCGCACATGCCACCGTCACATCACGAGAAGAGGGCTCGTGCGGCGGGTGTGCCTCCATTCGAGCACATGAAGATGTGGAATCTTAGTACTCCCATAGATGGAGAAGTTCATAACTACAGACGGTGTCTCGGTGTCTCCCGAGCCAGCGCATGTGGCCTGAGTGCACGGAAAGCCATTCCTAGCAGAAGGCAACAACAATGTACAAAAAAAAAAAGAACAGATTGATGATAGCAACAGTCATCAGCGTTTATTATTCACACCGCAACTTCAAGATCATAATGTTCCTTTATTATGTAATGCAGTTTTCATAATTTTTTTCTCTTGCAAATAATGCATACATGCAGTCACATGCAATTAGGATTGCATGTGGTGTCATATACGACATAGTATGCATAAATAGTAAAATAGGTGAGCTAGCCAAGGCCGCAGTTCCTGCAGCATCTGCATAAAAAGAAGACTAAACAGCTGCCGTTGTCAAAGCCCTCGGCTCTGCAGGGCACATTGCAGGTTCCGTGCTTGACGCAGGATTTTCCATGGTCCCACGTGGTGCTATAATCACAGAAACATTTGGCTCGCACACCCATCTCTTCTGCATCGATGCACAAGAAATTCTAATTACATAATTAACTTGGATCAAAATATAAGGAGAAGTGTAGGTCGATGGTCTTCATACCAGATGACGCGAAAAGTAGCATAATCAGCCACAAGCATATCAACGCCTTGTTGGTTCCAAATTGCACTTTGCCAATACTCTTCATGTAGCACGACATCACTGAGTCAATGTGATGTGCTCCTTCAAATTTTAAGGTCGCAGATAATGACTGCTCCAGGAAATAAAACAGATATTTAACCAACTTGAAACATAATTACATGACTAGAAGACCTCAGCCAGTCAGTGCACTACAAAATGTTATCGACTGAAATCTAGCGCAAGACAAAAAAAAAAAAACTAGTAGCTACTAGCACATAACTTGAACTGCCGGATCATCCTACCGGCGGATTTACCACTATGCCTCATCACGAAAGAAAAATAGAACAGAGCAGGAAATAGAGCTGCCATGTGGAGAATCAAATCACTCACCTCAGGAGCCTGGCTGACGAAGCAGGAAATGCAGCACCGAAGGAATAGTGGAATACGCGGGCTCCCGAGGAAACACCTCGATCGTCGAACCTAGCTCCTCCTTCCTCTTCCCTTCCAGCTGAGCCTTTGTTCGCGGAGCTGATCGACTGGAGAGGCAGCTATATATCCAAGGCGAGCCCACATGACAATGGCCGCCCCTCCTTTCCTCTTTCCCTTCCGGCTAAGCGGCCGGCCGCCTTTCCGGCCTGCCCGTTCGTGAACGGCAACGTCTTGCATGTGCGTGATCCACCATGCATGGTGCGTGGCCGCGGCCACGAACGAAGGCCTCGATCGTCCTTCCCCGGCCGATCTGGGAAGTGATTCCGTCGCCTTTTCCCTCGTGTTGGCAACTTGGCATCACGGTGCGTTCCGAATGGCAGGCCATGTGCACGATCGATGGAGACGAAGATGCCCTGTCTGAGTGTCACCAGAGGGCACGTCTGCGTGTCGCTCTTGGATTTCTTCTCCCGGAAATTCAGTGCTAGGCGGATCGAGCACTACAATACTCTCTTCTGGTCACTCTACCAAGTAGGAGTACTATACTGCTAGCTAGTGCTTTCGGTTTTTTGTAAGCTTTCATTGCACCACCAAGAGGAGAATACACCGTCCCCTGATGTCCGTCAAGTCGAAGCAAGGGAAATTCCCATGTCCTGGGTCAGTGCGGGCGCGCCCGCCGGGTAACAGTGCGCAAAGCATGATCGTTACCGATACGGATTTGATTGAGCACCATGCAGGCGATCGATCCACTGCTGCTAATTTACAGTTTCGCGGTGTCGCTGTACATCGCGCTCGATCAAAAACTGCCGTGCGTGTGTGAGCGCGTTTTCTTCTGTTCATATAGTTAGAGTCATGCAAGATATGAGTTGTGCGCCATATAGGCTGGAGAAGCTCATATTCGAGTTCTTCCGCGCATATACGTGCTGGTTGGTTCCTTCTCCTGCGCGCGTGTTCTTCAGTTCATATAGTTGCAGTCACCCAGATCATCTGTAGTGGCTGTCTCTGGTCTCGACGTACGGAACCGCGCAGGCGCGCAGTGGGGATATATCCGAGGTTGCCCCAACATTTTCTTGCATTTTGATCTCGTGTATGGTGTGGTTACTTAATAAAGCAGGGTGAAATACAGTTTCGAGAAATAACGGCCGTGGGTATACACATGGTGCGCATGTAGGTTTTTGTCATGTAGAGAGATGTCTGGATAAGAAGGCCGCAAACATGACAAGATGGAACCTATGAAAGCGCAACTTTTTCTTTTCTTGAGATGACTATATGAAAGACGACTAAAAGATACGGCTGCTGAACGTTGAACGCTGAACGAGCTTTAATGATGGACTAGAGACAACCACTACAGATGATCCGGGCAACGATTGGCATGATTCATGATGTCCTGGCTTTGTCTCATTGGCCCATCCATGAGTTGTTTATTACTCTTGCAATAGATTTCTTTTTTACAAATTGCTACTCCCTCTGTTTTAAATTGTTTTAGCTTTTTTTCAGATTCACATGTATCTACATGTATTTAGATCTGTTTTAGTGTGTATGTTCACTCATTTGGATCCACAACTAGCCAACATGTAAAACATTTTATATTTAAAAACGGAGTGAGTTTAATATATATTTTTGTTCGCATAACCTTTTTTAGGGACAGACGCTATATGCAATTCCCTTTCAGCCAAATGATGCGGACAGACCATGACATGATTCAGCATGAACCGGCGTTGTCTCATTGGCCCTGGCCAACAGAAATCCATTTGACTCATAGGAGCATTTGCTCTCACTGTTCAAAATCGTGTTTCACAATATCAAAAAAAATTGAAAAACAAGTTTCGGGTGAACATAACAACATTCTATGCTTGCAAACAAAAATTTATGAACAAAAACATTTTCTTGTGGGATGTGTCAAAAAGACAAAAAAAGGTGTCAGGTAATAAGTTATTTTGCAGCAACAATTTTTTTTCTTTTTTACACAAGTTACAAAAAATATCATTTGTCACCGAAATTTTGTGCGTGAACATACAAATATCCGGATGTATGCCCGAATTTTTTTGCCATATTTTTTTAATTTAAAAATGTTTTAAATTTTATTTTTCATAATGTGAGTATCTAGTCCTACAAGACAAAACACCGCCTCTGCCTGGTAGAAAGGGCCTCCCGTGATGGGCTAAATCTTTCGCGGCCTTGAAACCTCTGCCAATTGGGCTAGATGTTAAGGAATCGAGAGTGTGTGGTTAGTTATTGGGCCTTCCCACTGCGATGTCGTCTGCCACCGAGCGCTCCCCACTCGCTGGACCCAACCGCCGCCGCCACGGGCCACACTTCCTGCAACGCTCCCGGCGCCGCGGCGAGAAAATCCCCTTCTCCCACCAACAAGCCAACACCCTCGCTCGTCCCGCAGCCACCGCGATGGCTACCGCCGCCGCCAAGGCGCGCACCAGGGACCCGACCGTCTCGCTGCGCCTGGACCACCCGTCTCTCGTCCACCTCGAGTGGTGCCGGGGCGGGGTGCATCCGGAGTGTACTTTGCTCTTATGTTGATTAATCAATAAAATGCTATACTATCAAGTAAATACATGCTTTTCCCTAAAAAAAAGTAATCCATGCTTCCTCCCGGCCGCACTACTCTAGGCACTGTACTAGCGGTAGGTAGATGAAGCATGATGCAACTAACTCGAGTAAAGATAGCCATGATGTCCACTTCGGATGGTTGTTGTAGATTTACAACCATATAAGTGCATAATATTCCCATGAGCCATGTATATATACCCACACGATATGCACTATTGTATATGAGCATGGTGAATATGTGCACTGCCAAATATAGAAACCAAGTGTTAATAGTGAGGCGATTTTAAGACCATATATTTGCTTTTGCATAACTTGCAATGTATGGGCTTGGGATTCATCAGGAACTCATCCAATACAGTTCACTCAGGTTTTTCTTGATGTTAGTTATGTTTTCCTCTTAGTTTGTATATCATCACCACTAAAACCCACATCGCTGCCTCCACCCTTGGCTTTCTCACGGAGGCATTTGAAGTTATAGCTACATGGATCAACTAGTGAACACATGCATGCTCGGGCCCCTGACTACCTAACATACATCAAGAACACATAGTACCCCATCATCCCCCGAGATGTTGGATGTAGCAATGCCGCCATGGATGAGAGTTTCGAGCTTTTTTTTATGAATCACAGAAGACGTTTTAGCGGTTATGGTCCAGTGGGTTTAAGTGATAAGATATATGTAAACCTGACTAATTGTCTAGCCAACTTTGATAGCTTCCTGTGTGCTAGCGCCTAGAAACATAGAGGGACTGCAGAGAACAATCGAGAATCGACTGAGCGGTGACAATAATGACACAACTGACTATGGTTCACTATGCACATGTAGACAGAGGTAACAAATAAAATATTTAGTGTGTGAGTTTTCAAATATGAACATTTTTTAAAATCTGAACCATTTTAAAAGATGGACATTTTTAAAATCTGAATCATTTTAAAAATGAACATTTGTCAAAATTTGAATGATTTTCAAAAATAAATTCCAAATATAAACATTTTAGTGTTAACATTTTCAGAAGTATTTAAAAAAGGAAAATAAAAATAAAGAAAAACGAAAATAATAATAATAATAAAATAAAAGAAAACAGGAAAAAGAAACAGAAGAAAACTGAAAAAGAAAAAATAAAGAAAAGGAAACGAAGGAACGAACATGGGTTGGCTATCCCTGTGAGTTTTGTTTTGGAAACCACTAGGCGTACCCGGGGGATCTTTCCCTGGGATCCCCGGGTCGCCAGCCGTTGGATCGGATCGATAGGAGCCGTCAGATCCCGCGCTACCCCCACCAACCCCGCTTTTGCTACCGTGTAGCAAATAATCGCCCGCTTTTGCTACCTATGTAGCAAAAAAGGTTCGCCCAGAAAACAGAAAAAAGAAGACTGACTTGCCGGAGACCTCACCGGAGACCTCGCCGGAGATTTCGTAGCAAAAAAAGTGCTACTGTAGCAAAATCGACTTCGCCGGAGACATCACCGGAGACATCGACGAAGACCTCGCCGGAGACATCGTAGCAAATGTTTTGTTCTATTGTAGCAAGACCACAAAACAATAATAGCAAAAAAAATGTTATATTGCAGCATCGTAGCAAAATTCTTCCGCGAGGTTCTCCGATAAGACTTATGATGCAAAACAGCAGGATAAATTGTAGCAAAAAAATTCTTGCTACAAAGCCTTCAAAAATTTGCACCACATCAAATAAAAATTGCATCATGTCAAGAAGAAACTTGGTGGAATAACCTTGTGGATTTGCATCAGAAAGTGGAAATTCTTGCTACAAAGCCTTCAAAATTTTGCACCAGGTCATGCATCATGTCAAGAAGAAACTTGCTGCAATAACTTTGTGGATTTGCATAAAAAAGGGAAAACAATTGCTACAGACCTCATAAAAAATTGCACCGCATGTAGCAAAATAAAAAAAATAAAAAAATGCTCTCTGAATAGGAGCGCCTGGGGGAGAGACGGGGCGCCGTCGGCGCACAGGACGCCATCGAGCACCGCCAGGGCCTTCTCGCTGGTTCCCTTGTCGGCGTCCACGAGGAGCTCCACGAGGACGTGCGCAGCGCCGAGCTCGGCGAAGCGGGCGGCCGCGCGGTCGCTGGCAGAGACGAGGTAGTACGCCGTCCCACGGTGCCCCGGCCGGCGGAGGACGCGAGCTCGAGGAGCTCGTGGCGTCGAAAGCGAGGAGGAGCCATCCATGGCGGCTGTTCGGGTGTGTCTCGAGGTGCTCCTGTCCTGGCCGCTCCGGCGTGGTCGAGCGGCAGCGAGGACACCGAGGACGCTGGGAAGGACGCCGCGACCCCCGAGGTCGAGATCAGCGGCGGGGACACCGGGAGAGCCGGGGTGGAGTTCCATGGGGCGAGGGCGTCGCCTGTGGTGGAGAGAGGTGGAAGCGGCGCCGGAGCTAGGCGGTGCTGCAGGGAGAGAGAGCAGGAGGCGGGGAGGGAGAGGGCCAAGCGCGGCGGAGGTTCCGAGGATCGCTGGCGGCGGCGGCGCGTCGGTGTCGTGTTCGTGTTTCTGAGAGGCGAGCGAGAGGATAAGACCAATCGTACGAGTGGTTGGGAGGAGGAGAGCGAGCCGTCAGCGGAGACACGTGTCGCTCGCGGGAGGTGGAGGACGCAAGCCCACGATCCCCGGGTGACTACAATCCTTTTCCTTTTGTTTTTGTTTTTTTAGGGTTGGCCATCGCTGTGAGTGAGTCGTACACACACTCGCTACAAGCGATATATCGCTGCAAAGTGGGCCAAGGCCCTTGGCCCAAGGGGCTCATGGTACGGGCCTTCCACCGCGACGCCGTCTGCCACCGAGCGCTCCCCACTCGGTGGAGCCAACCGCCGCCGGCTGCTCCGCGGCGAAGGAGCCACACTTGCTCCAACATTCCCGGCGCCGGCGGCGAGAAAATCCCCTGCTCCCACCAACAAGGCAATGCACTCGCCCGTCCCGCAGCCGCCGTGATGGCTACCACCGCCGCCAAGGCCGCGGCGGCGCGCCCCTGGGACCCGACGGTCTCGCTGCGCCTGGACCACCCGGCGCTCGTCCTCCTCGAGCGGTGCCGGGGCCGGGCGCGGCCGTTCAAGTCCATCCTCGCGCACATGCTCCGCCTCGGCCTCGCCTTCGAGACGTTCCCCATGAGCCGGCTCCTCCACTTCGCCACCGTCGCCTTCCCGCAGTACACGCACGAGGCGCTGCTCCTCTTCGACCACTTCACGCCTCGCCCCAACCTCTACATCTACAACCTGGTGCTCGCGGCGCTCGCCTCCTCGCCGCGCCGGTCGGTCGCTCTCTACAGGTCAATCCTCTCGTCGCCCGCTACTGCTGCCCCCGACGAGCGGACCTTCCTGGCGCTGCTCAAGTCCGTGGACTGCCCGTCGGTCGGGAAGCAGGTACACGCTCACGTCCTTTTCAATGGCCTGCACTCGCGCGTGTACCTGCGGAACTCGCTCCTCAAGATGTACCTGGACGCCGGCGACTTGGAGACGGGCGAGGCGATGGTCCGGTGTGCGCCCGTGCTGGACGCCGTGTCCGGCAACATCATGCTGTCAGGGTACGTCAAGGGAGGGTTCAGCCTGAAGGCGCTGCAGCTTTTCCGTGACATGGCGTCGAGGGGGATTTGTTTTGATCCGTATTCCGCTGTTGCTCTCCTCTCCTGCTGTGGACGACTGAAGAACATGCTTCTCGGGAGGTCCGTTCATGGTGCGGTCGTGCGGAGGATGGGTGTAGCTGATAGGGGATTGATTTTGAGTAATGCCCTTTTGGACATGTATGCCAAATGTGGTGAAATGAACACTGCCATCAGAGTCTTTGGTGAAGCTTGGAGAAGGATGACATTTCGTGGAACACCATGATCTCAGGGTTCGCTAATGCTGGCATGTTGGACCTCGCTAGGAAGTTTTTCTTCGATGCACCTTGCAGGGATCTAATATCGTGGAATCTACTTCTAGCTGGGTATGCTCGATGCAGAGAATTCGCTGCAGTGGTGGAGCTATTTAATGACATGCTTGCCAGTTGTGTAAGACCTGATAAGGTTACTGCTGTCACTTTGATCTCTGCAGCTCTAAGCAAGGGGGAATTGAATCCAGGAAAGAGTGTCCATGGTTGGGTGGTTAAAGGACATGGAACTCAGGATGCTTTCCTGGCTTCTGCTCTCGTAGACATGTATTGCAAATGTGGAAATGTTGATTTAGCCTACGCTGTGTTTAAGAAGGCCTTGGATAAAGATGTTACCTTGTGGACAGCGATGATATCGGGCCTTGCATTCCATGGCCATGGAACCAAAGCATTGGACCTATTTTGGGATATGCAAAAGGAGGGTGTAGCACCTAATGGCGTGACATTGGTCGCTGTTCTGAGTGCATGTAGTCATGCTGGTCTGCTAGATGAAGGGTGTAAGATTTTTTATACTATGAAGCAAAGCTTCAACATTGAACCTGGAATAGAACACTTTGGCTGTATGATTGATCTCCTTGCACGATCAGGTAGGCTGTCTGATGCAGTAGGACTGGCTAGGAGTATGCCAATGAAACCAAGTCGGTCTATATGGGGTTCCATTTTAAGTGCAAGTTCAGCTTGTCAGAATACCGAAGTTGCAGAGATTGCTTCGGAAGAACTTCTTCGTCTTGAACCCACAGAAGAGGGTGGATATGTTTTGCTTTCTAACCTGTATGCTGCTGGTGGTCACTGGAACTACAGTGACAAAGTGAGGGAGACTATGGAAAGAAGAGGCGTGAGAAAAGCAGCAGGTTCTAGTGGATTGGCTGTTGATAGTGTGGACTAATAAGTTAGGTATAACTATATTGTGTAGCACTTATACTCATAATTTTTGTTCTGCACATTTCTTCTCTATGAAAAGAATGTTGCCTCAACCTACACTTCTCATTTCAGGGAATACTACTATTTCCATAAATCAACAGCATGTCTCCTGGAAACGGTGGTGTACCCAATCCTCTCACTTTTGTTTTGTAAGAGTTGTGGACTTGAAACAGGAAATATTTATCTTCTAGGGAAAAGAACAAACTGATCGGTATGCTCTACCATCATTGAGAAGAAACCTGCACTTCTCTAGTAAGCTACTGTTTGATGCAAGTTCTACACATACCTAGATATTAGTCAATTACTTCCATTTTAGTCATATTTGAGTGAAGTTGTGCTTGTTTTATACTGGCATTAAGTGTTTAATTAATCAAGAACAACGTCACATCAATCATTCAGGTCCATAAGGTAATCCTGACACATTGTTCCTTTCAGTTGTCGCTTAATTAAGATTGTTAGTCAAAGAGCGTACATAATGCCATATGTAACAAGGTGAAAGTTAGGGAAGCAAATTTCATGACATTTAACAAATACTCTATCTATGTTTAGTCAAACTATGCTATGTGTATCTTCTGTCATGAAATTTTTGAGAGCTTAAAACTACATTGTACCAATTGACATAGAATTTATTCTTGCAGAAAGTAATGATCAAGTAAAACTGTAGAAACGATACTAGTAAACCTTGATTTTGAGAATCTGGAAACTCAGTTTTATGGATATCTTGAGGTTTTCTCTTTTAAATAGGATTCTTAGCAGTGGAATGTTGAACTGTACCTATATCCCATTCACTAGGTATCTGGTCTTTGATAGTTGCAGTTTCATGGATGTGGTTGTGATATTATGAATTACCACAACACCACGTCCTTATGAAGATACGTTCATCATGATTACTGATCCTCTTGTCACAGTTGAAGAATGCAGAAAACCAGAAACTGTGCATGCAATATTGATCATCAAACTGTTGAAGGTAATAAATGTATTGTTTTCCAGGAATATGAGTACGATATAAGGAAATTTTGTCATGCAGTGTACTAATAACTGAACCAACTATTTCCACCAAATGTTTTTTTCTTGTAATCATGCCACTCATTCTATTTTAAGAGAATCGTCACCAATCGTTTCCCCTGTATTCCTTGTTACTACTCACTACCTTCCAGTTTTCCAAACGTGTCTTGTGCATCGTCATATTTTTTGTTCTAGACATCTTTAACTAAGATTTCACCATTCATCAAATTTTATAGTAGTGGTAGTGTCGTCCCATCCAGCTGCTCACTGTGCAAAGCCATGTCCCGTCCTATGCGCCACGCCCTCCGAGTCACAAATCACCCCCTCACCATCGTATGGCACCAAAGGAGGACTTGCATGACTGTACGAGTTCCCGATGGTCTATGTGTTTTCCAGCTCAGACACTGCATCTGTACATCCACACCCTTTTATCGTTTGTTAACCCCTGCACGCATTTTCTTGTGCTGTGAGCCTGTGAGCACTGTGCGCACCCAACTTCATTTTCACCGACCTCATGCATATACACGCCATCAACATTGAAATCTCTACTGTTGCAATGATGAACATTATTATCTTATTCTTTTCGACACTATATACACCAGTACTGCATGCTAGTCTCATTTGCAGGATGGAATTAAATCAGAGCTGCTGTTGCAGCCAGTACCTCGTGTATATGTTGACATCCTCCCAATTTTGGTGGCAGGTGAACATGCCGTGGCAAGATCAGACATCAGTAACAACAGTTCATCCACTTTGGCACGCGGACATGCATAATTGTGATACAGGACATTGCCGCAGAATGGCACCAGTTTTGCAGCTAACAACATAGATGATGCCTTTAGCAGATAATAGTGCTCCTGAAAATGGGGACGCTGTTATGCTTCGGTTCTGTCTTTTTAGCTGCAAACAAAACATGTCAAGGAGTCAAGGACCCTGCCTGGAGGCTGAGGTGCTTAACACGGCATGGGGTTGATGGGCAAATCCATTACAGTCGATGCCTCTTGTGGAGGGAGTGGCTGAAGAAGTGAAGGTGCAGGCTGGGGTGTGGTGGCACGAGCATGACCTTGCTAACAAACTCATTTTCGGGTCATACCTGGGAGGTTCATAAAAGCCTGGTAGGATCTACTTGTTCAAGCTTATTGCAGCGATGGAGACGGTGTTTTCAAAGAGTTGCGCATGATGATGCAAATGCAGATGTCATTTTAACAGAACCTCGTGAATTTTGTAAGGTACTGCCAAATTGTGTTCTAGTTCACTGAGGAAAATTGTAATGCTGATGCAATGCATTTGGATCTATTATCCCTCTGTTATGAATGTATGTGCACTATATATATATCGTTCTACGTATTATGCTATTCTGATGGAACTTTGCTCGAGACTCTGAAGTTTTCGTGGAATTTCTGAAGCCCTAAGATTTCATTAGTAAGATTTCTGCTCCAGATGATTGAATGTCGCTGTTGAACTGACAAGAAAAACCTTTGTCGAAAATTATGCTCAGTGCTGTTACGAGCGTCTAGTTGAATGTTCTCGGGACTTATATGCAACGCGGACCAGGCTCTAAGGACCTCACTGCAAGGAACGGAGGACCAAAAAGAAACACCAGAGGGCATAGGTGAGAAGCGAAAAGGACCGACGCGCGAAATCTCGAAAAAATTTGGACCATTTCTCGATTTGTGCGTGTCATCCTTGCGCAGGGGCCTAATCTTCTCTGTATCGTTCCAATTTTATCGGATGTCCCCGAAGGACGATAGGTGCTGCAGGCGCTGGCTTATAAACTGGTGTTTGCGTCTCTCGCTGGGCGAGGTGGGACTAAACGTTGGCTCAGTTTTCCTCCCGCAACCTTCGTGAGCCGTCCGATTCACACCGAACGGATCAGGCGGCCGAGCGCGTGCTGTGCTGGTTCCACCTGCCTCCTTGTGCGCGCTTCCGCCGCTCTGCCTCGTCCCCGCACCCGGCAAGATGCCGCCGGCGCCGGCGTACGGTTTACTCATCGCCGCCTTCAGGACAAAAACCCCCATCTCCCGTACGCATCGTATGCACTCCTTCTTCCTTATCTTTCAGTTCGCGCCCTCTCTTTCCTCTTATTATTACTCCTCGTCCGACGAGCCGGCCGGCAATTCCATCCCATCTCAACTTTTGCTGATTCATAGACGTGGCGGTAGGTTAACCAAGTGCCATGCTCTGAAATCTATAGAGAGATGCTAGCTCAAACATTGTCCATGCGCTAGCTCGTAGGTGGCTTGATGTTCTTGGTTCGGGCACGCCAACTGTTTGACAGAATGCGTTAGAGATGCTTCCTGATGCAGCCTTCCCTCCAAGCTCTCACGAAGGCTTTATCCAAGAGGATATGCTCTAGCTTCACCAAGGCTCTGCCATACCAGCGCCTCAGAGGATTCCGGTGTCGGTGAAGTTCTGAGAATCCTCAAGTCCTGCGATGCCGACGCTAACATCCGCAAGAATCTCTGCCGTTTTGCCGGTGAGATGGATAAGGATGCAATTCTCAAAGTGATCCAGAAGCAGAGCTCCACAGGTGGTGTTGTTGTTCTTCAACTGGGCTGCCGGGTTGCCTGTATATGACCACGGCCTGAGACATACGCAGGATGCTCGACATCCTCGGGCGGATGAAGGTCAGGCTTATGAGGCAGATCTTCGACGAGATTCCTGAAGAGCGCCGTGGGTCGGTCGTGACGAACAGGATGTTTGCGGTCGTGCAGGAGGCGATCGAGATGTTCTACAATAGGAAGGGATATGGATTCTAATTCGGCTTGGTTGGATTCCAGATACTTCTGGTGTCACTTCGTCGGTACAAGCACGTCATGAAGGCCGAGGCCCTTTTTCTTCAGAAGAAAGATGAGTTCCCTCCTGTCATAAACAGCTGGAACATCATTCTTAATGGCTGGTTTGTCAAGGAAAGCCTGGCTGATGCTAAAAGAGTTTGGAACCAGATCATTGCATCTAAGCTCAAGCCGGATCTGTTCACCTATGGTACGTTCATAAATTCGTTGACCAAAGCCGGCAAACTTAGTACGGCAGTCAAGCTATTTACAAGTATGTGTCATTTTGTTGGTGAGCACAAGCAACTTAAAATGGTATGAACACAGTCATGGCTCATACCACCCTGCATTATGTCGATGTCTCATATTTTATTTTATGTTCACACATAAGTTTTTGCTTAATTTTGCTCGGTTAACCAATTTTTCTCTGTTTTTTGTTGCTATTCTGCACTTATATAATAATAATTACAGCACAACTCATTTTAGCAGCAGCAAACTGAGCCAAAATACATCTTAATTTTTTATTTGTAGGTAATGTTAATTAAGCTAGCTAGCTCGTCAATTACTCTTGCCGAAGGGGGAGACTAGTTGCTGAAGAGGAGCAATTCTATCCACTTCTCTTTCCTTTACCTAATAAAAATGGACAGCACATGAGCAGTTGTGAATTAGTGGTCAGTAAACACACAGAGGGAGAAAAAGTAGATGTGTGATAAGACAAAGCAATACATTCTCTTGGGAGTAGCTAGAAAAGTTACAATATTGCAGATAGAAATTGGTAATTAGTTAATGGAGATGTAAGTAGGAGTACCTTGAAAGAAGGGAGAATATTGTTCGTGGCGGGGCGCTACTGGAGCAGACGAAGCTTCTTATTGGTTCATATTACCACCTGCAATTGCTGCTCGTCGTCCTGACCATGGCCATGGCCTCCTGATCTCCCTGCTGCAGCACATTTCCATTTCCACTCACTAAAGCAGTAGGCACACCCATGTACATAGAACCAGCAACATACATTTCATGTCCCTATTAGTAGCACTTTAGCTTGCTTAATTATATAGCACAGCATGCCATGTCCATAAACATACAATAAGCATACGCAGTTAGCTAGGTTTTTAAGCATTTCCATCCTAGGCAATGTATTCAACATAGTAATGAAAATGAGAAATGAATACTGGCTACATTGTAATTGTATTGATTGCAGCACCCAATCTGGGACATACACACAATTGGTGAACAGTAGTTCGTTGCAGATGACTAAATAATTAAACACCTGGACATCAAGTTAGAGGGATGGATGCAACTGCAAGAGGGTCATATGCTGTTTCCTACGGTCTAACAATGCATTCAGATGTCACATAATTATGATTGTTAGTCAAGAACATTCAGAATGCCATATGTAATAAGGCGAAAATTGGGTAAGAAAATTTAATGACGTTTAACAAGTACTGTGTCTATGCTCAGTCAAAATACGCTATGTGTGCCTTCTGTTATGAAATTTCTGAGAGCTTCGAACTACAGTGTGCCAATGGCCTAGAATATATTCTTGCAGAAAGTAATGATCAAATAAAAGTGTTGACTGGATACTAACAAATCCCTATGTTGAGAATCTGGAAGGACAATTTTGTAGATACCTGTACCTATATCCCATTCACTAGTTATCCCTTGCAACATACGTAGTGTATCTTCTGTTGTTTTTATAATTACAGTTTCATGGATGTGGACCTGATAGGATGACAAACCACAACGCCACGCCCTTATGAACATCCGTTCATCATGATTACTGATCCCATTGCCACAATGGAAGAACAGAGAAAGCCAGCAACTGTGCATGCAATATTGATCATTAATAAGTGTTTGTTCCGTTACTGTTTTCGAGTAAATAAGCAAATTTACTGAACCAATTATTTCTGCCATTTTTTTGTAATCATGACATTCATTATATTTAAGGAGAATCGTCACCAATATTTCCCCCTATATTCCTTGTTACTAATCACTACCTACTGAACATGTCTCATGCATATCCACGCCATCGACATTAAAAGCTTTTGCACAGTATACACCGTCAGTGCAAGCTAGTCCCATTTGGAGGATGAAATTAAGTCAGAGCATGCTGCTGCAGCAAGTACCTGGTATATGTATTGACATGCCTCCCACTTGGCTGCAGGTGAAAATGCTGCGTTCAACATCAATGACAATAGCTCATATACTTTGGCGCGCGGACATGCATAACGAGCAGCGGTTGTTGCTGCAGAATGGTGTCATAACATAGATGATGCCCTTAGCAGATAATAACGCACTTGAAAATGGGGATGCTATCATGCTTTAGGCTCTGTCTTTTGAGGTGCGCAAAACATGCCAGGTCTCAGGACGCCCCGCCTAGAGGCTGATGTGTTTCAGCACAGCATGGGGTTGATGAGCATTCATTACTGTGGATGGCCCTCGAGGAGGGAATGGCTGAAGGAGTGAAGGTGCAGACTGGGAGGTGGTGGCATAAACATGACCTTGCTACAAGCTGGTTTTGGGACCATACTTGGCAGCTCGATAAATTCATCAAGGCATGCCCGGTATGATCTACTAATTCAACATGATTGCAGGTATCACTTTAATACTCCAAGTGATACGAGCTGGAGGCCTTGTGTTCATGTTCCTGATTTTCTTTATTGTTCCCTCTGTGTAAAACTTGCTTGTAAATTCTCCAAGTTTTACTTGGCTTTTTAATGGAAAATAGGTAGGGGCCCAATGTTGCTCAAAATACTGTAACAGAACCTCATGAGTATTGTGAGGTAATTTATGGTTGCTGCCGAAACTGCATTCTTGTTCACTGAGAAATTTGTAATGCTGATGCGAATGCAGATAATGGAAATTTCTAATGCTGATGCGAATGCAGATACATCATGTGAGTTGTGCATGTGTCGTGCTGAGCATTGTGTTATTCTAATGGAGATTTGCTTGAGACTCTTAAGGTTTCATGGAATTTGTGCAACCTCTGCTCCGAATGATTGAATGTCGGTGTCCAACTGAGAAAAGGTACCTCTCTCTAAAATTATGCTCAGGGTTCCTGATGAGCTTCCACTTGAACGTCGTGTGGTGCCTTGTTTTGTGTTACGAATCTGAGTGAAATGCTAGGAGTTTACAGGAGCAGATATAATCAAAAATTGAATGAGATCAGCGTGATCACGCAAAAGGCTGTGGTGATTTCCAGGGCGTAACTGTAAGATGCTGAATCTCCGAGGTCTATCCTGCGAAGTAACGTCACATCCGGGAGCTATATGCAAAAGATGAAGCGAGTTTCCAGGGCTCATATGTGACACGGACGAGGCTCTAAGGACCTCGCTGCCAGGAAAAACTACACTCGGAGGGCCAAGAAGAAACACCAGAGGGGCGCATGTGAAAAGCGCAAAGGGCCGACGCGCAAAATGCCAAAAAAAATTGGACCATTTCTCGATTTGTGCGTGTCATCCTTGATGAGTGCTAATCCTCTGTATCGATTTTATCGGATGTCCCCGAAGGGACACGGCTTGTGTAGGCGCTGGATTATAAACCGATGTTTGCGTCTCTCGCTGGGCGAGGTGGGACTAAACGTTGGCTCCGTTTCCTCGAGCAAACCTCCCGTGAGCCATCCGATTCAAGGCGAACGGATCAGGCGGTCAGGCTCGAGCACGTGCTGTGCTGCTGGTCCGGTCTGCGAGCGCAAGGGATCTTCTGCGGCTGCTAATCATGCTTGTGCTATTGTGCAGCTGTAGGTTTGACTTCAACTACAGTTATAGGTGCAGAATTCTGCCGATAGGCGCTCGATGACCATTATATGTTAGTCGATTCTTAGCTGAATGTCGGCGATATAAACATGTGGCCTTGTGTGTATTCAACCATTTGGTATCAACTCCCTCCGTATATGTTTGGTAAGCAGGTAGAGTGATTTATATTTTGATATGGAGGGAGTACATTACGGCTTGTGAACGGTGGATGTGATCATGTGAGGCTCAACTATTATCCTGTCCTAAATTGGTGAAACGGTGCGTTTTCGGTGAGCTCTTTTACGGTAGAGCTTACTTGTCCCATGCGTTAGTATATTTAGCCATAACCAACCGTTAATTGTTTGGACTAATTTAGATAACTTACTATTGTAAGAGGGTAATTAACTATGTTCTAATGTTCTATCCATCTACAGCATAAAGAGAAAACAAAGCTCGGTTCGTAAACAAATAATAGAGTCGCTTGCCGGCTGCCGCATGCGCCGCCAGGCCTTGCGCGCTGCCGTCGTTGCCGTTCTTGGCGCCATCGTCGACTGGAGATAGATCAAGATCGCGAGCGTTGCCGCACGCGGTCCCTCGCCCTTGCACGCGCCCCCACCGTCGCCGTTGCACACGACCCCGCCGTCGTTGCCACCACCGTCGACAAGAGAAAGTTCACCGACGTTCCTTGGCGCCGCCGTCGACAGGAGACAAATCGCTGCTGCTATCGAACAACATCTCCATCCTCTCACTATACCCGTCGCCGGTCGTCCAAACGACAAGCGCGACAAATTTTGCTAGAAATTTTGATCTTCCCCTGTTGGATGTGGAAATCATTTTGCGGGACGTGCATTTTTCATCTACCCATTTTACCCTTCACTAGAAAAATATTGCTCGTTCGGTGGACAACTATTGAACCACCTTAGCCATTGGATCTAGCGGTTTGGACGGCTGTTGTTACTCAGTCTGTACCGTAAAAGAGCCACTCTTTGTGGATACAATTTTAGTTGTGAAATCAATAGGTGTAAAAGACCGTGCAAAATGGTAGACATATGTTGCATGGTGATATGAAACCAAACTCTGGTCCTGACTACGGTAATAGTTGCAAAAAATTGTATGCATTATTTTGCCTATGCACACGGTTAACAAAAACAAAGCGTGTTATTACACCTTATGTGATCATGACAAACTTTGATTCAATTTTTAAGGTGTAATGACAAAAGAATCTAATTTCGACAACAACCATCCATAAAAAAGAATATTGAATCTAATTTCGACAAAAGATCTGGGTTTATAAATCGGTTATACACACCGTAGAGGGACTAAACATTCCAAGCCATGTGACTCAACAAATGGATTATTTTAATCTTTTTTATCTCATATGGGTGATAGTCATGATACAAACACACCGTCGAAACAAGCCCACTAGAATGTACAATGAGCCCACTAAGGCCATGTGCTCTGCAGTTTTTTTTTTTGAAGTGTAGTATTGTCTTTGTTGACAACATGTAATTCTAACCTAATATATCCAGCCCATACATCTTTGGATAATAATGGGAGATAGATGGAAGCATGAACAGTACTCGGTGAAAACCAACTTTCAGTGTAAACCGGTGAAAGCCACGAAAAATCATGTTTAAATGTTTTAAGAAATTCTCGACCAAAATATATTACGTTGGAAAGGTAGGGATTTATAGACATGGAAATTTGCAAGTTAAAACTCAAAATTGGTTAGAAGCTATAAAAATGACAAATTCAACAATAAATAGTGACGTTGCAACTATTTAATGTTGAATCTATTGTTCATTGATGAATTTGTCATGTCATAAATTCTAAAAAAAATTGATTTTCAAGTTAAAAATTCCATGTCTATAGAACTTAACCTTCCCGAAGCAATGTATTATTGTTAGAATTTTTAATTTAAACATGATTTTCTTCCATGGTTTTCACTAGTTTCCACCAAAGGTTGGTTTCCACCAGATACTTTCTCATGAAAGCACGTCACAAATCAAAGCCTTGAGGTCACCTAGGCGCTTACTGGTTAGCACCACTGATGGTGGACTAGGCAGCCTGTGTTTGGTCCTTTCTTCCCTCTTAACTAAATCGGTGCCTAGTTCCTCCCAGACAACATTATTTTGTCATAAACCAAATCTTTTAAAAACAAATGTAAACAGTGTAAAATTTGGTACCATGTGGTAATATAAACCAAACATTTCGATAGCTCCAGAAATGGAACGCGGTTGAAAATCATGTGTGGAACAAATCCTCTAGGAAATTTGCATATTGTGTTTGATACGATGACATTACATGAAATATGGTTGCTAGGGTGATATAGCAAGGTGATTTTACCTCCATAAATTAACAGTACACCTCTAGGTAACCTTGAAAGCATGTGAGAAATCAAGGCAAAACAAATCTAGAGAAAGGAAATTTTGATACATCATGAGATAAGCCTGGCATTTGTACGCCGACATTTGGACATAGGATCGACACGGTTGGAAAACGTGTGGGCAAATAGACCATTTGCATATTGTGTTTGATATGCTAACATTGAAGGTGATATGGTTGCTAAAGAGATATAGCAAGGTGAGTGACTGCCTTATAAATTGCATTTACGCCTCTAGGTAACGGAAGATATAGGTGCAAGCACACAAGAAATCTAAGATTAAAAACAAATCCAGACAAATAATGAAAAGATTGAAATTACGTGATAAAAACTAAATAGTTTGAAACTTTCACACGCCCTCTAAACACACTCATAGAGGGAGGGAGAGATCTGGCAAGCACTTGATAAACAAGATCATATATGTTTGCATTCAAACTGCATTTGGAATGCCTAATTTAAGTTGTACACTCCTCTGTTTCTGATAGTAAGGCGCATTTTTCTTCAAAAAAGTCAAACATTGTGCAGGTTGACCAAGTTTTTTTTGGAAAACCCATTAACTTTTGTAGTAACAAATCAATATCACTAGATACATGAAATATATGTTCATATGATGTCTATATCTATATTATTTTTCTATAACAAAAATTGGTCAAATTTACATTGTTTGACTTCTAAAAAAATACGCCTTACTCTCAGAAACGGAGTGATACATGATTGGTGGATCGAGATGTACTCCAAGGTGAATTCTTCGTCCCTTTATTTATTTCGTTTCTTCATAGGATCGGATGATAAGATACATGGGGCGCCAAATATGATATGATCATTAATTGAAGATATGGTAGGTGGGAAAAGTTACACATAACCGCGTCGAAGTATTCCCGTAATTTTACACCAAGATACACGCATTAATGTGCTCCAACCAATGATCTCGCCACCGTAGAGGTTAGTCTAAATCTCAGTCGATTCATATTTTCACAAGTCTTAGTCGATTTGAAAAAGTTCAACTTGCACATTTCACCTGGTTGTATTTTTTTTCTAAACAAGTGTTGGATACACTTTTGGCTAAACTAAATTTGCATTTTTCTGCATTAGACGTGACTTAAGAGAATCCCACTAGATTAATACTTAGCAAAACCGAGAAGGTCACTTATTTTTCACCACGAGAGATATACACATAATACAGTTGAATAAGGGCCTAATGTGTACAACTATATCTTGAAGGTTAGAATTAATAAATTACTCCTCCATTTCGAAATAATTAAAGTTTTAGGTTTGTGCTCAGTCAAAATATTTAAATTTGATCATGTTTGTAAAAGGTGATCATAGGACATAATAGGGTTAGTTATATCCTTGCAAATCTTGCAAGATCAGAGCGTCGCTCTGAGTTTTCGCTAGGTTCGGCTTTGAGGATGTTGTTCATACTTGAGACCTGTTCATGTGACCTCCCTCGAATTAACCTTGCATGCTTAATACAATCACTTTACCGCAAAACCAAGTTTGAACAAGTTTGTATAAAAACATCAACAACTAGGACACTAATTGAGTTTTATTAGATTTATCTATCTCTACTATATTAATCTCTACTAGTTGGTGTTCGCCGGTACGTCGTAGGCCGCACCAGAGAGCGATCCCGCTAAACCGCGCAGCCACGAAAAAAATGGCCCACGCACGGTCCTCCTCCAACTGTACATTCGAAGCCCACGACTCCCACGATACATCCAGCCGTTTTCGCCCTGTCAGAAATCCCCATCGAACAGAAAGAGAGGAGGAGCAAACCCATGCCGCACGCCGTCAGCCGAAGGAAGAGATGGCGCTGGATGCGTTGAGATCGTCCCTTCCAGGTTTGCTCCTCCTCTCTTTCTGGATGCGCTGGATGCGATGAGATCGTCCTCCCTCCGGAGGTCGCCTCCGCCGCGAGTGGCAACCCACGCCACCGCCGCGACCCTCTTGGTCGGCCTGCTTATCCTCGTCGTCTGGTTTTGATTGGGCGGGAGCGCGCTGCCCAAACCACCCGCTACTGGTGAAGGTCGACGCGCAGACCGGTGCCGCGAGGGCTTCGCCAAGGTAGTTGTCTGACTGCGAAAGCTTGCGTGGTTTTACCATGAGTTCCCGTGCCCTTTTTTCTTGGCCCGATTCTCATTCGGGTGTGATTTAATTGCTGCAGGCTATGGCGATTGGCGAAGGCATTGTACGAAAAAGCATTGTTTATAGTGGTGGATTGGTAATTGTCATCGATCTGCATGTGTGTTCAGCAGTGTGGTAACTCTCTGTGTTAGGAATTTTGGGAGATCCTTGACACACATGTACGAAGACTCTCTTTTTCTTCTCGACCTCTTCTCTCCTCTCTCGCTTGAGAGTCCACCGACAGTTCCCAGTTCCGGCCGCTCTCGTCGTCGGCGTCTTCGCCGGATGGTGCAGAGATGATCTAGGGTGCCGGCCCGCCGTGTACAGAAGTAGCTTTAGTTTTTGTTTGCCCTTCGTGGAGCTTGGCGTTATGCCGTCTTTCTCCCCCCCAAGACCTACAAGCCTGACGTCCTGGCGCGGCGTCGAGTGTACCGTGGTAAGCTTCTCCGTCGAGTCTCCATGGTGGAGGATGGGTGGAGGTGGCGGATTTGCGGCGGTCTTCTTCAATAAGCGCTGGTACTTTCTCTATGTTTGTGGAGATGACCAAAAGGAGCTCCTTGTGGCCGGCCGTGGAGGCGAGGAGATGGAGCGATGCTTTGATTTCTTCTGCAACTACAGAGGAGGTGCTATGAGGTGTGATTTGCAGGGGTCCTGGAACCGCTCCTGCTGCACGGTGGAGGAGACGAAGCAGGAGGTCTGCTTCGTCGTCTCTGCAACCTCTTCAATAACTAGGTTCGTTAATTGCAGTGGCGACGGAGTTTCTTTTGTTCCTGTTCTTCCTCTTCTTGCTCGTCGTGGAGGTGTTGAAGAGAAGGAAGGAAGTTGGTACTGGATGGAACTCTAGTTTGTCTCTGCAGCGGGGGAGGAGTTTCTTCTTCTCCTGGGAGATTCCCAACGCCGGCGAAGACGTCGTCGATGTACCCCATGGTCGAAAGGCGACCTCTCCCACCTCTAGCGCCGGGAACGGTTTCTTCCGGCCGGCGTCAGAAGGTCATCATCAACCTCCAGGCCTTGTTGCCGATGCGGAGGCCCTTGCTGGCTGTGCAGTTTGCTCCCCCTTCATCGCCCCAAGTGGCTTCGTCCCCGGTGACGATGAAGGTGACTGTGCAGTGGCGTCAATTTGCGGCGGAGGAGGAGCGGGCCTTGATTGCAGTTCTTTTTCTCATCTTGAGGTCCTTTGTGCAAAATGTAGGGACTTGTTTGTAATTTCTATTTCTCTTGAGTCCCTTATTGTAAAATGTATTTTCGCCGCTGAGAATTAATGAAAACTCCAGGTCCTTCGGGACCATTCCCTGTTCAAAAAAAAAAAGACACACATGTACGATGACCATGCTGCACAGGACGAGGAAATGCTGAAGAATGGAACACTTGTGCTGCTCTTAGCAACGTGTGCTGGCCCTTTTTATTCGTGGATTGCCGAATTGACCGTGTGAACTCTCATCATTCTGGTTCGTGGATTGTTGAATTGCCCACGTGAGCTCTGCCTTTTTGATTCTATGATTGCTGAACTGCCAACACGAGCTCTCACTACACGCAAAAAAAACACGAGCTCTCACTGTTATGGTTTGTAGATTGCTAAATTGCCCCTTTCTTCGCTTGTATCTTAATTACCTAATGCTCGCCTACCTGCCTTTGGTTGCAAAGCTCAAGTTCATATGTGCTTTTAAGCCAACATTGACCATTACAATTGGCAAAGCCATTCATTGTTTTATATGAAGTGGAATTGTCTATAAAAAATCTTCGAGAGAGTCTGTTTATTTGTGTGCTAATTTACTGAATAATGCAATGTTGTGAAACGGATTGTTGTTTTCTGTTAAAGAATGGAACCAACTTCACCAAAACTGTTGTTTTCTGTGAGTTATACATATTCAGTTATGTAGTTCTGTTCGGTAAGCACATATATGGCAGTGGGTGCCCATTTATGATGTGGCAAGATTCGAAAAATGGTTCACTGAGGGTTCTGAAATTTGTTGGGTTAATATTTGCTCACAGTCACTACACCGTCTTATGGAGTTTCTTTTTGGCTTTTGTGTGTACTGAAGCAGGGCAAGGAGAAGGAGGTTTGACTTAAGGATATGAATACTAGCTAATGTTTAGCCAGATAACATGGATGATCATGTGTAAGATCATTTAGTTAATTGGGCTTGCTACATATCTACACTGTTATGTACTTCGGTTTTCTTTTCATTCAATTTGCTTGACGAATGTTACTGGATTGAGCAGCTTCTATCTGTTCTCAAGTGATATCACAATTCAACCGTAGTCACAATTTTCAGGTGCATTATGTTCACATGAATTTAAGAAATAATTTTGAGAGTCGTGACAACGTACGGGCATTCAACTAGTAATATATTTACAGACTATATAACTTTGATGTTGTGGATATTAACACATTTCATACAAATTCGGTCAAAATTGGAGAAGTTTGACTTAGGACAATGCTAAAACTTAATTACTTTTGGACGAGGGAGTAGCTTTTATCGGGGAATTTCAAATTGTTCCACTGCAGTTTGTTAGCAAACGATTACAACGGGGCACATAGAGAAGCGGGCAGGGTACGTTCGAGTTCATGAACTGCAGGTCAAACTTCCCGGAAAGGGTAGTTCGGTAACTGCAGCTGAAACCCCTGGACGTCCCGCCACTCATCATCCCAAACATACCCTCTGCGAGACTCTTCAGTTCCTGCCCATGCTCCTCGCAGGCTCCCGTAATTACCCTTAAGTTCTGAGGGTATTCTGGGTAACTCGGAAACCCATTTCGAAAGCTCGTCACTCTTTGCAAACTAACACTCCAAAGTACGAAACGTTTCATAAAGACCCTCCGCCGCAGTCGTTAGCCACCACCACCGGTGTTTACGAATAACCTCTTACTACAGGGACCCATTTGCTATTTCTCCTCCTTTATAAAATCCCCACCAAACCTCTCACACGAAACAGAAAAAAATCTTCGCCTTCGTTCGCATCGCGTGAGGAGAAAGGAAGGGAAGCGAAAAAGGTAAGGGCTCCCCCGCTAATCCTATCCGAATTCCAAATTCCCCCGCGATTTCTCCAGCCGGGCGCGGGATCCGCCCGATTCGCGCCCCGATCCGCCCTGATCCTGTTCCCGCCTCGTCGGATTTGGTCCGCCGTGCAGGGTTTTCGCCGAAGCGGAGCAGAGGAGAAGAGGAGATGGCCGGGAAGGGAGGCAAGGGCTTGCTCGCGGCCAAGACGACGGCGGCCAAGACCGCGGAGAAGGACAAGGGGAAGAAGGCCCCCATCTCCCGCTCGTCCCGCGCCGGCCTGCAGGTGAGCGAGCTCCTTCGCTTTGTTCTGCTTTGACCACGACCCGTACGCGGGCTTAGATTTGGTTTGAATTCGAACCCTCCGAGGCGCGCGGGCCTCCTAGGCGTGGTACTCGGGTGGTTTAGCGGCTCGTGGGCTTTAGGGCATACGTTTCGGGAGCTGCGGAGACGTGATTGCTTTCTATTTTGTTCGTTAAGCTCGACATGGGTTAGCGTCTTCCGTGGATTTGATGCTATGCTGTGCGCAACGGTTAGGCGGGGTTTTAGAGATTCGAGAACTCGTGGAGTCTCTGCTGGATTTTTGTAGATCTGGAGAAGCATTTGGTCATTCTAGCTGTGTTAAGTTGGCTGGAGTTTCCACCATGATCGTGTCTGTTCGATTTGGTAGTGGGCACTTCTATGGGATCATAAGTTCTGGACGGTTTCGCTGATCGTCTAAGCAGAGGTTTCGGATGAGAGGGTGGTATACCTTAGGTGCTTTTAGATTTCGCTGTGGTACAGTTCAGTTTGCGTTGGTCTATAGATGGCTGGTCAGGCTGCAGTGGTGTTACCGTCATATGGTTCCTGGGAGATCAGGAAACATGGATGGAGATCATGTCACTGCTTGTGAACTAGCTTAGGTGTATATAAAAGTGGGCGTTCAGGCTGTTTACTTGTAGAGAGGAAGGTGGTTATCCTGGGTTTGGGATGCGGTGACTTGAGCCACGCGGGGAGGCACATCCTAGGCATGAAGCGAAACTAGCTTGAAGTGCTCCACTTCTTCCTAGTTTTACTGTATGTATATAGTGTTGTCATGTCGTTCTCACATGTCTTAACCCACTTTAATCTTCTTGGCACCATGTACTACTCTAAGCGATAGTTTGTGAACATATGCTGATCTGTGACGCTGACTTGCGTGTATGCGCTTTCTGCTGTCACATCTGTTTCACAGTCCACTTCAAGTTTGTGATGTGGTCGATTGGTCCCTGGTTTCAAATTTATGGATGTCTTTTTATTCCCTTTGCAGCATGAGCCTAGGTCGGTAGGTCCTACTAGTTAGATTTTTTTCGATAAAAGGTCCTACTAGTTAGATGTTTCACAAGATCCTACCAAGCCACTTAATTTTGGGTATTTGCATCCTTTGATTAGTCGTGCATACACACACATGTTGCTTCTATTGTTATGCACTTGTTGTGCAGACGTGTTTATCCTATCGAATTGTGAGTTACGATCCCTGTACTAACTATTTTGCTGTGCTATATTACAGTTCCCTGTTGGCCGTATCCATCGCCAGTTGAAGCAAAGGACTCAGGCAAATGGCCGTGTTGGTGCTACTGCAGCTGTCTACTCTGCTGCTATCCTGGAGTACCTGACGGCTGAGGTTCTGGAGCTGGCTGGGAACGCTAGCAAGGATCTGAAGGTGAAGCGTATCACCCCTCGCCATCTTCAGCTGGCCATCCGTGGAGATGAAGAGCTGGATACCCTCATCAAGGGTACCATTGCTGGTGGAGGTGTGATCCCGCACATCCACAAGTCCCTGATCAACAAGTCCACCAAAGAGTGAAAAAGAATAGCAAAGGAAGTATTATCTTAGCTTAAACCGGACATTTTCGCACTCGTGTGTGAGATTTAAGCTATCTTCATATCGTTTAGCTTTTAGCTGTGCTTCCAGATCCGAAGTAATCCGTCTGTGTAATGCTTCCCTGGTACTGCTTCAGTTATTTGGACATTGTATTTGTGTTCGTTTGTTAACTTCGTGATAGACCCTGATGCAACACCTTTTACTGTCTCTCCTATTCCAGTTGTTTACTGTTTTGTTCTGATTTGTGGATACTGAATTGAAGGGGCTACACAGAGCAGCGATGTACATTTACAGACTTACTGCAGATAGCTATTGCTGACCGTTGAACGTTGCTGCTGCAGCAATGTGCTGCTATGTGTGCGGTACCACATGCCTCATCCTTAGCAGATGAAGTGATCATCAGCGACACACAGTTGATGTATGCTTGAGTAGTTTTCGGGTGACTTCTGCAAGACTGTAACATAGTAAGACTGCAACTGGTGAGTCTCATCATTGTTATTATACGCTCGTAGCTGACTACCTGACTGGATTGACATGAGGCTGCTGTCTACCTCAAGGCTAATCCTTCCTTCCAAGTCAATTAGTGCATGTGTAACCAAACAAATTTCTTGTAGAACTTACCAAACTGAGATCCCAAAAACAACAAAACATGGAGCTTTATTAAAACAAACAGTCATTATTGCTCATTATTTTTTGCACCCTTTTCATGGAACAAAATATAATCTACAGAGCCTAGAAAAGATACATTGCATGACAATTCTCCGGTAAACTGTATACAATGAGGCTGAAATCAGGTGGTAGAGAAACAATAACATGCAAACTCCATATTCTTCACTCGTGGTACTGCTCAAATGCCAAAAAGGGAAATCTTGTGTATTCGCTTTCATAAATAAATACTCCGTATTTAAATTCAAAGTGCAATAAAGCAATCCTGCTTTGTTTTTCTTCTAGGCTTGTATGTATTTTAATACAAATAACTAGCTTTGGGTAGGATTGTTGTGAAAAGCATCCCACTTTTTTTTAAAGAAAATAGGGGTTTACCCGTTCCATTTTCATTGAAATGAAACAGAGCGCCAAATACGCCCATAAGGTTTACATCATTCGGGAGATCATGTTTATTAGAGGGACCAGTTTTTTTTAATATGAATCCTACAGTTCAAGACAGTAGATCTCAGCTACAGGCTACAAGTTTTTCTAGACTGGCAGATCTTCATACCCATCACGGCTCAAGGCGTGAGTGCCCAATTGGTGTATGTGGCAACATTCAGCTTCAGTCAGCAACAGCGAGAGAAGCTTTAGGAAATTTTCAGAAGCTCTCCACGGTTGCGCTCTAGCCCCCCAGATGCATCGAACCAGTAAGGTTGAGGATTTGCATAGAGGCTTTTAGCGGTGTAGGAGCTTGATCACCAACGTCCACAACAACTTCATGCTCGACCAAGTGGCACCCTGAAAACACAGAGAATTGCGTCAATTCCAATAAGGCACATAACGTAGCGGAACTGAGGTTGTTCAAAACCTCGTTCTTACTGGGAGACAACAAACTGCATACAGATCCTAGATCAAAGATTAGTATCAATATACGCAATGTCAAAAATCGTTTTCGAGCAGATAGTAGATCAGAAACCATAGCTCGACGGTGTCTCCAAGAAGAAAGTGGCGCCCGAATAGTTAGAAGTTTTAAATCAATACCACAATTAAGGACTCTCATATTTTGAAGCCAATGGTATGAAAAGTGAAAACTCTCTTGGAGAAGAAACTATATTTGGTCAACAACAACATAGTATTATAACCACTACTTGATCCATTATTAAATTATAAAGATAATCGCCCGACTGGTGTCTAACCATGCAAGAACGAAGAACAAGTGTAAAAAATCCAACAAATCTTCTTCGAGCACGCCAAGAGCTATGCACCTGACATAATGATGAAATACCTTCATATTTTCAAATAATTGATGTTTTTTGATCCGTTCAAAGATATACTATTTTAAGGTTGGCTGAGTCTATAGCTAGCATCTACAACTAGGTTCATGAAGAAATAGGCTTTCGCCCCGCTATATTAATATAGCAACCACCCGATACAACAATGAGGCCACCGCTGGGGCAAACAGCACAATAATGCCCAAAAGAAAAAGAAGAGAAAACAAAGCCGACACCAGCGGATCAACGAAAACGAAAGTGACTCGCAACTGCTGCGTCCTCTCCGACGAATTCCCACCACGATCCTAGCACTCTAAATCACCGCGTACCAAACAACACCTCCAAGAAGGAAAGCGACGACGACGACGCTGCTGTCCAGACTGGTCCTAGGGTCTCCAAGGAGTGGGGAGTGGGGAAGAGGTTCATGATGGAATATATTTTTGATACCGTAAATATTAGCAAAATTTTCTAGACTTATTACTCCAACTTAAACAATCTGACATGTGAAGACATAAAACGTTAATTAATTTGGAATTTGGAACCGAGAAGTGCACTCAATTAGAAAGAGAGTACGTAGCCAAACTCATTTGTTTGCCAGGTCATGGATCTGGTCTCTCTCCCATTGAACCAATCAGGTAGCTCGATTTCCGACCCCGTGGATCGCCTCCTCCTTCCCACGTCCTCGAATCGCACCCGTCCATCTCACGTAGAAAGCACAAACCCGCACCTCATTTCGATCCGGACTCTCCCCAGCGAACCAATCAGGTAGCCCGTTTACCAACCCCACGGATCGCTCCTCATCCTTCCCCCATCCTCAAATCCCACCCGTCCATCTCCAATCGAGAAAGCACAAACCCGCGCCTCCATCTCCACCACCGCGCACTCCCGCTGCCATAAATACTCCACCCACCCCACCCATCCACCTCACCAAACAAATCCCCACCAATCTCCACCTCATCTGCTCCGAAGCTCATCCCATCCATCGTCAGCAATGTCCGGCCGCGGCAAGGGAGGCAAGGGGCTGGGCAAGGGCGGCGCCAAGCGCCACCGGAAGGTGCTGCGCGACAACATCCAGGGCATCACCAAGCCGGCGATCCGGCGCCTGGCCCGCCGTGGCGGCGTGAAGCGCATCTCCGGGCTCATCTACGAGGAGACCCGCGGCGTGCTCAAGATCTTCCTCGAGAACGTCATCCGCGACGCCGTCACCTACACCGAGCACGCCCGCCGCAAGACCGTCACCGCCATGGACGTCGTCTACGCGCTCAAGCGCCAGGGCCGCACCCTCTACGGCTTCGGCGGCTGAGCCTGCTCCAGATCTACATCTGCTTGTCGGATGCTTAATTAGGGTTGTTAGGGTTTCGTTGGTTGGTGTCGATGGCCTGTAATCTGTTTCATATGAATGAATGAATCGATTTGGTGTTTGCTGGATACTTGATTGTTGTTGTTGATACTTGATTTGGTCTGGATGTAGATGGAGCGAATCTCTAGAATGCCTGCACCCTTTGTATTACTCCTGTTCGTGATGGTTGGTTTCAATCTTATAATCCTCCCAAGGTTTTGACCATTGCTTAGATTGTTAACTGAATTCTGTTGTCAAGTACATTCAAAGGAATATACATAGCTGTGGTAGCACCAGTCTGAAGATTGGCTTAGACTGCATCAGTGTCAAAATGGTTTGCAACTAACACAACTTAGTCAAATTGCTTTATCCCACTAGCATGATGCTTCTATTTGAACTTGTTTCAGAATCTTAATTTAGTGCTTCGTCCTTTATTCCCTCTATAGGCTCATTACTGGTGGAAAAAGAAATTAGGTGCGTTTGTAGAATGTGCTATTTGACACTGTTCTACTTCCTGTGCCTGGGTTATCTGAAGTTCTCATCTCTTCTGCTGGATGAATAATAGTGCTGTTCAAATACTAATATACAGGATCGGATGAAGCAATCTTTGAACCTGAAGGCATCATGCTGTGATAGAATGGATTTGGTGTTGCTCGGTATATTTGATTCGATGCTGTCATAGTTTGAAGCCAATGAGAAATGACTGCTGGTTTGTACCATGTACAAAGGTATAATAATCAAGTTTCTTTCGTTTGTGATGCCTGTTGTTAAACTTCCAATCCTCCAAGCTTTAGGTCATTGCTTGGATTGTTGCCTGAATTATGGTGTCAAATTTCATTTAGTTAAACGGAATGACGAGTCTGAAGCTTGGCTTATACTGCCTTGCTGTCAAAATGCTTTGAATTATCCCACTAGCATGCTTCTATTTTCAGAATCATAATTTTTCAGTTTTCCTTTGCTCTCTGTTATTGTTGCATCCTAGAGGCTCATAACTGGTGAAAATAATTTAGGTGTGTTTAAAGAATGTGCTATTTCACACTATTCAACTTTATGTGCTTGGGTTGTCTCAACTTATCTGCAGGATGAATGATATTACTTATCATGGAATAATATACAGTTGCGGATGATGCTAATTAGAACCTGAAGGCATCTTATCGTATGTTATGGAATGTGCTGACAAGACTGTCGATTCAGCATGCCAAATCTGAAACTCCTCTGCCTGTAAGTTCATATTATGTGTTTATGCAGCGGCTGCTGATGTTGTATCCTACGTACCATACTACCATAGCGCAACTGCAAATGACATCTTGCTCTCTAGTTTACCATTTAATGAACTATTTAGTTTACCATTCAATGTACTATTAATTGTGGCATCACCATTCTGAACCTTGGCTTAGACTGCATTAGAGCCAAAATGGTCTGCACTTAACACACGTTCAATCAAATTGCTGTACCCCATAAGTTTCATGGCTTCATGGTCTTGTGTAGGTCCTGTCCGACTTTTGTTGTTAGGTTCTGCTCGCCTATAGATGATTTTAGTCAATATAACTTTGAGGGAAATTTTATTGGATAGATCGGTGCTGCTAAGACTAGTTCCAGTCAATTGATTAGGTTTTTTAGCACTAGTGGTCGCTGCTCATTTCCTGTAAGGAAATATTGTATTGATTCACATTATCATATCTTTTAGGCTATTTAGTTCTTTTCATGACTTTGTGTTTCTCCGGTGCATTTCAACATAGGATAGTTATGAGTGGTCCAAGATTGATATAATGTGCATTTATTCTTCAAGTGATGTACAGAAGTACAACAGTGAGTCCTGTTTTTTCATGCATTATGGATCCGAGTGAGGTGATTTGGAGGACGAGCTCCATGGAGCTCTTTTTTTGAAAAATTAAAAAAAAAATACATTTTTAAGTTTCGAAAAATATGAAAACAATTCTAGACGTCAGCAATGATTATTTCTACCAGTGTGCACAATTTCAGTGCGAAATATTTTGTATTTTTGGCTGTGTAAAAATGAAAATTTTCTGGTTCTGAGATGTAAAAAGTGCAAAATTCGAAAAATTTCAGATTTGTCAGCATTTGTCATTTTTGTGTAGGCCGGAATACAAACTATTTCGGGTTGAAAATTTACCATATAATACATCATTTTCAACATATACGATTTTTTGCAGAATTTTCTGAAACTTTAAATGTCGATTAAAAAAAAAGAAGAAAAACGGGCACCATGGAGCTCGTGCTCCATATGGACTCTCCTTGATTACTAGTTATAAGAATATGTTGTCTTCCTTGATTACTGCAACATAACATGTGTTCCAGATGTTATGCTGCTTTGTTTTGAGACGAATAGTATTTGTTCCTCGCTAAAATGATAAGCCATATTTACTATATAGCTTCTCTTAGTTCCTGACAAAATATATCTTTGGTAAACTTATTACTTGATGAAACAACTATATTACTTGGACATCCAGCTTCTCTGAAATATATTTAGTTACTTACCCTCAAGGGAACCTTTATAGCTCAGCTGCAAGTCTCATCGGAGATCTCTAGCATGTGACGGTAACAAGTAACAACAGAAGGGTATTGGTGCTGAATTTTACTCAAAACAGAAGTTTACATATTACAGTGAGAATGAGATAGATGGTCACGCCACAGATCGTCTGCCATCTTTTGGTCCGCATGTTTAAAACGATGCGACTAGAGCGTGAGGTCGTCGACAATGTTCTTAATCGTTGTGTGAGTAGATTGATCGACAGATCTGAACACCTTTGCGTCTCTGGCGTCCCAGATTTTCCACTGAATAATGAGAGCGATGGAGTTCCAAATCAGCTTCAGCAGGGAGTTGGGCTTCCGAGTGTCCCAGAGGCTTGCAAAGTGATTACCCGTAGGGGTTATGCCGATCTTTGCCCACACCGAGTAGGCGACAGGGCAGTCGAATGAGAGGTGGTGACGGTCCTCGGATGAAGCCTGACAGCAGGGACAGGTAGCCGATTCGATGATGTTTTTGCAGCGGAGGTTGGCCCTCGTGTTTAGCCTGTCGAGTTGGGTAAGCCACCCAAAGACCTTGAGCTTGTTTGGAACTCTCGCCGACCAGATATGGTGGATGTCCGGCTACTGTGATATTATGGCTGACATGCATTAGGTTGACTAAACATGGTGCTTAGTTGACATTCCATTCAGCCAGAAGATAAAGTGAGACAACCAACAATAATTTTGCCCCTTTTTGGAAGAAATGGGTTATACCAAACACAGCAGGTCCTTCTCACTGAACTGCTCTTTGCAGAGCATCATCATGCTAAATATCGTCATCTAAGTCGTTCATAGCACCAGATACATTTGCAGGTATCCTAGGACCAGGGATTAATATGAGATACTGGCAGGTAACAGTTTAGCCCTTTTTTTCACTATAGAACATTGGAGATTGGTAGGACTTTTGTAGGAGGTGCTCGTTTGTACCAGGATAAATCTAGGATATATCTCAGCTGTACTCCCCCAATCCCCAGACTCTGGTGCCTGAAACATGGTCTACTCTGTGCATCCAAATTTCTCCCTTCCTTGAAAATTTGAACTTGTATTGTATCACCTCCAGATCAGGCCATCAGGGGAATCAATCAAAGAGGGCTGAGCCAAGAGGCGCTCCACTAGGGCTGCACTGCGACAAGCATGGGTATGTGGAAAAAGCTGGAGATGGAGATGCAAAGGCAAAGCAAAGCTCAGGAAAGGAGAAAGGTGGCTGCATTGCATGGAGTAAAAGTAAAACCAACCAAATCTCACGTACACCCTGCAGGCAGAAACCAAGTAAGTCCACCTGTACTCTGCCCATCCTACATGTGCCCATGTGGGCAGCAACAACAGCTCTTTGGCGTATGTCTTTCTTACCCAGCACTCCTCTTTCCTCCTAGCTACCCTGGCCGTACACTACACACACCCTGTACAAAAGGGCTCTCTGTTCTTATAAACCCAGAGTGAAGACGAAGCACAGCATTCCCCGAGGACCCATCCAGAAGTAACAGGTATGTCACCCTTGTTTCTTCTCCATTCTACCTCCTTGTTGCTTACCTGCCTTGTCCTGTTCATAGCTTGCTTGATCTCTGACTCTTCTGTTTCTTATACGATGGCAGTGTAAGTGATCAGATTGTACACTATGTCGGAGGAGCCACAGAACTCAATGGAGGGGAGGGTGAGGCGACGCGCCAGCCCAGCCGGAGTACGTACCAGGCCTGCCAGGGTTGAGCCGGAGCCGCCGCCAACCAAGAGGCACGAGTTAGGGAAGACGAGGGTTGCGGTGGTGTACTACCTGTGCCGCAACCACAACCTGGAGCATCCGCACTTCATGGAGGTGCCCCTCACCTCCCCACAAGGGCTCTACCTGCGAGGTTAGTTGCCACTGGTGCTCGGTCGATATTGCTGCTGATTGTTGTAGAATGATATCTTACAGTAACTGCAATTTGTTCAGATGTGATTAGCCGACTCGACGCCCTTAGAGGGAAGGGCATGGCAGCCAAGTATTCCTGGTCCTGCAAGAGGTATGTACAATTACAATGTACCCATGGACCGAATTGTCGTCCCTAGATCCATCGTTTACACAACATTATATTGATGCCGCAACGATGCCATGCAGGAGATACAAGAGTGGGTTTGTCTGGCACGATCTGTCTGAGGGTGATCTGCTGCTGCCCGCACAAGGCACCGAGTACGTCCTCAAGGGCTCCGAGCTCCAATTCGACCAGTCGGCTATCAATTCCACGAATAACGTTTTAGATCATCAGCAGAATAGTAGTACAAGCAATGCAAAGGTTCAGCCCTGCAAGCCAACTCGATCAAATCCAGGGTTGTCTCCAACGTATCTATCTCCCACTCCTGCTGTTCGAGCCATCAAAGAGGCAGTACCACGGTCGACTCCTGCTGCTGTAGTTTCATTCAAAGAAAATTCAGCGCTCCAACAAGTATTGCTGTCGTCACCACCTGCTTCCACCATCGGTTATGACGAGCAATGCAGAGTGGCACATTCAGGTTCCTCAACCAACTCGTCCCCCAAGATAAGCACGCCGTCCTCAGGCGCAACCTCCCCTGGCCTCAACAATCCCGCGGCAGCACACGACGTTGCCACACAAACAGATGAGAAAGTGAGACGGGACAACGCGAAGCTGCAAAGTTGCCAAAACACAGCAAGAGTAACCCCGGAAAGGCCAGAAATTGTTGACGAATCCCATTGCAAGGGTCAACCTGCAGGAGAGTACCCTTCTAGTAGGAGGAGTGGCACATTGCAGTCCCTGATAAGGGCGGAAGCGGCCAGCAGGAGAGGTCTACTGGAGGAGGAGGACGGTGAAAGAAGTGTTATTACCGACTCCGTCAGCGGCAGGCTGAAGCCGGCCAACTTGCTCGGGCGCCTCATGGCCTGCGGGCCGCACAATCCTGGCTTCGGCCTCGTTCAAACGTCCTGCAAGCCACGGTTCACACGGCTCGAGTCCCCACCGTCTCCAGAGCTGTCCCCTCTTGCCACGCTGAAGCCTCGGACTACTAGCGCGTCCACCGTCAGAGGTTCAGAAACAGAGAATTCGACTGGTAGCCTGCTTGGCGGTGTTGCAGGCAAGCTTAGGTAGACACTCTTCTTCGCCGTCGTCTCCCGGTCACCAGGACGGGTATGCAACACCGATCGCCTACTGACCATGAACTACGGCTACTGCAGGATTGCTTCAGAAGCTCGGGTGTCATCCACTAGTAAGTTGATTCAGTGGCAATGCAATGAATCCGGGCGCGGGAAGTAACCCTGGGAGTTTAGTAGCTACGACTTTCCTGTTTGCTGTTGTTACAGATTGCAAGTATAGCAGTAATTTCTTGACAGAATTAATGATGATAATGTTGTAGTACTAAGTTTGCTTTGAGAGGAAGCTACTCCTTACTCTGATTGTCAGTTACTGCTTAATAAGTGGAGTGGGGAAATGGTGTATAGTGCAAAGGCAAGATGAGATTTAGATCTGGCAGCCAGCAATCAGTATATTTAGATATGAGTACTATCTACCAGTAGTCTTTCACCAGGTACGAGGAATCCTTCGTACACAAGTACGTTGGCGGACATAATTAGCTGTTGTCACATCTGGCTGGCGTCTCCTCCTTAATTCTTCATTCATCATGTTTGAGTACACTAGTAGATGACGAATCACCAGTGGCAAAACACAACAGTAAGAGCATCTCCACTCGCGGCGCCCAAATGGGCGCCCAAAGGCCGTCCGGACAGGCTCTTTGGGCGCCGTCCGGACTACTTGGCGCATTTGGGCGCCCTCGCTCCCCACTCGCGGCGCCCAAATCGCGCCCAAATTCTAATGTGCCGCCAAAATACACTACGCCAAAATATGCCGCCAAAATACGCCGGGCTGCCCGGCGTCTGCTTGTCGCCACCGCCGTCGTCGTCGCCGATCTAGATGTTGTCACCGGGCTGGGGCACGTAGCCATAGCCGGGCTGAGTCATGTCGGGGTCATCGTCGACCTGGCCGTCCGCGCCGTGGCCGGTCTCGGTGCCGTGGTTGCCGCCGTTCTCGGGCGGAACGAGCCCAAGCTCTTGCAGGATCGCGGCGCGATACATGTTGTGCGCCGCCCTCGCCAGCGGGTCCAAGTTGGAGACGTCGGCCGTCAAGATCATGAAGTCCTGACTCCTCTTCTTGACGGCGGCTTTCTTCTGCTCGAGGTTGTTCTTGACGTCGGCCTTCTGCATCAAGGTCGCCCACCTTGCATTGTTCTCCTCGCGCCTCAAGCTCGAGTTGAAGCAAACATCGGCGAGGACCTTGTCGATGGACGACTGCACTCTGTCCGTTTTTGCCGCCGCTGCCAAGGCCGCTTTCGCCTTCTTGTTCCCGATTGGCCGCCCCTCCGAGTTTTGGGGATCGGCGCGGCCGTTCTTGTTCAAAGTCCGCCGGTGTGCCTTCCATTTCTTACAATTTTGGAGAAGCTTGTAGCAATGCATCAATTTGAAGTCTTTCTCCTTGTTGATGGATTTGTACAACACAAGGGCGTCGATGACCTACAACAAAGCAAGCCGACGACGATCACAATTGTACTTAAGCAAGCCGACAATCACAAAACAACAAGGGGATCGCAAGCCGGCGGTCACCTGATCCGCCGGGCCCTTCCCGCTCTCCTTCCGGTCGACGATGTTCTCGTGGCAGCCGTGGAACTTGTTGACGAGGCGTTGGACGATGCGCCACCTATGCTCGATGGCGCCTTGGCCGCGCACCATGCTCACCTTGTAGAAGTCCTTGGTGAACTGGCGCTCGTCGAACTCGTCCTTGATCCGGGACCAGTAGGCGGTGCTCGACTGGTTTGTGCCGGTAGTAATGGCCTTCCATGATTCGACCATGCACTCGTCTTCCTTGGTCGTCCAGATTGTGCCGCGGCTACCCTTCTTCTTCGCCGCCTGCTCGCCGACCACAGCGTTGGTCACCACCCCCTCCTCCTCGACCTCGTCGTCGTCCTCGTAGTACTCCTCATCCTCGTCGAACCCGTCGTCGTCATCCTCCGCCCGGGCGTTGTCGTTGATGATGTCGTCCATGATATGGGCGGTCTCCTACACACAAGGAGCAAGGCCGGTAGCCACACCTCGCCTATGCACACGTCTATTGTACATGCCATGGCTACAAAACGCGGGTTCATACCTGCATGAGCTCCGGGGCGTCGGGAGTCATTCCGTCGATCACATGGGAGGCGCCCGCGTCGAATGAAAGGCTCCGACCGGCGGCCGTTTGGACAGCGGGATCTCTCCGCATCGCCGGCGAATTCAGATCGACGGGGTGGTTTAGATCCAGGCCACAGGAAGGGAAGATGACGTTGGGGTCGAAGCCGCCGTGATGCTGGCTGTCGCCGTACTCGGGGGAGAACCTGGTGCGAGGCGTGGCGGCGGCGCTGTCGGCGAAGAAGGAGGAATTCGACGGCGAGCCACCAACCTTGCATCGTAGAGTGGCGCTGCTCTCTGGGCTCCCACCCAAGGCGAATGCTTGGTTCAAGGCGGTGACGGTCTTGTTCATGGCGGCGATCTTCCTTGCCATCAATGGCGCCGCCGTGCCGAGCCTTTTCCTCTCATTCTCCTTCACGCGGCGCCCGGCACGGCTCTGCGTGTCCAATCGGCGCCGGAGTACGTCGAGGTCCTAATCCTCCTGCCTCATCTCCTCCGGCTTCTCCCTGGGCGGGGGGGCCTTGCGCTTGACGCCCAGCGTCTTCCCCGCCGCCTTCGTCTCCTTCGCTGCCTTCCCCTTGGGTGCCGGCGGCGCCATGGAGCCGGCGCGGCGCGAGGGCTTTTCTTTTGGCGGGAGAGATGGCGGGAGAGATGGCGGGGAAATGTGTTTTCTGCGGACGAATTGGGGAAGCCGGCACTTATTGCGATCTTGTCTCACTGCCAGGCGTGGCCCACGAGTCGGAGGCCGACGCGGCGTCGCGTTTCCTTCCATCCGGGGCCGCCCCAAGCCTCCCCAAGTTGAGGGCGTGGGCTGGGCGTGCCGGACACAAAACTGGGCCGCGCCGGACCGAATTCGCGTTTGGGCGCTGCGAGTGGGGGCGATTTTGAAAGGGCATGGCGCCCCCATGTGTGGTTTTGGTAATTAATGACAATCCCTATGGACTAATGGTTGCATTGAGTTTTACTTGTAGTGTTTGTCCATAGACCATGCTTGAACTCCATATGTTGGATTCAAGGTTGATGCCATGAGTATATTGATATAATGAAGTATTTGGCATCAAAATCATAGAGTTGAGCATATTGCAAGTATGTCTTGAAGAAAAGAATTATGTGATCATTCATGGTTATCTTCAAGACATCATCTATTGAAAAGAGAAGAAAAGGTACAAGGTTGATCAAGTATTGATCAACACACAAAGCTACAAGATGTACCAAGTGGGATCATGTATCTCTTGGTATGGTAAGCAATTGTCCATATAGCTTTGTGAACTAACCCATGATATGTGTGTAGCATTTCTATGTGTGGTTAGGTATCTTTCTATGGGCTTGCATCAAATGAAGATTTCATATGGCCCATAATCGATGACGTCAAGTGGTGATCGTCATCAATGTTGAGAAGCGCAAGTTCAAGAGGAGCATCTCGAAAAAATCCTAGGCTTGAAGCTTGCCACCCATTTAGAGAAAATGTTCATGTGAAGATGTGCCTAAGAGAGGCTCTCCCATAGTGGAGTATGGGGGAGCAAAGTTTGAGTCTTCACCAAGCGAAGCGCAATCAAGAAAGGTGGTCCACTTGAAGAGATCAAGATCGACATCATCTAGCTCAAGTGGAATGCGCAAGGTAAAGGTATGATGTTGATAGGGTTTCTATTTTACCGGTCTCATGGTTCTAGTTGGGAGACCGGGTTATAGGATAGATACCGTACTATCAAGAGGGGCTCTCAATTGAGCTTTAGCGTATCAGTTGGAGAGAGCTCAAACCTTTGCATACTTGGCTTCATCTTTCTTGGTTCTTATTTGGATTTTCTATGTGTGGGATTTTGGAGCTTGTTGTGATCTTCATAACAAGCTTAAGTTCATCAAAAACGGATTTCGTATGAAAAACTTATTGCGTTTTTGATGTTGGAGGTTTTACCGGTTGTTTCTTTATAGAGAGGTTTTACCTTTCTACATTTGGTTTTATCCTCCCTTGTTGGACTATGATGTTTCTATGCATAATCTTGTCGGGCTCTTCGCTACGATTCCAACGAGCCCAAGAACGTTGAAAACGGAGTTCGTATTCAAAAGATATCTTCGTTTTCGTATTGATGGTTTTCCTGTTTTTCATAGTGCGGAAGTTCCGGGTGAAGTTCCGGTGGTGCGGAACTTCCGCCCGGAATGGCGGAACTTCCGACCCTGCGCGAAAACTGGAAGTTCCGGAAGTTCCGGGTGAAGTTCCGCATCTAGTTCCGCTTAATTAATTAGCTCTCGGGTGTCCTCATTTCATAAGCGGAACTTTGTCCGGAAGTTCCGGGTGAAGTTCCGGTGGTGCGGAACTTCCGCCCGGAATTGCGGAACTTCCGACCCTGCGCGAAAACTGGCCAACGGGCAGATTTCTCACATACCTACTTAAGGGGTCTTCTTCCCCAAACATAATACAACTCTAGAGCTCGAAATTTGCCACCATTGTTGACCTTGTTGAGCTTTGCTATCTCTCTATTCCTCCATGATTCTTGCCTCCAATTAGAGGGAAAAGAGAGAGGAGATCTAGATCTATCATTCCACCAATCAATCTCTCCTCTAAGTGAGGGGAAGCTTTTGGATCTAGATCTTGGAGGAATTTGGTGTTCTTCTTTGTTCTTCCTCTCTTCTCCCCCCAATAGCATTAGTTGCTTTGGTGGGATTTGAGAGTGAAGGATTTTGAGCACTTCTTGTGTTCTTGCCCATTGCATCGGTTGCATCGGTTTGAGTTCTCCACGGTGATACGTGGAAATCGAAGTTGAGAAGCTTGTTGATCTCGGAGTTTTGGTGGCTCGCGGGATAGTTGGGAGCCTCCAATTAAGTTGTGGAGTCGCGCCCCAACCTTGTGATTCTTGTGGCTTTGGGAGCCGCGGGAATTCGGTGAGAGCCTCCAATTAAGTTGTGGAGTGTGCCTCATCCTTGTACGGGTTCGGTGACCACCCTCAAGTGTCCCATAGTGGCTCGTGGCACTCTACATTGGTAGAGGCACGAAGGAGATTACGGTGTGCCATTTGACGGCTATTCGGGGATCACTTTGTGACTCCGCACCGCTCCAACGGAGACGTAGCTTCCATTGGGAAGTGAACTTCGGGATAAATCATCGTCTCCAAGTGCCTCGGTATTTCTATACCCGAGCTTCTTACTTATGCTATTTACTTTGTGATAGCCATCGAGCTTGAAGTAATATATCTTGCTATCACATATTTGCTTATCTTGTTTAGCATAAGTTGTTGGTGCACATAGGTTAACCTAGCTTGTTTAGGTTTCGTGCTTGATAAATTAAACGCTAGTTTTATTCCGCATTTATTCAAGCCTAAACCGCAAAGAATTTTAAATCGCCTATTCACCCCCCCTCTAGGCGACATCCGTGTCCTTTCAATTGGTATCAGAGCGGGTTCTCTCGTTTTTGGCTTCACCGCCTCGAGAGTAAAGATGTCGTCTAGTGAACTAGTGCACAATGCTTCTTTTATATTAGATGGCACAAATTATGATGTTTGGAAAATTCGCATTCTTGATATTCTTCGGGTCATTGACCCATACATAGAGCGAATTCTAGATAGGGGTTATTCTCCTCCAAGGAATCCCAAAAGATTATCTTTTGGATGAGAATAATTCCTATCTAGATGCTCAAGCTTCTAATGTGATTTTCAATGCTTTGAGCGATGTAGTTATTATGTCGGTCTCTCCTTTTCGGAATGCTCATGAGCTTTGGACCAAGCTTCAAGATAAATATGATGTGTCCAAGAATTGTGGAGATGATTGTTGTCCCTCCACTTCCGGCCGTGATGAGTTCTCAACTTCTTCTACTTCACCTACATGTGGCAAGCCACAAAGTAATGCAATGGTGAGTAGTGATAGATATTGCAATAATGATAGTAAGCTTATTGTTGATGATACTTCACCTCTATCTTATTGCAATGATTTATCTTTGGACTTAAACGCATCTAGAACCAAAAATGATCTACATGCTTGTGTTGATAGTCCTTGCATATCATGTACAAATTGCTTGACTAATCCTCGTGATGATATGCTCTCTATGTCTTGTTCCCTTGATAAAAATACTTCTATTTCCTCTAGTATTTGTTTGGCTAACAATGTAGAGGAAACCGAACACTCCATGGAACAAGACATGGACTTGAATGGTGCTTCAAGTTTTGCTTCATCATCATCAACCACTTCACACTTTTGCCTTATGGCAAGGGGATCAACGGTAATTTCTACCTTGACTCCCAATATATCTCAAAATGAGAATGATGTTGATAATGATGTTGATAATGAAGAAGATGATAATGATGCTTCCCTTATTGAGAAGGGTAAAATGGTTCTTCATGCTATTGCTAAGAATAAAGATGCTCATGCTAAATTCATAGAAATCTTGACTATTGCTATTGAGAGCAATAAACTTATTGATGAGCATGAAGACACAATTGAGAAAATGCAAAGCCGCGAATATAAATACGCGGAAGAGATCGCCGATCTCAAGGAAGCTCTTGAAGAAGAACAAACCACCAAGGAGTCTCTTGAGGAAACTTATGCTCTCGAACTTTCTAGAGTAAAGGGATCCTATGATAGTTCTCTTAAAGTGGCTAATGACTTCAAAGTAACAAATGGTAAGCTTATAGATGCACATGCCAAACTCCTTGAGAATTTTGAGCACCTAGAAAATGGCTCTAGGGTCGTTAAGGGTGAGCTCATCAAACTCACCGAGTCTCATGCGCAACTTAAAGCTTCTCACTCTAAAGAGCTTGCCAAGTTACTTCTCCTATTTCATAATAATGATGCTTGTGCTACTAACTCTATCTCTTGTGAAGCATCCATATTAACGGAGAATGTTGAGCTAAGGGCTCAACTTGCATTGCTATCTAGCAAATATGGGAAATTGGAAGAAAGCCATGAAAAGCTCTCGAGCTCTCATGAGGACCTTCTAGTCTCCTATGATAAGCTAAAGTTAGCTCATGAGGGTATTATTACAAAGGTAACATCTTGTGAGCCTCATGTGGACAATGGCACAACCTCTACTCAAAATGCTTTATTGCCATGTGCTAGTCCTAGTAATTCATCCACTCATAATATTGCTACATCTTGTGATGAATTACTTTCCATGCCTTGTTGCTCTAACAATGAAGCTTCAACTTCCTCTAGTGTTTTTGTTGATACTAACCATGTAGAGGAATTAAAAGAGCTCAAGGCCCAAGTCACTTCTTTGAAGAAAGACTTGGAAAAGCGTCATGATGGGAAGCCCACACTTGACAACATGTTGAGTGTGCAAAGACGCCCCAATGACAAGAGTGGACTTGGATTCAACTCCAATAACAAGAACAAGTCCAAGTATAACAAGAAAAAGAAGGGCCATGAACAAGTCAAGAATTTGGCCAAGATTGTTTGCTTCAAGTGCAAGTTGAAGGGCACCATGTTAGATCTTGCCCTTTGAAGAAGAAGTCTCTTAGTGAGAAGCAACAAGGGAAGATGCCTCAAGTTCAAACTAAAGTTCCCCAAGTCGAAGAACGGCCACTTCCCAAGAAGAATCAAGCTATTCCTTCTCAAGTTGAGACTTCAACAAAGAAGAAAGGAGGAAGCAAATGTTGCTACTTATGCCGTGAGAAGGGTCACTTTGCTTCTTCATGCACTAGTGGTACCTTATCCAACCCTATCATAATTGATAATGTTTATTCTCTTAGGAAGGATAAGGTTGGCAATGTGTTTGCCAAATATGTTGGTACTCAAAGTGGTGTCAAGAAAAGAACCATTTGGGTTGCCAAGCCTATTGTGACTAACCTCTTAGGACCCAACTTGGTTGGGGACCAACAAGCTAAAACTTGATCAATAGGTGTTGTGGAGGGCATTGGAGACTTGGCTACATCATGAAGAATTAAGGGATCTTCATCAATTATATTCTCTCAAGCCAAGTCATTTGGATTATATTGTTCTATAACATATCCAATGTTTCTCCTTGCGGTAACTTGTATTTAAATCATATATACATTGAAAGTTGCTTGCACCCTTGCATGTGTTTGGTTTTGTACCTTGCTAGTGTTTGTATATGTTGTGCTCTCTACTTACTTATCTTGAGCAATCAAGTATGTGTATGTTGGTTTGCACACCATGTATGTGTGAGTTTGTGTTGAGCCTTTTGTATCAACTTGCTTATATCTTAATTGGCTCTTTTTGAGAGATTAATGGACTATCCCATTTTGGGGGAGTGATATGCTTGCGCACTTCACAATCCTAAAAATGTATATACATGAGTACTACCACTTAGTGTTGATATATCAATTTTATCTAGTCTCTATATGGTATGTCCTTCTCATGAGAAATTCAAATTCTATAATGTTCATTAATCATCTCTAGTTGGGTTTTACTTGCCTCTTGTGGAGAATGAATGGATTATCACATTATGGGGGAGTAATAAGCTATGTGCATATTACAAACCTAGACAATGTGAACATGTGAGGTATTGCCACCTAGAATTGATATTGTTAATTATCTTATTCCTTTGTGGCATGTTTCTCAAACAAGTTCCCTTTGCTTAAATGTTTTTACTTACTCACACTTTGGATCTTGTTTGTGATGAATGTTCTTGGTAAGGTTTTCCTCTAATATGTTCTCATATATCTCTTTGGAAACCGATTGCTTCAAAGCACTCTTTGTAGTTGCTTTGCATTATCGCGTGAATATTTGAAGCTATCAAGAACATTTATCTACATAAGCATCGCGCTTAAATCTTATCCTTCACCATGTGCTTATTGGTTGTGAAGATGATCTTGAATATCAATCCAATACACCACTAAGAAATTTCTACATATACTCCATGACAATTGATGTCATAATTGTGGTGAAATTTGTAGATCATCTTCATATTGGCTCTTGATTTTATTGCCTTATTTCTTGCCAAAAATTAATTTGTTTAACTCCATTGTCTTCCTTACCTCTTGTGGATCATTTTGCTTTACTCAAACTTTCCTAGTGTTTTATTTGGTATAGGAGAGGCATTGATCCCATCATTGTGCACCTTGCATTCAAAGGCTACTTATAGATAATGCACTATTCTTGGGTGAGCTATCCTATATTGAGTACAACTTATATTTTCATTAGTATTGGATCTTATTGCTTTTTCTTGATATATGACTAGTGTTTGAATAGATATTTGAGAGCGATGATTCCATGTGTGTGCATTGTGTATTCAAATACAAGATCATAAAATAATGCACTTTTGTTGGGAGAGCTATCATGTATCTTTTTAAACACTATTTATATTCTATTTGTATTTGATCCTTTCCATTGGTCTTTGATCCCGATGACATGTCTCATGGAAGACAAACCTTTTTGGCTTGGTACTTTGTACCATCATGAAAAGTGTAGAGGGTGTGGTTTATTTGTTGGAACCCCGCTCTTTCTTTTTGAGAGTTTGTCCCAATTGGCATCTCTCTTTGGGAGTGGGTTATATCATTCGTTGATTAACATCTCTCTCTCTTTTGGTATCTCTTTTGGAAATTTGATATCTAGTCCTTTTATATATTGATTAATTGGTATCTTATTTTCGATATCTTTATCCAATTGGTATCTTATCAATTATGTGTTGATTTGCTTTTAGTTTCAATTGGCTTCTCTAAATCAATTTTTGATTTGGATCTTTGATATAATTTGGACCCTCTTTGATCTCTTAATATTTGTCCAAATTGTATCTCCCTTTGGTTATTGAAGGTCATAGGCATGCATATCTACTACATGTTTATTTTATGGCATGCTTTCCTTCTTTGTGCCAATATATAGGGGAAACTCCACGGAATCCTAAATCGGCTAAGATGTGCATGAAATTCAATTTCATATCTATATGCACATATTTATGTGGAGTTCCTTCTATGTATTGTAGTTTGACTAACTACTTGGACCCAATTAGTTTGGGAACAATTTTACTTGAATGTGTTTTAGGTACATGGAGATGCATTGGATGCTTGTCTCATTTACAATGAAAGTGTCTTCACCACATGCTTATTGGAGCCAAGAGGATGGTTGATAAATTTTATCTACTACATCAACCCATGTCATCTCGGTAACAAGTATCACCCTCATGCATACTTTTATAGCATTGAACCTTGTGTAGGTTTCATCATGGCATGAAAAGTATTTATTTGCTTTGTTGTAGCTATTGCAAATTCTATGGCTCTTATGATACTTGTTGCTTTCCTCAATGCATCCCAACTATCTCCTTTCCCTTAGTGATATTTGTGATGCTTGTGTTGAGGTTGAATTTGAAGTTCATTATTATACAATATGAAATCATTGAGCTATGGGCTATGATCCTAAACAAATATCATATGTGTATATTATGACTTTTTGGATATCTGTTCTTTTCTTAGTAACTAATTTTATGTGTACATGTTTCTTGTGGATATATATCTTCATGATGTGTACACTTAGAAACTTATATACATGAGAGAAATTACATCTTTACTCGATATCCTAATTCTTCGGTGTCACCTCTTTTACTCCTTTTTATTCTTTGGTGACTCCGAAAAGAATTTTTATGAGTGCATATCCTATTTTATCACATCTTGGTGCTCTCATCTTGGTGAATATCTTGCTTGTCTTACAAGCCAATAATCTTCACCATGGGATATGTCACAAGCTTTGTTTTTCATTTGCATCTTATTGAGCTTGTGAATTCATTTGTTTTTGTGTTTTAGAGGATACCGAGGAGTGAGGATTCCATTTTGTACACCTTGTATTCAAATACAATAATTCTAAATTGTGTACAAATATTGGGGAGCTCCTCTATTTTCTTTAAAACACTCTTTTGCTCAAATCATAATATCTTGTGTTTATTTGGTTAGTTGGATCTTTTTGATTGCTTACTTTTTATTTGGAGAATTGTAAAAAGTTTTCCATATCATTCTTTTGCAATCTTTGGATCCTCAATATAGTTTGTGCTCTCTCCAACTATTCGTCATTGGATATGTGTATTTGATTTCACTCATATTTTGAGAAATGCACACGTTATGGGGGAGCTCATACTATATTGACCTTCTAAGATTTTTCGCCCATTTTGGAAATGGATGCCAATGGGGGAGAAGTTTTATAGGGTTTAAGGGAATTTGGTGTTATGCTTTTGTTTTGGTCATAAGCATTTACCTTTCATGCTCATGCATCCATGCTTGTTGATTTGCATGGTTGCTTAATTCATTATATAAACCCTTGTAAAAGAGATTGTCATCAATTACCAAAATGGGGGAGATTGAAAGGGCATGGCGCCCCCATGTGTGGTTTTGGTAATTAATGACAATCCCTATGGACTAATGGTTGCATTGAGTTTTACTTGTAGTGTTTGTCCATAGACCATGCTTGAACTCCATATGTTGGATTCAAGGTTGATGCCATGAATATATTGATATAATGAAGTATTTGGCATCAAAATCATAGAGTTGAGCATATTGCAAGTATGTCTTGAAGAAAAGAATTATGTGATCATTCATGGTTATCTTCAAGACATCATCTATTGAAAAGAGAAGAAAAGATACAAGGTTGATCAAGTATTGATCAACACACAAAGCTACAAGATGTACCAAGTGGGATCATGTATCTCTTGGTATGGTAAGCAATTGTCCATATAGCTTTGTGAACTAACCCATGATATGTGTGTAGCATTTCTATGTGTGGTTAGGTATCTTTCTATGGGCTTGCATCAAATGAAGATTTCATATGGCCCATGATCGATGACGTCAAGTGGTGATCGTCATCAATGTTGAGAAGCGCAAGTTCAAGAGGAGCATCTCGAAGAAATCCTAGGCTTGAAGCTTGCCACCCATTTAGAGAAAATGTTCATGTGAAGATGTGCCTAAGAGAGGCTCTCCCATAGTGGAGTATGGGGGAGCAAAGTTTGATTCTTCACCAAGCGAAGCGCAATCAAGAAAGGTGGTCCACTTGAAGAGATCAAGATCGACATCATCTAGCTCAAGTGGAATGCGCAAGGTAAAGGTATGATGTTGATAGGGTTTCTATTTTACCGGTCTCATGGTTCTAGTTGGGAGACCGGGTTATAGGATAGATACCGTACTATCAAGAGGGGCTCTCAATTGAGCTTTAGCGTATCAGTTGGAGAGAGCTCAAACCTTTGCATACTTGGCTTCATCTTTCTTGGTTCTTATTTGGATTTTCTATGTGTGGGATTTTGGAGCTTGTTGTGATCTTCATAACAAGCTTAAGTTCATCAAAAACGGATTTCGTATGAAAAACTTATTGCGTTTTTGATGTTGGAGGTTTTACCGGTTGTTTCTTTATAGAGAGGTTTTACCTTTCTACATTTGGTTTTATCCTCCCTTGTTGGACTATGATGTTTCTATGCATAATCTTGTCGGGCTCTTCGCTACGATTCCAACGAGCCCAAGAACGTTGAAAACGGAGTTCGTATTCAAAAGATATCTTCGTTTTCGTATTGATGGTTTTCCTGTTTTTCATAGTGCGGAAGTTCCGGGTGAAGTTCCGGTGGTGCGGAACTTCCGCCCGGAATGGCGGAACTTCCGACCCTGCGCGAAAACTGGAAGTTCCGGAAGTTCCGGGTGAAGTTCCGCATCTAGTTCCGCTTAATTAATTAGCTCTCGGGTGTCCTCATTTCATAAGCGGAACTTTGTCCGGAAGTTCCGGGTGAAGTTCCGGTGGTGCGGAACTTCCGCCCGGAATTGCGGAACTTCCGACCCTGCGCGAAAACTGGCCAACGGGCAGATTTCTCACATACCTACTTAAGGGGTCTTCTTCCCCAAACATAATACAACTCTAGAGCTCGAAATTTGCCACCATTGTTGACCTTGTTGAGCTTTGCTATCTCTCTATTCCTCCATGATTCTTGCCTCCAATTAGAGGGAAAAGAGAGAGGAGATCTAGATCTATCATTCCACCAATCAATCTCTCCTCTAAGTGAGGGGAAGCTTTTGGATCTAGATCTTGGAGGAATTTGGTGTTCTTCTTTGTTCTTCCTCTCTTCTCCCCCAATAGCATTAGTTGCTTTGGTGGGATTTGAGAGTGAAGGATTTTGAGCACTTCTTGTGTTCTTGCCCATTGCATCGGTTGCATCGGTTTGAGTTCTCCACGGTGATACGTGGAAATCGAAGTTAAGAAGCTTGTTACTCTTGTGTACTTGGGGTGCCCTAGAGCTTGTCCTCTTGGGTACTTGGAGTGCCCTAGACGGTCCTTGTTGATCTCGGAGTTTTGGTGGCTCGCGGGATAGTTGGGAGCCTCCAATTAAGTTGTGGAGTCGCGCCCCAACCTTGTGATTCTTGTGGCTTTGGGAGCCGCGGGAATTCGGTGAGAGCCTCCAATTAAGTTGTGGAGTGTGCCTCATCCTTGTACGGGTTCAGTGACCACCCTCAAGTGTCCCATAGTGGCTCGTGGCACTCTACATTGGTAGAGGCACGAAGGAGATTACGGTGTGCCATTTGACGGCTATTCGGGGATCACTTTGTGACTCCGCACCGCTCCAACGAAGACGTAGCTTCCATTGGGAAGTGAACTTCGGGATAAATCATCGTCTCCAAGTGTCTCGGTATTTCTATACCAGAGCTTCTTACTTATGCTATTACTTTGTGATAGCCATCGAGCTTGAAGTAATATATCTTGCTATCACATATTTGCTTATCTTGTTTAGCATAAGTTGTTGGTGCACATAGGTTAACCTAGCTTGTTTAGGTTTCGTGCTTGATAAATTAAACGCTAGTTTTATTCCGCATTTATTCAAGCCTAAACCGCAAAGAATTTTAAATCGCCTATTCACCCCCCCTCTCTAGGCGACATCCGTGTCCTTTCAGATTTTGTGTCCGGCACGCTCCAAAGGCGTTTGGGCGGCCGTTTAGGCGCCGCGAGTGGAGATGCTCTAAGAGGTCACGTAGCAAGCACGACATGTGTTTAGTTGGGATGAGCACATTGATAAGGCCTCAGATTAATGGCGATTTTCTGTTAGAGGAAGGTGGCAGGCATGTTAGTACCTTCTCTTAACTTCTTCGAGGGCATGAAGTGCTCCACTGTTTATTGTGTGTATACACTATTGTTGCATCGTTCGCACAAGTCACAACCCGCTTTAGTTGTGCTGAAATCTTCTTGGCATGTTGTAGTATTACGTACTCTAAGCTGTAGTTTGTTAGCATATGCTGATCTGTGACACTGATGTGTGTGTTCGTGCTTTCTACTGTCGCGTATTTTCAGTCCACTTCAAATATGTGGTTAATTGATGAGTAAATGGTATTGGCGGTCACACAACTCGTCCGCTATGTGCACTTAAGTCACACAACTGGAAAACGAGATTTTTTGGTCACACAACTGGATTTTTGGTGCACGCAGGTCACAAACCCCACATGTCAGTCCGTTTTCCGTTGCAAGAGTGCTGACGTGGACACGTAATTTTGCAGAAAACCCCCTGTATTTGGGATATTTCGCAAATAACCCAAATTTGGGTCCAATTACAGGGAGTTTTCTGCAAAATGTCCAAAAATACAGGTTTTTTTTGCAAAATTACCAATGGAAAACGGACTGACATGTGGGGTTTGTGACCTGCGTGCACCAAAAGTCCAGTTGTGTGACAAAAAAATCCCGTTTTCCAGTTGTGTGACTTAAGTGCACATAGCGGACGAGTTGTGTGACCGCCAGTGCCATTTACTCTTAATTGATCCATGGTATTCAAATATATGCATATGTTTTTAATTACCTGGCACTCTGCATCATCTTTCCTTCTTGGGTTAATGTTTCTGTTCCCAGTATAGCTTAGTGGAAGACCGAACTCAAGGGGACAGCAGATACACAGCAGAGCCGTGTAATTTCGCCCGGCGAGTCAAGAGCGAAACACGCTGGCTGCAGACAACTGCTGCAGGTCTACGAGACTACGACTGTTGAATGTTGTTTCTGCTGCAAACAATGCCTGATCCGGAGCAGACGCAGTGATCATCAGTGAGGCACAATTGCTGTTTGCTCGAGCAGTTTCCCGGTGACTTGTGCAACAGAGTCAAGACCCCGCTTAGCATCGTTATAATACGCTCGCAGCTGACTGGATCCAGCTTACACATGAGGCAGATCAAGTCGTCAGTCTGCTGATTCTTTTAATAATCACCGCAGCTCAAGGAGTATATTCGCAAGTCGCTGCTTCATGCCACCTCATGATCTAATCCACGTCACGTTTCAAGTCAATCCTTACATCTGTAACCAAACATAGTGTCACTTTTTCCTCCTTGGGACAATGGCACCTCGATCGTGTTCATGCCATTCTCCTGGTTGCAATTTCACCACCATCAGTCCAACAGGGACTTGCGTGTAGCCTCTGTAGGGGTCTCTGTCCTGAGCACCGAGCGGGAATGGCATGGAGACGCAGGAAATGGCTAGGAAAACCGGTAGACCCGCCAAGTTTTTCCACAAAGCGCGCCGCCCAGCGTCCAAAGCGCGTGTGCGAGTCCCTGTCTCCGGGCACACCGAGGTCTTCTTTATCTACCCCTCCTTTTTCCCACCAATGGCAACGGCAGGGCAGGACACTTCCGCCCTGCTTCCCTCCTCGAACTCCATATATATTTGTTCTATCTCCTGCGACACGTTTGCTTGTTCACCCTGTCTTTCTTTCCCCGCTTCAATCTCACTCCTCCTGGCATTCAGAGGCTGCCCGGCTGCACCCATGGAAGCGCCGACAGGCGACCAGATGGTGGCCTTCCAGGAGGCCTTCTCGCTCTTCGACAAGAACGGCGATGGTCTGTTTGTTCGTTTCCCCCCTCTCTTCCCCTGACGTCTCGCTTTTGATGCAGTGTCTGTTGAGATTGTTTCTTGTAAGAAATGGCACTACCTAGTGTTTTATTAGGGGTTTGGGCAAACATTGTGTCTGTTGATCTTCTTAGCTTGGGGTATTAGCTTGATGTAAGGCTTTTGTAGCTACTGCTTCCGTGCATCCCTCGCTGTTGACACAAGGTATCTTTTTTTTTTTGACAAAACTATCCCAGAGAAAAACATACAGTCTTGTAATGTGTTTCGTACTTGCGTAACTCAGCAGTGTGCTGTAGAGCGGCGTATGGAATTAATATTTCTTCGGTAGTTCAGAGCGACAGGGATTCGCTGCTCCCTTATGACTGATTTTCGAGATTAGTTTGGTCAAAAAACACTTCATTCAGCTCCTGACATGACAAGTGCTTGCTATTGGCTCACTTGTGCTCGGTCTTCAGGGCACATATATAATTTTTTGCCGTGTGTTATCCTTATCCACCTACTTTCTTGCAGAAATTTTATTCAAACTTGTTGTCTAAATAGCCAAGTTCAAGTTGCTTAAGTAACTTGTAGGAGTAATTTTATCCATGTCACGCGTTTCAAGAATCTCAACACTGTTTTTGTGATGTAACTCTTAGTTTACTAGCTTCATCATATAGTATGTAATTATATATGCTCGCATCAAACGTCTCTTATCTTTAGTCAAAACCTTTGACCGGTCTTAACACGTAGTGTATCTTTTTTGTGATGATGATTCTGACCTCAAATGAACATATACATATATTTATCTGATTGACATGTGAGATATTGGGACACTAATCTGTCACATGAAGGATGCATAAGCTTGGAAGAGCTGGCTGCTGTGACTCGCTCCCTCGGCCTCGAGCCCACTGACCAGGAGCTCAGCGACATGATGCGTGAAGTCGACACGGATGGGAACGGGGTCATAGATTTCCAAGAGTTCTTGAGCCTCATATCCAGGAAGATGAAGGTGAACCTCCTGTAACCTGATTTCCTTCTCCTGTCCACCAAACTAGGTCTGCTAATGTCTTGATCGTGCTGGTGCATGCTTTTGATTTCCATGGGAATTGCAGGATGGAGATGGTGATGAAGAGCTGAAGGAAGCTTTCGAGGTCCTGGACAAGGATCAAAATGGTTTCATCTCCCCTGTTGAGGTGGATTAGCACCTTATTCTCAATTTCAGATAATTCCCAAGCTATTTTGAGGCACTGCTGACTTTCATAGTGTCCATGTAAATGAAGCTGAGGACAGTGATGATCAACCTCGGGGAGAAGATGAGCGACGAGGAGGTCAAGCAGATGATCAGGGAGGCGGATACCGATGGTGACGGGCAGGTGAACTACGATGAATTTGTTCTCATGATGAAAAACGCCGAGCGCAAGATATGCGGGTGATCATATCGAGTGAGGTGAAACCATTGGTTCTCAGATAGATGGCATTGTCTCCACTGTAAATTTGTTGTGGAAATCTTGCAGCCCGTAATATTGTTACTTCTTTTCTAAAACCATTGTAGGCTTGGGATTTTCTCTTAAAATAAGCTGTATGTGAACTATGTCATGAAAATTGCTAGGTATAGTTGGATTACCGCGTAGCCATGTTCTTTGGTTCGTGGAATCAATGTTGACAATATTTATGTTCTTTTACAATCTACTCTATCTTGGTATTATGTTCTAAAAAAACAATAGTTCCAATTTCAGTTATGAAGCTTTAACGATTCTTTACATTTTTTGTTGTTATCCATAGAGTGAACTCCACTTTCTTTGTTAACTCTATTTTATTATTTGGCACATTAGTTACCCCATTTGTTGTAACTTGTGCTTGCGTTAGTTTAACCTCTTTCAACTTTACAGTGTACTAATCCAAAATGCACTTAAATGTTTTATGGATTTATCCCTCGTGGTGTGAGTTTTTGTGACCCTTATTTTCACTTCATTGCTTCTAGTGATGTATAGAATTTTCCATTACCAGCAGGTTCGGTCAAATGAAAATTTGGGACCAAGGCGGATATAAATAAATACATTTTTACTAATCTTTTATACTTATCTAGATTTTATTTAACATGTTACAATATTGAAGCGACCCACACCTGCCACCACTTGTGCAGCAATTGCATGTCTTTGGCTCAACGCAGGTAAAGCATCACTTTACCAACATCTCGCCTATCAGAGTAGCATAACAGAAGCACGGCAGTGGATTCGATAATTACACAATTGAATAAATCTTATAAAACAAAATACAAGTCATCTCTTACAAACATTTACAAGAACAATGGCTAGATGCTAAAATCTTCAGATAGACACCCATTGGGTTGCTCTTTGAAGTCCAAGTAATAATCGAAGGCTCCTTCTCCTTTAGCGGTTGCCTGCTCCTCGAACTCCTTGCCTCCAAGTACGGCTCACAACCTAAGCAGGGGGAGGGTTTTACACGTATGAGTACACGGAGGTACTCAACAAGTCCAGATAAAAGTGTTTGATGCACTATCATCTACTAGGACCAATGGTCCAGAAGTTGTAATGATTTTTGAAAACATTTCTGAGAAAGGTCAAGTTTTATATATGAAATCTATGATCTTCTTGTCTCACGAGCTGCTAGAATCCCCTGTGGATTCCTTTCTCGCCACGTTCGCAGCTCCTTCCCGGAACAGGGAGTGACATGCCACAATTTGATACACTCTGCAGAGGTGCGCTACTTTACCCACAGACAATCCGCAATCCGGGTGACCATGCCCTGCACTCACTACCGGATTTTGGATCACAAAGCTGTGTCACCCACCTTGTTTGACATACCTCACATCGCAGCTGGCAGAACCAGCTACCCGTCCATAACATTGGCTACAGTAGAGCCTAACATTGGCTACAGTAGAGCCCTTCAACAGTTTGGTCGCCTACAGTAGAGGTCACACCCCAAACTGCCATCCCTGGGTGGTATGCCTTATAAGGTGGTATTTCTCCGCCCATACAGGTCGTGTGGTCAACGCTGTCGCTACGGCGCTTGAGCACAAGAAGGCAATTGTTATTAACCTACTGGTGATATCCCTTGTAGTCGAACCCGCTTCCAATGGCTTGACAGCCTCCAAACAGGGTTCGAACTACCAGCCATAATAGTTCACCGACTGCTCCATCAGTCGATCAACAAGTTCCATATCATATTATTCACAACATATATTTTTCTTTGATGCAAGTGATATCACAGATAGTAAGTTGTAAATACTTTGATAAAAATTATCAAGCGGACATGAGCTGGACTTGCCTGAGATATCCGGAAGTTAGCACAACACCAAAGATTCAATTTCATCCCATAAGAATCCCAAAGAAGATCCAAACTGGAAAAGGCAAATAAATTCCAATCAACACTAACACACAAGATCACAGCACAGTATATGATGCACATGTATGTTACGGTTACACTTATCAACACTGAAGTGTGGGTGGTTAACTTAGAGCACTCTTGATTGAATATTTTATCTTAGATAGTTTATTTCATCAGGCAATGGACAAGACTTCCATGTAGAACTTACTAACGATACAAGACATGCATTCAGATTTGTTCTTGAGCGAGCTGTAGTAGTACATAACAAAAGAGTGAAGAATAATTGATTCCCAGATTTATTTGTAAGGATACATATCTCAGATGTTAATGATCTCAGATTATTCTTATTTAGATCATTCAAATATGATTTCATCTCAAGCATGGATTTTAGTTCACGTGGTTCAACAAAATAATTGGTTAAATAAATTACAGGCTTCTAACTATCTCTCCCAATGAGAAGAAAATAATTGAAGAATAGATAGCAGGAGCTATGCTACAGGTTCAACTAAATCAATTTCATCTACTACACGCAATGAATGACAAGGCTGGCATTTGGTTACTTGCTTGGTCACCTAAATGCTGCTACCAGATAGAAGAAATAATATGATGTTTGACTCATGCGAATTAACCAAGCATGAAGGATATTTGGTTAATAATAGGTACTAGTACGCTGCTCCAGAACTACAGGTTCTAGTAGTGATGGAAACCTGGAGCTATGTATTTTAGTAATGGTTAGACATAACCCACTGGTTTTGATGCTACAACAATGATTAATTGTAGATTGTGAGATACTGAATAATAACCTGGCTACCAACATAGGTACCTGATGGCTACATACTTATGATGCCTCACCGGAACCAACTCTCATGATATTTGGTTTATGCTAAAAGAGCTACTCCGAACCTGAAGGTTTCCTGAAGCTAAGTTCGGTTGTTGAAACTGAAGAAATGCTACAGGAGTTCTCTAAATATTAGCTAGCTATCTCGTGTAAACTAAGTTGTGGTACAAATGTACAGTTATTACTCTGAAATATGAACACTACCAGACTTGGTTTGCTTCCTGATGGATTTCAATTGGTAAAGGATCAGTTTAGAATTTATTTGTACAACAAGATTAGCAAGGCATGCACACATAGGGCAAGCTACAGCAGTTTCGACCATCAGGACAAAAGCTACTGCATTTTTCAGAAATAAACATGTTCTCATCTTGTTAAACCATTACTCGTATACACATGGACCAGATGCTACTACTTTCCATGGAAAGAAGTCCTGAAGGGTGTTTGTGCCGCTAAACATTAATTCCTACAGAAATCTGTAGTGGATGTCATGGACATTATTCTGAACCTGATTACTCTATGCATCACAAGTGGACCAGAAATCATATCATTGAAATTCTTGGTGCACCTACGTGTGGAGTTATACCTGATGAGCTGGGGATTTGAGTATGTATCGAACTGGTTGGGGATGGACTTGGGTCTTCCTATGCAATATTTCCTCTCCAGCGTCAGTATGGAGTTTGAGCAGCTGGTGCGGACAGGCTCGGCGTGCTCCGACGACCATGACGGCGCCGCATCCGGCGACCTACCTCTGACTGATCACGGTCCATCTTGACCCAGCGCTGCTTGCCCCTCGCCGCTGTCGATGGAAGACAACAGTAAGGTTGCCGCCGCAGTAAATCCGCCGCTGCCGCCGGGCCAGCGATAGAGTTGGCCACCACCATAACCATGATGGAGATCTGCCTATACGGAGCATCTCCGCTTCTCCTCCTTAATCCCTGGTACTTGGTCGCCATGGTGTAGTGGCTCAGTTTCGGTGGAGAGATGATACAGAGATGGGAGGAAGAAGATGTGCCGTGCCGCTAGCTACAGTGGGGAATTGATTGAGCTGATCCCTTCACCGCTGGTCTTCTACAGAGAAGGTGAGGTGTCCTATGTTGCTACGGTGGCTGCTCTTCTGGTTGCCAGCACCTACTGTGGTCGTTTTGTCTACTCGGTGGGGATAAGCTCTGGTAAAACACAAGGGACAGCACACTAGACTGTCACTCTACAGGGTAAGAAGTATATTGTGTAGTATCCTCACAGATATATGTGCACTGGACAACGTAATTGGAATACTAGACTGATCACCCGACGGTATACAAATTATTGTGTATTTTTAAGGAAACAATTTTACTAGGAAACTTTAATTTATATAGATTTTCCAAATTAAATCATTATGGTTCCTCAATCGTTATACTTTTGCCCTCACGACTATTCTTGTGAGCTAGGCAAAATAATCCCGACAGAATAACTTATATCGGAAGATAGCTTCTCTTAAAAATATTACTCTACGAAAAATAAGATTTCCAGAACATCATGTTCTCGAGTGACATACTGGACGACAATCTCCAAAGTAATTTTCCTTTCGTTTTATCAAGTTGCATATTTCCAAATATTCAACACTCAAGTAACAAAGTGACAATTAACTAGTGGCATGTATCCACATGCATTATTCTCTGCTTATTTGTTTCATAGCGTGCGATGGTTTCAGATTTACTCGAGTTCCAATTTCTTATGCATATAAATGCATGCAATGCATGACAATCAATAGTTCACACATATACGGTTATAGCCATCACCAGGGTTTGACCTACACTGCCCCCGGCCGGTGTGATCCCACCAACAAATGGTTAACCTTATTAAGATACAATACGAAATTTTCTGGTCTGATTTTGAGCTTAAGTAGTTGTAGCAGCAATATTGTACTTAGTAAATATCTGGGGTATTACATCCTACCACCCTTAGAAAAATTTCGTCCTCGAAATTTGAGAAAAGAGTGATATAAAAAATTTGAAAGTGCAGGCCATGTTCGACGGATAAAAAGCCAGAACCTACTTTGTTGCGTCAAAGTGAATATAGTGTGTACTTCATGCAATGTATTATGGATGGAAATCCCAAAGAAAACTTGTCAACAGAACACCGACATGCTCAATTGGTTTCTAATAATCAGATTCAATCCCTGAACATTTAAATCCATTTTGAAGATTTACCAGTATGTACTTATGTTATCATAGTAGTGCTTAACAAGAACCTACTGCATAGCATAGATATTTAAGGTTATGGAATATCAGTACTGAAACAGAAGTAACTTGATCTTCCTATACTAGTATACCACCCAGATTCATTTGTATGACTTCAGATTCATTTGTATGGCTTCCGAAAATGCAAATTCTTATTTCTACCAATGCTTAGCAGAGATATTGTAGCGGCATATAATGTATATACATGGTTTCATCTATTATTAGCATCAAAATTTTGAGAAACTATCTACAATATTAATCATGATTATTCACTCTCCCTAGCTATACAAATTGGCATACTTTTAGTTCTTACCAGGTTTAATCTAGGAGGAAAGTACATGTAAACATTTAATATAAGATGCTAGTTTGTCCAAAAGATAAGCAAAACGATTACTAATCTGTCAAGTTGAATTACTTGCTCTTAACTAAATGCAGGCTGAACCCAAGCTAAGAAACTTAACTGTATATATGTTGCATCAAGTTTCTTTGAACAATGAAGGTATATTTGCGAACAAAAATTTAAACTTCAAGCTATTTCTCAATCTTATTCAGTAAGTAGATATGGTAGAACATGATTCATTATTTTAAAAGCAAAATAACATGATTTTCTTCTAGTATCATTACCCATTATATTCATGTGATCGACGTAGTCTTTGACTTGTTTAATCCTATGCATGGTAATTGTCTATCTTTCCAAGTATTACTGGAAGAACTTGCAGTTGCAATCATGAGTGCTAACCAAATTAATTCTAGTTAAGCATGTATCTAGATTTAGGCCATGCATCTTAGTTTGAATGGAGGAAACTCAAACAACTTTATGTAAACAACAACCAGAAGTTAGTATAAGGCAGTAAAGTATAAAGATGTTTTTGTTACTAAAACAAAGTGCATTTGCAAGGTTCAGATTAAATACTATATCATCAAAATACATGTTTATCACAAAATAAATTTGCGGATATTTCTCTATCCATTTTCTCTAAAGCACTTTCTAAGACTATGATGATATAAACAACTATCTTAGAACACCATTTGGTAAACAATATGCTCGAGGAATGTAAACATATGGCGTGTTTAGAAATTTTGCATAATCAGCAGAAAGGAATTTACAAGGAAGTTCAAAGTTATCACACAACATTAATCTTCGGCCACTCCAAAGACTCCTTGACTCTTGATTTCTGACGATGGTGTAGAACAATAGATATGAGTAGATAATAGACTAAGATGAGAAAGATTTATACCTTGGACATCTCTTCAATTTCTGCCTCAACCGATGATATTGCGTTTCACCTACTTCCGAGCATGCTCTTCCCCTTTCTCCCGAGAGAAATGCTCAAGTTGATACTAAACCGCCATCCTCACTTAACTTGCTACATTTGACCCACTGATATTACTTTATCCACCCAGAATTTATCCACCCAGAAAGCACATCAAGTCCGCCAAAAGAGCGACAAGAGAAAATCAACCCCAAAAATGTAGTCAATCAAGCATGATGATCAGTATGATCATGGCATCCAAACAATTTTAACAATTTTGAAATAGCTTTTAAGAAAATATAGTCTTGCACATAAATACAACAAGTCTAACGACCAAGGAGAGCTTTAAGATCAACTACCTAATCGCCCTATAACTTGAGTTAATACTACAAAAGTCAGATTCGCACTTAGGCGAAAAGTTAGTATGGACAAGGATATACTAAGATAAACCAAAGGTGTAGATAAGTAACAATAGAATTAGATGGATGAGAAATAGCAAAGACCAGCTGAGATAGAAGCATTAAATAGATGAAAGATTTAGAGAATCTTACCTATGGTTCCTACAGTCCCTCACTACCTACGAGCTTTAGACCGACCATTGCTCTGATACCACCTGAAGCGACCCACACCTGCCACCACTTGTGCAGCAATTGCAGGTCTTTGGCTCGACGCAGGTAAAGCATCACTTTACCAACATCTCGCCTATCAGAGTAGCATAACAGAAGCACGGCAGTGGATTCGATAATTACACAATTGAATAAATCTTATAAAACAAAATACAAGTCATCTCTTACAAACATTTACAAGAACAATGGCTAGATGCTAAAATCTTCAGATAGACACCCATTGGGTTGCTCTTTGAAGTCCAAGTAATAATCGAAGGCTCCTTCTCCTTTAGCGGTTGCCTGCTCCTCGAACTCCTTGCCTCCAAGTACGGCTCACAACCTAAGCAGGGGGAGGGTTTTACACGTATGAGTACACGGAGGTACTCAACAAGTCCAGATAAAAGTGTTTGATGCACTATCATCTACTAGGACCAATGGTCCAGAAGTTGTAATGATTTTTGAAAACATTTCTGAGAAAGGTCAAGTTTTATATATGAAATCTATGATCTTCTTGTCTCACGAGCTGCTAGAATCCCCTGTGGATTCCTTTCTCGCCACGTTCGCAGCTCCTTCCCGGAACAGGGAGTGACATGCCACAATTTGATACACTCTGCAGAGGTGCGCTACTTTACCCACAGACAATCCGCAATCCGGGTGACCATGCCCTGCACCGACAAGCACCCACAACTGCTTCACCGACAAGCACCCACAACCGGACAACAACAGGGCCGCACCGTCCGCGGCGAAATCGTGGTCGCCCGGGCAGCAGAGGCCCGTCATGAAGCAATTTTGCCGCCCTCGAGGCCGGCCCCGGCGACGTACCGTTGATACGTCTCCAACGTATCTATAATTTCTGATGTTCCATGCTTATATTATACCATTTGCTACATGTTTTATATACACTTCATATCACTTTTATGCATTTTCTGGGACTAACCTATTAACAAGATGCCACAGTGCCAGTTCCCTGTTTTCTGCTGTTTTTGATTCCAGAAAACTACTTCTGCGAATATTCTCGGAATTGCACGAAACAAAAGGCCAAGTCCCTATTTTTCCAACACCGTCACGGAGTCCGAAGGAGAGACGAAGAGGAGCCACGAGGTGGCCAAACCACATGGTGGCGCGGCCAAGGGTGGGACCGCGCCACCAGGTGAGGTGGGCCCCTCGGAGGTCCGCCGACATCGCCCCTTCGCCTATATATTGCCTCAGACGCGAAAACCCTAAAATACCAAGCCATATTCCACGAAGAGTTCTGCAGCGCCGCCGCCATCGACGACAAGTTTCGGGGGGACAGAATCTCTGTTCCGGCACGCCGCCGTGACGAGGAATTGCCCCCGGAGTCATCTCCATCGACACCACCGCCATCTTCATCGCCGCTGCTGACTCCCATGATGAGGAGGGAGTAGTTCTCCCCCGAGGCTGAGGGATCTACCGGTAGCTATGTGGTTCATCTCTCTCTCCCATGGTGTGATCTTTATGTGATCATGTGTATTGTTAGTATCGCTGAATACATTAATAATGTTTATGCTACTCAAGTGATTTTGTCTAGTTTCTGGAGTCATTGTGACAACACGGTATCAAGGTGACAGTGTGGGTACTTGTGTGACTCTATGAATAATTTAGACATTTATCATGGCTTATTCTTGGGAATTGTGGTGTTTGTTTACTCAGACTTTGAGGTGTGCTTTTGCATCCCTACGCATAGTACTCTTGCTTCATCAAGAAGGAGAATAATCCCGAGTAGTATTTACTTGTGTTCAGTTGTGCTAATCTAGTTGAATATGTAGATGTTACTCTTTATCTATTATGCACTCCAGAGGTTACTTTAATATGAACTCCGGTACTCTCCACGGTGTAAAGGTGACAGTGTGTGCACCGTGTGTGACTCCTTTATGACGTTGTGGCGCTTGTTTACTCCGGCTTGAGGTGTGCTTTTGTAGCCCTACACAATGAATGGTGTTTGTTATCCAATAAGAGAGTGTTTAAGAGTAGCTTTTACTTATTCAGTTATGAGATCATTGTTGAGAGTGTCCACTAGTGAAAGTATGATCCCTAGGCCTTGTTTCTAAGCATTGAAACACCGTTTACAACAAGTTCTGCTACATGTTTGCTTGCTGCCATTTTTATTCCAGATTGCAATTGCTACTTATAATCATCCATATTACTTGTATTTTACTATCTCTTCGCCGAACTAGTGCACCTATACATCTGACAAGTGTATTGGGTGTGTTGGGGACACAAGAGACTTCTTGTATCTTAATTGCAGGGTTGTTTGAGAGGGATATCTTTGACCTCTACCTCCCTGAGTTCGATAAACCTTGGGTGATTCACTTAAGGGAAACTTGCTGCTGTTCTACAAACCTCTGCTCTTGGAGGCCCAACACTGTCTACAAGAATAGAAGCACACGTAGACATCAAGCTATTTTCTGGCGCCGTTGCCGGGGAGGTAAGGTAAAAGGTATTCACATCCTCTGGCTACTAAGCTACGTTCTAGTGTTGTTGCTAGTGTGTGAGTGCTCGAAGTTATTTCCTTTAGATTCTGCAATTATTTCTTTTTGTTTCTTGTTTTTATTTTCACTAGTTAGGCTTAATGGAAAACAACAAAAAAATTAGAGATCTTTATGAACTTTATATTGAATTAGGACATGATGCTTTTGAGAGAAAATTAAAAAACCTATGGAGGCTTGTTTGCATGATGGTAGCAATGGTATTACTATAAATTCTTTGAACACCATTATTGCCAATGCTATGGAAAAGTCTAAGCTTGGGGAAGCTGGTTGTGATGAATATGATATTTTTAGTCCCCCAAGCTTTAAGGAGGAAATTTGCTTTGATGATACTTTGCCTCCAATATATGATGATTATAATCATTGTGATATTTTCAGTCCACCTACTATTGAGGATATAGTTTATGTTGATTATGATATGCCTCCTATATATGATGTTTACAATGATGGATATGATATTTTTAGCCCATCTACTATTGAGGATAAAAATCATTTTGACTATTCTATGCCTCCTATTTATGATGATTACAATGATGGATGTGATACTTTTACTCTTTCTATTACTAATGATACTGTTTATGCTTATGTGAAAAATATGATACTTATGCATATGGATCATGGTAAGAATGTTTCATGTGATGGTTATATTGTGGATTTTATCAATGATGCTTCTGAAAGTTTTATGAGAGAGGAGACATGGTTTCATATATCTCAATAATATTAAGTCTCCTCTCTTTATGTTGAAGGTTTTGAAGTTGCACTTATTTTGCCTTCCTATGCTAGTCACTTTGTGCTTCATTGATTTATTTTCCTACAATTTTCCTTTGCATAGGAAGTGGGTTAGACTTAAATGTGTTTGGTATTTGCTTTTTTATGCTCTCTTATATTCAACTCTTATACATATGAGAGCATTATCAAAATCACTATGCCTAGCTAAAAGGCGTTAAAGAAAACGCTTATGGGAGACAACCCATCGTTTTTATTTGCTGTTATTTTTGTTTTCTTTGAGTCAAGGAGTCTTGTTACTTCTGTAGGAACTCCTTTGTATCTTTATTTTATTGCATTGTTGTGCCAAGTAAAGTTCTATATTGAAAGTTGATGCAAGATTTGGATTTCTGCGCAGTAACAGATTTTTAGCTGTCACGAATTTGAGTTTTTCTCCCTGTAGAAAATTCAAAAATTCTACGAAAAATCACGCATCTTCCTGAGATATGTACGCAACTTTCATTATTTTGGGCCAGATCCATCTGAGCAACTTAAGTGCTCGAAAAATTCGTCTTACAGACTGTTCTGTTTTTGACAGATTCTGCCTTTTGTTTTGCATTCGCTCTTTTACGATGTTTGTGTGGATTTCTTTGCTCCACAAAGCATTGGTGGCTATAGCTAATGTTCAGAAGCTTTGAGAATGATTGTATCATTACAGAATATGTGAATTTTTGATTATGCACTAACCCTCTAATGAGAACTGTTTCGAGTTTGGTGTGAAGGAAGTTTTCAAGGATCAAGAGAGAAGGATGATATTATATGATCAAAAAGAGTGAAAAGCCTAAGCTTGGGATGCCCCCGTGGTTCATCCCCAGCCATATTCAAGAAGACTCAAGCGTCTAAGCTTGGGCATCCCCTTCTTCATCAACAACTTATCAGGTCATCTCTAGTGAAACTATATTTTAATTCTTTCACATCTTATGCGCTTTACTTGGAGCGTCTGTGTGTTTTTATTTTGTTTTTGTTTGAATAAATTCGGATCCTAGCAATCCTTGTGTGGGAGTGAGACACGCTCCGCTTTTTCATGTGAATACTCATGTTCTTCACTTATATTTGTTGAGTATTCTTAACTAGCTACTGCAGTGCTTTTAGCTCCTGTTTTTCATGCATCTCTTCGAGCTGTTAGCACTTGTTTATAAATACTCTCTTGCTGCATTATATTATCATTTGGAGAGTTTATGTTTAAATAAATTGATTGGTGTTTGTTTGGAAGAAAGAAAATGCTACATGTAGTAGTTGGTATTGGAAAAGACATATGCATTCTTGTAGATCATTGTCTTGTTTCGATTTGATACTTTGCAATTGTTTTGAGCTCTCAAGTAGATCATGTTTAAGCTCTTGCATCATGTAGTTAAAGCCTATTAGTGGAGAACTACCGTAGAGCTTGTTGAAACTTGGTTTGCATGTTTGCTATCTCTAAGGTCTAGATATTTTCTGGTAAAATGTTTGAGCAACAAGGAAGACAGTGTAGAGTCTTATAATACTTGCAATATGTTTTTATGTGATTCTTGCTGTACCGGTTTATACTTGTGTTTGCTTCAAACAACCTTGCTAGACTAAACTCTGTACTGAGAGGGAATGCTTCTCGTGCATCCAAACCTTGAGCCAAAACCCATGCCATTTGTGTCCACCATACCTACCTACTATGTGATATTTCCTGCCATTCCAAGTAAATACTTCATGTGCTACCTTTAAACTATTCAAAACTTTATTACTCCTTATTTGTGTCAATGTTTTATAGCTCATGAGGAAGTATGTGGTGTTTTATCTTTCAATCTTGTCATTTACTTCTGACAGACTTTCAACCAATGGACTAGTGGCATATACATCCGCTTATCCAATAATTTGCAAAAAGAGCTGGCAACGGGGTGCCCAGCCCCAATTAATTACAACTTTCATTAATAATTCTCTTCACATGTTTTGCCCTGATTTATCAGTAATCAACTTAATTTACAAATAGACACTCCTCCATGGTAGGTGAATGTTGGAAGGCACCCGAGGATTCGGTTAGCCATGGCTTGTGTAAGCAAAAGGTTGGGAGGAGTGTCATCTATAAAGAAACTAAAATATATGTGTAAACAAAAGAGAAGAGGATGATCTACCTTGCTGGTAGAGATAACGTCCTTCATGGGAGCCGCTCTTGAAAGTCTGGTTGACAAGGGGGTTAGAGTGCCCACTACCATTCGTTGACAACAACAAACACCTCTCAAATACTTATTTTGTGCTCTCTATATGCTTTCAAAAACTTAAAAAGCTCTAGCACATGATTTAATCCCTGCTTCCCTCTGCGAAGGGCCTATCAAGGTGACAGTGTGGGTACTTGTGTGACTCTATGAATAATTTAGACATTTATCATGGCTTATTCTTGGGAATTGTGGTGTTTGTTTACTCAGACTTTGAGGTGTGCTTTTGCAGCCCTACGCATAGTACTCTTGCTTCATCAAGAAGGAGAATAATCCCGAGTAGTATTTACTTGTGTTCAGTTGTGCTAATCTAGTTGAATATGTAGATGTTACTCTTTATCTATTATGCACTCCAGAGGTTACTTTAATATGAACTCCGGTACTCTCCACGGTGTAAAGGTGACAGTGTGTGCACCGTGTGTGACTCCTTTATGACGTTGTGGCGTTTGTTTACTCCGGCTTGAGGTGTGCTTTTGTAGCCCTACACAATGAATGATGTTTGTTATCCAATAAGAGAGTGTTTAAGAGTAGCTTTTACTTATTCAGTTATGAGATCATTGTTGAGAGTGTCCACTAGTGAAAGTATGATCCCTAGGCCTTGTTTCTAAGCATTGAAACACCGTTTACAACAAGTTCTGCTACATGTTTGCTTGCTGCCATTTTTATTCCAGATTGCAATTGCTACTTATAATCATCCATATTACTTGTATTTCACTATCTCTTCGCCGAACTAGTGCACCTATACATCTGACAAGTGTATTGGGTGTGTTGGGGACACAAGAGACTTCTTGTATCTTAATTGCAGGGTTGTTTGAGAGGGATATCTTTGACCTCTACCTCCCTGAGTTCGATAAACCTTGGGTGATTCACTTAAGGGAAACTTGCTGCTGTTCTACAAACCTCTGCTCTTGGAGGCCCAACACTGTCTACAAGAATAGAAACACACGTAGACATCAACCGTCCACGTCCAACACCACATCCGACAAGACGCTGCCACATAAGAGGCAGTTCATTTAGTTTAGATTTTTATTTCGTGTTCTATTCTATTTCGTGCTCATGTGCAATGGAATGAAGAATGAAATGCAAATGCTTGTCCTAAATCAATAAATTTGAGCCTTTTTATTTCTATTTAGGGGTGCCGATGTGGGCAGCACCCCGGAGGCCGGACAAGTGTCCGACACTCCCATAGCGGACATAAATTGGGGTGTGCGAGACAAAATTACGGGGGTGTCGGTGGAGATGTTCTTACACTACCCGGCCCCACCCTATTGTTTGTGTACTTAAAAGTTACTGAAAATATGAAATACATTCACAACACTAGCACCTCTTGTGTCTATTATACTCCCTTGGTTCCTGTATATTCGGTGCATTAAGACAATGTTTTAACCGAGAACTACTCTATTACTAATTTAATACTATTATTATGCGGTTTATATGATACAAGACCATAATTATTCTCAACTACCGTTGGAGTTGAATATAATGACTGTGGCTACGGGAGCGGCAGCCTTATGAACAAAACCAAAAGGCTATTCTTATTGTGGGACAGTGGGAGTGGCAGACTTATATTGGTCATTTTGGCTCTGCAAGAATAATGTTGTTTTTTGACAGAAACAACTCTTTCAACGTTGCAGGTTATCTACTCGATAATGTTAGATCTATGGACACCACATACAGGAAAGTTTGGTACGGGATCACGTGTTCCTTCCTCATGTCGTTGAATGGGCCGTCCGCCTTCCAACCAAATTATGACACGCAAGTCCGTATAATCCTTTTTTTTTGCGATTACAACCCCAGAGATATTAACCTTCCACAGTAGTACAGGGGACCTCAAAGAAAGCAAAAATTACAACCAGGTCCCTTATCCATTCCTCTTCAGACGCCGACGCGGACCGGAGACGCGCCGCCGCCGCTCCCACGCAGAGCCGGCGTGAAACCTTGTTCAACAGGCAGTATCGATGCAGTCGGGAAGTCGCCGCTCTCGGTCACAGCGAACCCGCACGACGACGAAGAAGACGAGCAGCACAGCACCACCGGAAGAAGGTCGTCATCTCCCTTGCCGAACGGCCAGAGAGAAGGATCTCCGGAGCTCCTCCAACATACCTTAGGAAGCCCGCACCGGCGCTGGAGAAGACGACGGTGCGACGACGACAGGCTCCAAGGACAAAATCCCCACGAAACGCGGTCGACAGCGTCGATTCGACGACCGCGTGGAGGAACTTCTACAGATCCGTCGCCGCAGCATGGAGCTCCGGCGAGAGGGAGTACGGATCGAGAAGACTTGAAGGTCGTATACGGCGGCGCCACTCCCACACCCACGCCTCCGTCGACCACACTCACCCACGCCCTATTTACAGCCCGAACGCACAGATCCGGGGTTCCCCCACCCTTCCGCCGCCGGAGCGGACGGAGAAGGGAGGGGGAACCCGCGGCGGCGCCGGGGAAACGGGGGGGAGACGGCTTCGCCCTTGCTGTCGCCTTTTCTGGAGAGAGCGAGAGAAAGGGGAAAGGAACGATATGGCGTGTTCAGGCTCTGATGTCACTACCTCTTTTGCAAGTCCGTATAATCCATAGATGCTGCTCGTAGCTGCAGAATTACTCTTATCTACTCACGCACACAATGCTTATGCACTTGGAGCTAAAAAAAAATACTCTTGTTTTCAACTGGATCGGGCTGTCAATAATATTTTTACCCAACACAGATGACAGTGTAATCTATATATTGTTCCTTCGTCACATTAGACTACTTTATCTTTTGTGTCACATGATAAAAGTACATGTCAAACTTTTTATATCTTCTGTTTCAGTTGTGTGAATCTTTATTATGCAGAGGCTAGGTGTAACTCTGTCAGTGGTATCGTGTTTATGCTAATTATTGAGTTAATAAATAACTCCTTTATAAAAAATGAATCTAGTAACACCCTTTTCATATAATAAAACAAGTAGTATTAAAAAAATATTGATGAAGAACTTGTCTTGCGAACATTATACACTTTAGAATTAGTATCACACAAAAATAGAGTCAAACTCAATATAGGTTGAGAAAAAAATATAAATTCAACATTGATATTAACAGAAGGAGTCCTCCTTGATCTCCTTCCCGTCGTGCAACCATGCACATACCTTTTCATATAATAAAAACAAGTAGTATTAAAAAAATATTGATGAAGAACTTGTCTTGCGAACATTATACACTTTAGAATTAGTATCACACAAAAAATAGAGTCAAACTCAATATAGGTTGAGAAAAAAAATATAAATTCAACATTGATATTAACAGAAGGAGTCCTCCTTGATCTCCTTCCCGTCGTGCAACCATGCACATACCTCGTCTTCGTGGACAGTCTTCAAGAAATCCTCCGCCACACGATGCACCGTGGCTTTCTCACAGCGCCACGTAGCGATGGACATCTCCACCAACCTATGCTCCTCAAGATCCTTCTCCTGGCTCCGCCGATCGACCTTCTCAAAATAACCTAGATCAAGTGACGAATTCGATGTCGCCGAATCAGTGTCGTCCATCATCTCTACGGAGAGGGTGGACTCGGACGACGAGTCGGGAGAGACGGGAAGGGCAGAGGAGGAGGCGCGCGAGGACTGCGATGTCGCGGGCCCGTGCTCGGCCAGCTAGTGCCTTCATCGGCGCGAGGGCACAACGATATTCCATCCTAGGCATGCTCACCGCCCTTGGTGCACCTGTCATGCTCGATTCGCATGCGAGTACCAACTCTCGTCGGGGACAATGGATTTATGGCAAGGCATAATGTGGATTATCGTTAGTTGGTGGAAATTTTGTTATTTATAGGCGAGCGCTCGAAGAGGCGGGAAAGCGGCGAAACGGTAAAAAAGGAGGTGCGAAGGCACAACCCAAAATAACCGTGTACGAAAGGGTGGAGGCAACAATACGCTGAATGGAAACCGGAGATACAACATAGCGGCACACCAAAATATGAAATTACCGTTTATGAAGTTTGCCAGAATCACACACGACAATCATGGGTGAACTGTACCTAATGTGATATAATACGCACGTTTTGATGTAACTAACTGTGTGCGATGTACTGCATAAAGCAAGAGGCGTAAGATAAGATCTACATCTACTACAAAGGTGATGGAGTTATTGGTGGCCTTTTTGTAGTGACAAGCCTGGCCAACAGATATAATACGTAGGCCTGCTTTTGATCCTTGCTTGGTGTTATCAAGATTTCTGTGGGGGTTAGTTTAGTAACGGATATGATGGATTTGCATTGCATGTTTCAGTGGAGGAACTGACGGACCACGGTGTACAAAGTTGGTCCTACCTAGCATAGGAAGGAGTAGCATCTATCGTACCAGTGCAGATAAACATGTTGCTGCTTATGAACTCTTCAGGGAACAGAGGGGCGGGTCACTTGGCAGCGATTAGAGTTTTTTTTTTTTTGCGGGTAAGAACTTAGAGCTTTTGTTCGGATATTTCTCTTCAGAAACCAGCACAGGATGAAACTAACTGTAAAACAACAAATAAATGGTCCCATTTCTCCCGAAAATAGAACATGGACGCGGCTAGATCTCAAGCGACAGAAATTTAATTAAATCCCAGTAGGCTGACAGCAGTGGCTAAACTATTTAGGGCCTCTTTGATTTAAAAGAAAAGGAAATCAAAGGAATAGGAAAGGGATTGGAATAGGATAGGATGTCCGGTGCAAACCTACCCTCGTTCCTTGTGCACAGGATTCAAACAATGAGCTCCAAGTGAAATTTTCTATTCCTACGCATTCTGCCTTGAAAGAGGGACACGGAGGAATTTTCCTTTACTCTTCCCTAGCACCAATCCTATGTATCAAACACCTGAATAGTAGAAACTCTGGAATATTTCCTAACCCTGCATGTTTCCTTCACGTTTCCTACAAATCAAAGGTGCCCTTAAGCGTTGAGTTTTTCTTTGTCATAATCTGTGTGTCCCGGCCAATTTTTGCATGTGTTTTTCTCCGTTTGATTTATTGGCATGGGACATGGGTGTATGTCTTCGTGTTTTAGTCCTGGGCTCTGGTTGGGCTCAGGCCCACAAACAAGTAATGGGCCACGAAAAGGACAATTAACAGCTCAACGTGTTTCCTTCCTTGTCTTGAAAAATCGCGTGAGGTTCATCCTAAAACAGAAAGAGAAAGATCACGTAAGGTAAGGATAAACCTGCTTCCCACTTCCTAGTTAAAATCAAAGTTTTCATACGAAATTAAATAACTAGCATCATGAAAACTTACGAGTTACAATCATTGACGTCAGAGTAAGTGAAGGGTGATTTTGACATGGAATTGTGACTGATATTAAAACAAGAGTAGGATAGCTTTAAAAGTAAAGACCCGTCTCCTCCACATGCCCTATATTTTCACCACTGATCGGTGCTTAGTGTGTCAGTGGAATAGAATGTCATCTTTGACCCATAAAATAGTTACCGCCATGGAAGCGGTCAGTGATGAAGGTTAATGCTACTTAGTACCAGTGGCATACACAACTCATTTGGTTTTATTTTTGGGAAAAACCATGTGTAAGACAATTGATGTAAGGGGGTAACTATTTCTCGATCAATTTCAAAATAGTTATTTCTCATTCTCAATCAATATTTATAGCCACCCTGCAAAATATTCTCATCCATTTGTACATGAAAGAAAGAAATAGTAAAACCATGATGTAAATATAAGAGGGCGCCATAAAAGAGTGTCTATGTCTCAGTCGACTGATATTTTTTGCATAAGTATCAGTCACCTTAGTAAAATGCAACTATAGTTTCTAAAAAAAATGTAAATGAACGAGTTGCACTTTCCTATCCAAAAAAGTGCAATTGCATTTTTCACTTTTCTAAAAAGTGACAGAGACTTAAAAAACAGTCGATTGTAATTTAGCAAATCTAATAACAGATTAGATGGATCAATCATGTCCCACTAACTCCGCCAATTAATTCCAAGTGACAATTAATTCAACATGAAAGCTACTGATCTAAAAACATTGTTGGCATATTACCAAGAACAACGATTTTTTTTTAAAAACTACCGAGAACGACTGTACCAATTCTGCACGACCTGGTTAATCCAGCCTTCAAATCTGATCGACTCCTCCAATCAAATCCAGCTAGGTGAAAATTCGACACACGATAAGCTAGCCAGCCAGGCTTCAACGAGTACTGTCGTTTCTGAGGCCGGTCCACCACCTAAACTTCGGGTCGTCCTCTTCCTCCTGCCGCCTTCTCTCTTTCTCCTCTCGCCGCTGCCTCTTTTCCATCTCGATGTCCACGTCCATGGCGAGGATGTGCTCCCTGAAGACGTCCGGGCTGCGCTGCATGCAGTGGCGCAGCGTCGCTGTGGCCTTGACGCACGCGTCCAGGTCGATGGGGTAGACGGCCTCCCCATACTCCCTCTCAAAGAGGGTCCGCTTAAGCGAGTCACGGTCGCAGACCAGCACCGCCAGCGCCCACTGGTCGAAGCACCTGCCGGCTTCCATGTCGTGGACGACCTGCCCCCCGTCCACCAGTCTGTTCACCCTGACTTTGATCGAGTCCCAAAAACCTTTGATAAACCCGGCCATGGCGACTAAAGCGCTGATTAGGGTTTCGGTCTCCAGAGGCCAGAGATCGTCCGCTCGTGTGAACGTAGTTGTCCCGTACGGGCCCTGCAAAAATCTTGCAAATTAATTTGGTGTCTAGTTTTTTTTTAGAGCAACCACATATTTCATTAAAATCAAGTTATAGTAAGGAACACATGTGGAAACTAAAAGACAAACCGGGATAAAATGATTATACTGAATTTGCAGATAAAATCCTAAGGGCATGTATAATAGTAGAGAATGCGCGCCTTCTTTTAACCATCCACATCATCTAGAGAAGGCAAGATTATAAGTTGTACAATGCATTATCTCTTATTATCATCCCTAACAATTAATGAGAATTAATTATATTTTAGTAGGAAATTATATTTCTAAGGGAAGATAAAATGGTATAATGGTGAAATTAGCCTTCTCTTATTTCGCAAGAGATCATCTCTTAGCTAAGGGAAGGCAACCTCCCCTTTCTTCATTCTATCTCCTCCAACTACCCTAGGTGTCAAGCGAAGCCTAATGTCACACCATTGTACATGCCCTAAGAGATCGAGAAATACAAAACGATCTCTAGGGTTTCCTACAACCACCGTAGCGAGCGGCCGCCGCCCAACTCCAGCGTTGTCTAGATGAACGCCGGAAGAGACGCCGACTCTCCACCATTGCAAGATCCGAGAAAGCACTATCGCCAACGAGGCTTTGTGAGTTCTTACAAATTAATTTGGTGTCTAGTTTGTTACTCATTTTACTTCGTCTCCAGTCTTCATTCATGGCCTACCTATTTTTATTGATAAAAAGGTAATGTAAAAAGTATAAGGTATCCTGTGAATCCAACCCATATCGTGCATCCTTGCATCCGCTCGTTTCTGGCCGAACGATTTAAATCCATCGTACCAGAATTACTCTGCTATAATTTGCAATAAAACGCCCGCTTTCAACCTAAACTGAGCTCCTTTTTTCACACAAACACCCCTTGCCGCAATCGAGCGCATCGTGTGCTTCCTCGACGATCTCTGCCATTGTCATGATCTCCAATCCCTCCGAATCAAAGGTTGCGAACGCTACGTCGAACAGACATGCCGCGCCGGTCGTGGCGAGCTAGCCGTGCTGGCCGCACCTCGCCGTCGACCTCCCGATGGACACCTGATCGCCGCCCACGCGTGCCTATGCCCATGCCTGAGCGTTGCTATCGGCTATGCAGCGGCCTGCTCGCCGCTGCCCACGCGAGCGGCTCGCACTGCCTAGTTGCCGGCCGCCGTGGCCGGGCTTCCGCCCGTCGCCTCTGGCCGCCTCACGTCTAAGCCGAGTATTCGGCGCCGCCTCCACTCCGCACACAGAGATGCCGAGCCACCACCGCCGTGCACCTTCCGCTTGTACGGCCGTCCGGCATACAAGCATCCCACACTATTCATATGCCGCAAATACTGATACGTACAATTTATCATACTAGGATTGCACGTATCCATCTGCTGCTGGCTACAGCCTACAGCTTCCTATAATCCTATGGACGAGTCTTCCAGGTCGCCGGAGGCCACCCAAGGGACGTCCTGACGTGGGCGCTTCATCTGAGACGCCTCGTCACCGTCGAAGAACATATTCATGGCATTTCCCTCCTGTTCCTAATTGCCGTCGCGGGCGACCGTACCGGTTGACGTCGTTAGTTTGTTTCCGTCGCCGGAGCACTTGGAGAGAGTTGTCCAGGGTTGCCGTCCTAGGAGACCTTTTAGCTTTTGGAGCAGGGGATTTGGCAAGCAAGGATTTGGGACAACGAGCACAAGCTGGGGCAAGGGATTTGGCAATGGAGAATTTGGTGCAGGTAAAACGAGTTGGGGATCGGGGGTTAGAGGGGGGGTTTTCACAAAAATAAATGGTGGGTAAAATGATAAGCCGTTAACCTCCGGGAGAAATGCATGATTTAGATCGCTCGGCTCAGAACGGGCGGATACACGGATAGCTGGGATTCACAAGATATGTTGCCTACATCTAGATCTACTTTTTTTACGTGCATCTAGATTTACTTTTTAGGGCTGCATCTAGAATTACTTTGTTTTTTAGAATCGCATCTAGATTTACTTGTTGTCTCGTCTTAGCCTACTGACTTATTTCGTGGACGGACATCTGAGCTTAACTGAATTCCGCAGCACTCGCCGGCAACCTTGTTCTAGGCTCTGGCAGGTTATACATTCTGGGCTGCCCAAGCTAGCAGGCCGCGAGGGCAGGACGAAGGGCCCATCAGGCTATGAGAAAAGGTTTGGTAGCTGGTTCGGAAGAAAAACAAAATACTTGGGAGAAATTCATATAAAATTTATGCAAGTTTAAGTTGATCAATAATCTAATCTAAAATAATACAGAAATCATTCCATAATAAAATATAAATCATGTGCAATAAAATTGATGTCATTGGTTAGAGTCTTTTTCTTTGTGGGAAATATCATTCGCAAGATTCAAAGTCACAATTTTATGGTCGTAACTATTGACGAAATTAGCAAAGTGTCCGTGCAAATACACATATTATGTGCGTTCAATTAGAAGACACGATCATATCTTAGCACTCCTTTATTTTGAAGGCTCAATCTTTTGGTTTTGCTATTTCTTAGGTGGTGACTGAGAAATGACTATTTATATGTCAATGCTAAGAATTCTACGGTATATACATCTAGATTCATACAATTATTAAAAATGGATGTGAAGATCTTGATCGGATGATTGTAGGTTATCCAAGCTTACCAAACTATTACTATTAAAATAAGTAAATAAGTTTTTTTTGGTTGTTCCATAACCAAATTGCTTAACATATTTGCTATCCTCTAGGCTATTTCTTATATAATACTCACTTTTTTAATGTGTGGCCATTATTCTCCACCGTAAAATAAGCTCAACGACCGTAAATGAGCAAAGTACAACATACAAGGTGTTTTCGTGGCATACACATCACTTCCCTAAAGGGTGTTGCCCTACTCGGTCATAGAGAGCCTGTCCCGACTCCCGTGTGTCATATAGTTTTCTCCGTACGTGTTTTACATCCACGATTGACTGTTGTCGTTGGATTCACCGTGGCGCTTGTTCACTTCTTGGTTCTGCAAGTTTTCCTCCTTTGAGTGGCCTGTTTCGTTGCTTCGCAGTGAGAACCTGGAAAACTCAAGGAAACAGTATTCTGACAATTTTTAGGGTTGCATGCTTGATTAATTATAACCAGGAGAAAATACAGATACAAAGGGGGCATGAAGACTCTCCAAAGCGATAGAAACCACCAACCGACGGACAAAGTGTTTTGGCTCATAGCAGTATCTAGTCCTACTAGAAATACATTTTAAAATATCAAAAAAATAAGACATAAATTTCCGGGTGTATCTCCAGACATTTTGTGTTGGCACCTAAAGTTTCGTGAATTTTTTCTGCACTATAAAAAAGACAAATTTGGTGTTCCAAAATGACCTTTTAGGAGATTTTTTTTTTTGCCTTTTTTACAATGGGCAAAAATGTATCCCTTTTGACGAAACTTCGTGTGCCAACATAAAATGTCTGTATATACATCTGAATGTGTTTTCGAATTGTTTTACATTATAATTTATTTATTTTCCAAATAGGAGCATCTAGTCCTGCGAGGCAAAATGGATTTCCCCAACAGACTGAACACACAAAAGAACGCCGGGGAAAGAGGTCTCGACCGCATTATGTCCTCCTCACGCCCTTCTCCGGGTGAGCCAGGGAAGGGCAAGAAGACATATCCACGACAGGCTATTCAAGGACCGCCGAAGACCTGTTGTGAGGCAAAGCATGAGCAGGGTGAAATACCTGGATCAAACGAAGAGGTGATACATATCAATATATCACATATATATATTTTCTATCGAACTACTTTGATGTGTTAAATATCATATATAGACATCGAATCAAGTGAATCCATGCGCCTTGAAACAATCCTACTACTAATTCCCTATCCGCAACTAATGTACACTAACATAATCGTCGACGCATAGCATACTAATTCATGACCGATTTGCTTATTTGTAAGCTGGGTAAGAAAAGAAAATAGAGTTCATTTCTAGATGATACATCAACCGAGCTGTACATAGAAAGAAAATCTAGCGTGGCTGACTGAATAAGCAAGCATCAATTAAGCCTAAAACTGTACATTCTTGGATCAACAATTGAGCCGCTTCCCGCAACGGATACAATTAGATGGAGGGAAGACAGATTCGCTTACCTTGCTGCTGCTACCGCCGCATTGCTGCACAGAAGGACATACCCAACTTATGTGGATCATGTATGTGTGCCCAACAGGGAAAGAGTGAAACTGTCACAGCACGATCTAACCCCTCCATGGAAGCCCTTACACGCCGCATCGCCGGCCGGCCCACAGGTTAGATCATGCTGGCAGCTTCACGCTTTCACTTGGGCACTCTGCTTAATTCTTGACGCAGCTAGCTACCCCGGCGCCATCCATGGAAGGATACCTTGCCCCGTGCATGCTTATATAGACGATGGAGAGCACATACAAAGATCTCTCACATGGGGCGCCGGAGTAATCGGCGTCCGGCCGGTCAAGATGGGCTCGTGGTTCAGCGCGGCCCTGTCGCTGACCCTTGAGAGGAGAGAGGATCCTAGAACGGGAACGCCGATGCCGCTGCTAGCCTAGGAGCTTAGCCAGTCGATCGGGCCAATCAGCGCAAAGTCAGAACGCCAACACCCTCACATGGCGAGCGAGGAGGAGATCGAGCACGGGACACGGATCGATCGAGCGAGCGCGGCCTAGCTTGTCGTGGCTCTCTCCACAGACAAGACAGGGACGGCTTAAACTAGTGATGCCCCCCGTCAGTTTGGCCTCGAGAAGCCAAATTCAGACCACATTTTCACGGGAGATCGATCAAAGCGGACGTGCTAGCTAGCTATAGAGTAGTTGTGGCACATGCATCGCTAGCTGCATGTGGTCAAGCCGTCAAGCGATTAATTAACTAATAGGCGCGGTTAATTTACAGGTGTCACCGGTTGTACGTGGCAAAATTTAGTCGCTGGCAGTAAAAGTTTATGCCGTAATATTACAGTCTGACCGGTACTTCACATGAAAGTTTATGCCGTAGTATTACACTTGTCGCCTTGTGTTTATACCACTTGTCGACCTTGCTTTGTTACTTGAAACCCGCGATCGGTGTATAGTTAGTGGAAGATGTTTGGTTGACTTTGAAAGTTCTAACTACCGGCATAGAGCTAGTGCTAGTCCACGCTGCAATGCTTAGTTCGCAAGCTCTATTTTTAAAGAGAGGAAGTGGCAAAATGCATCGCTGAAACTTTGCATCCAATCTTTTATGTCAAGTGCCTACGCCTATGCCTATGCACTTGCACTACGCAGTGCACCAATGAAATTTTTGGCTTTGCCAAGGGCGCAGCCTCACAGCGCCTGTAATGTTTCTCCAGGCAATAATAATTACTTTAAACAATTACAGAGCTTGCTATGAAGTTGGAAAAGACATCATACCACACACCCTCGTTAAAAATAAATAGTATCAGTTCCCGTTTGGTTACACAACTCAGCATTTTCGAGGGTTACATGGATCAACAGCGGACCGACAATTGTACATACACAGATACATAAAAATGAGCCCTGTCCCTTGGGCTGTGAATGACCTAAATTGTTAACTTAAGACACCCTTAATAAATAACAAATGATGGAAAATTGGTAAAATTACATAACATACACATACACACACGATGACATGAAGACTGCTACAACAGGTGAGCCGGATGCAGTGCTGCTACAAGAATGACTCAGGAGGAGCTTCCGCTGACCAAAGCTGGCTCGCCTTGGTTTGACTTCTCGTGCCCGGTCATCGCCACCCATCAGAAGACCAGCATCAGTAAAATGCTGGTTAGAACTTCGAAGCAGTCGAAGAAGGCCAGATCCAGTGACCTGCTACAACCGTCCGGTTTAACATGTCCTGACATAGGCCGCCCCGGGGTAGCAGGCTGCCTCACCATTAGATTTCTGATTCAGGATCCACAGCTTCAGCTCAGGTCATAGCATGTGGGTATGGAGCAAAGCGAATTGTAAATTTGCTCAGCTTTGGGGCGCCTAGATGCACTTCCTCTGGTGCACTGGTAGAAGATATCAATTAGAAATCTTAGTTTCTCTGCATGAGCATCAGATGTGATCCCCAACTTCAGCCGCGTGATTGGCTCGTCCATTGTCCAGAATGCTTCTAGTTCTTTAGTTAGCCTTGGCCTTTGTTTCTTCCTCTGATGACATGGAAATCAGATGATGGTTACATGTTCATGTTTATTTGAAAGCACTAGCAGCTACAAGAGCAAGAGCCATATGAGGTAGAGGTCTAACCTTTATGAGATCATATATTTCTGAATCTGGTAGTCCCCGGTAGGGTGTATTGAGTGTCAGCATCTCAAATATAAAACACCCAAATGACCAGATATCTACTTCCTGCATCAAAGCCATATATATTCACATCAGTACCGCCTTATTTCAGAGTCCTAGTTTTGGCTAGGGATAGATATTTAGCTAGCATAATCTAGTAGGTAACCTGGGGCCTATTTGCCAATATTAGCATAGTTTATCAATTCAAGTGGATCTTAATATACTAAATCCAAGTGAATTTACCTACCCCTATGCAATATGCAAACAGGACATGCACATTACCACACACAGGATAGCTCCAGCGATCAGATCATTAGAGTAACATTTGGTGTCGGCGCGTGCACGCATACAGGCACACATACAAATGTGCAAGATTAGCTAATTCAAGCGCTGAAGAAAATTAATGTCACGTTCAACACATCGTAGAACTACCAAAAACTGGAATAGTCAAGTCAAAAACATGGCTCAGCTAATACCTAATGTACGGAACACAAATACCAAATAGTTTCCTCAGCTGGTGTTCAAAAGAAAGGACAGCAGTTTTCAAACGAATGCTTACCAGCCCATATTGCGTTTTCTCATGCATGGCCTGAAGAACCTCTGGAGCCATCCAACAAGGTGTCCCAACACAAACATTGGGTGGATATGTGCCAAGGTGAGCTATACAGCATGTATGGGATAGAGAATGCAAAGGAATGGATCTGTCGAAATCGGAGAGTTTAACTACTGGTGTGCCATGACTCCTCTCCGAATCCAGATCAACCAAAACATTCTCACTTTTTATATCCCGGTGAATAACTAGCTTTCTGTGCATCTCCAATAAGCCACAAGCAACTTCTCGAGCAATGTAAAATGCCAGGTCCACAGGAACATGTTTCTTGCCCTCTTTCAGTAATTTTGTCAAATAGCCCTGATTTGAAAATAACAGGTTCAGTTATCAATAAGAATGTCGATGTAACCAAGACTAAAACCAACACAAGAAGGCTCATCAACATGAACAAATGAATTTACCTTCAGAGAACCACCTTTCACATACTCCATTAAGATTACAGACTGCATTATCCTGTACTCTTTATCACTATCGTCTTGAACCCATTTAGAAGAAAGTTGGTGACCGTATATGTCCACTATGGATCTGTGCTTCCTTAGGGCATTCAGCATTCTTACTTCCCCAAGAAGCTTGTATTCAAAGTTTTTAACCTCATCATGAGAAGCACAACGGGTATCTAGGTACCGTACCTGTATTTGACACCAATGACAAGTAAATACACAAAACATAGTAAAATGCACGACAATAAATTTAAAAGGAAAAAACATAAACCTTTGCTGCAGCATCAACAGAACCAATTTTGCAGTGGTATACAGCACTGGAATTAGTAGCTTCTATTTCTTTGCACAGTGAGACTGAAGGGAAGGAAGACCGAGCTGTATAGCCTTCATCATCAAGTGTGACGTGGAGTCGACTGAGCGGAACATACCTGAAACACATGTAAGTAATTCGTAATCAAATATAGGATTACAATTATGGTTTCAGAAAAACCAGCATGTACACTTGTTTTCAGCACCTCGATGAAGCAGCATGACTACAATGTAAGTAATACTACATCAGCAGATAAGACCCCCTAACATCAGGCAAAAAAAATAACAGAAGAACAAAAGAGTAGGTAAGAGGACTGCGATAAATGAAAATGAGAGAAAGACAAAAAAAGATAAAAAATTGTGGCATATCATATCAATACAGGGTAACTAGACAAGTGTGATGTATCATACAAATAAATGAAAATGTGGCGGACAGTGAGACATGCCATATCATACCAATACATGGCAAGTAGACAAAAAACGAACATAACCTGACACACTTACAGCTACATATTATACAATATTTTCCAATCTAAAGTGTTTTAAACCCTGCACACAGTGCTACAAGTTCTTATTTTATTACACATACTGAACTTTTGCAACTTAAGCCATAAGTTAGATTTCATAGCATATAAATAAGGTTCAGAAACATAAATTTAGCCATGTTAGGAAATAGCTAAGGCATTTTGTAGGTCGTATTTTTAACCTGTTCACAAAATTGACTTACACTTGATCGGTAACTGAATTATGACAAAACCAGGATAGTGCACTCTAGTTGCTAACATATAAATTCAAGGAGGCACAAGGCGCTAACCTGCAGAAGTACTCTGGATCATCCTCTTCCTTTATGTTTGTGGGGTAACACGCATCAACGATCATCCTTACCCAGTTGTCCCCTTGTCTAACAGGGACAACATTCCAGGCATGAGGTGTGTAGTCAAGATGCCCCCTCACAAGCTCACAAGGAACTGGAGGATCTGCCCGGTCACACAAGTACTGCAATAGACATGGTTGCATGTCAAAGCTTCAAATAGCAAACATGGAAAACAAGTTCAGATAATAGAACAAGAAGGTACCTTCATGAGGACAGCTCGGTGCCTACAAACACCAAACTGCAATGCCCCTATTGGTACAACGCCTGAATTTCTCCTTTCCTTGATGATATGTATAGATTTATGACAGAGACCACTAAAATCAAAGTGTCCAGAAGGACTATTGGCCTGCTTTGAAGCCTCACTGTTATCACATATGCCACCAGCCGCACAGGTACAAATGAACGGTTGCTCTTTCCTCAAGCTAACAATAGCTCCCCGTGTTCTCCTAAGAGAAGCACTTCGATCACAGCCTCCAAAGCAGTCAGAGACAAACAAAGCAAGAACTGACGCCCTTAATAAGTCCTGGCCTGCATCTTCATCTGTTTCAGAATAGTTTGGCCTCTTCAAACTGGATAACAATTGTTGTGCTGAAGAAGCAATTGCGTCCAATTCTTCATCTTGTTCTCTAAGTTAAAGAAGCAAAAAAGTTAGGAAGATTGCAAACATATGCCATACTCTGGAATAGACCAATCAGAAAGAGCATACAACATACACACATGCAAATCACCAAACTATGGATAGGAATGTGCACAGACCTGTCCAACAGAATAACTTCACGCGCATATAGTCCGAGACTGCGTTCGTACTCCTCTAATGGCATGAAGGGCATATCTCGTCCCGCATCATAAAAACCATCTGGTAGATGGTCATCTATGCTGCAAAATGATTCCACGCTGTACTTATAAGATAACTGTGAGCATTCATCAAATGGTCTCAGGCATTTGCTGGGTTTAGGATTGTTGTCCATATCAGGATGCCTTTTGGATTTTGATGTAAATTTAGATGCCGCTGAAAGGTTATCCTCGACAACTTCAACAACGTTGCGGGTTGATGAAGCAGTATCCTCAAGTTCAGTTTCAATACTGTGAATGTTGCTCCTTCTCAAACAAGCAGGCTCAGCGCTGATACCAGAATTGTCGTCATGGCAACCTCTCCTATTTATCCCAGTCTTTTCCTCGTCATATTGGTCCTGAAGCATCATGCCACTATCTTTTTGAAGCCCATCTGAGTCATAATCGACTACGCAAGATAGGTCTTCAGATATAGAACTTGCTTCTTTCAGATCCTGTGCTGAACTTTCTTCAGCAATGTCTTTCATCACTGGCTTGCTTTCCATATCATGCACGCTAGAAAGGCATTCATCTTCAGTCATGTTCACAGCCATTTCATCAATGTCAGTTTCAATGAGCCTGCTCCTGCTGGACTCTAAGCGCTCCTGGCGAGCCTGCTGTTGCAGGCAATCCCGTCGCTTCCAGCCCTTCTTCAATTTCAGTGTGCTATGAGCTTTCAAATTTGCGGAAGTTTCTGCATGTGAGCATGAGAGCACACCGTTGCAAGTGCGACTGGCAGTTCTAGGTTCTGCTGAACTGTCAATGCTTGCAATACCTAGACGTTGTAGCTTGTCCCTCTTCAAAGCATTTTCACCATTTTCCCTCATGTCGCAGCATACCCAAGAGGGAATCATAAAAGAATGGGTAATCCTATTAAACTTGAAAATAGAAAAATAGAACTGTCAGGATCTGATATTCGAATCTCTAAGCATAAATAAAAGACATAAGGAAACATCCACCATACGATCATCAATGCTATCAAGAAGTCCCAAGTATTATTTTATTTAAAAATAAGATAGTACATATTAATGGCTGATATTTCTTTATAAAGATTTAACACTCCACAACTTTTCTTTCTGCCAAATATTTCCCCTGCAAGCATGTTCTTCTTTCCTCATTCCCTTACATTTTCATTACGTTTAACAGGATCACATCACTGTAATAATTTTGTTCAAAGGTGTCACATTATCTCTCCCCCAAGCATAGTTGCATTCATCAAAGATGACACACTAATTTCTCTCCCGAGTATAGTTGTTATTCAGGTTCGGACAAAATGTGAAACGTTTGTTTCCAGAAGTGAATGAATGCCACAGCACAAGCACCAAACGATGAAAAAATATAAGCGAGACATCAAAGATCAGAACTAACACTGCAGGATCAAAACATAGCAATAAATTAGGAACCAGTGGAAAGAAGAAGTTCTAATAAGAATATACCTGAAGATTTAGATACTGCAGTGTAAGCATAGAAATAAGTTTAACCGATCCAAGAGAAGTCAATCTGTTGTTTGATAAGTCAAGGCTTTCGAGACATCTCAAAGACGAGATTCCTGAGGGTAAATCTACCAACTTATTATTAGTCACTTTGAGGAATTTCAGGGCAACCAACTCTGTAATACAGTTAGGCAAGTTCTTCAGCTTGTTGAAAGACAGATCAAGTTCTTGGAGCTTCTTGAGGGAGGCAATCTCAGGGGGGAGGAACCTATAGGTAGTAAAAAAGGAATGTGAACCACCATTTATTCCAGGGAGCAGGAAAAAATAAATAAGCCATTATAGCACAACACAGAAATCATTGTCAGAAACACACTACAATAACCCCGTAATTGGTTCAACTGTCCAAACCAACTCTTTGTGGAACTAGATGATATGCAGCAAGTCTCCTATCATCAAGTTATCTTCTCTAACGTGCATTTTCCAAGAAAAATAAATCAATAAATTATTAGTAACAGTATAAGTAACTCAGTAAGAATATCCAACTGCGGTGCACTCAAGGTACTAAGTAACAATTTTAGAGCTAAAAGAAACACAAGGAATATAACCAGGTAGAAAAGAGATTACTGCCGACAGATCCTACATGAATTGTGGTATCTGATCAAAGGGGGCAGTTCACATGATACGAGAATTTAGTGTATTACTTCCTTTTGTCATTTCCTGTGCTAAGAAGAGTATGAGGAAGAAAGCATATAATTCCTCCGTTCCAAAATACTTGACACAACTTTGTCCACATACGGATGTATTTAGACATGTTTAGTAGTAGATACATCTCAAATCTAGACAAATGGAATTCAAGTATTTTGGAACGGAGGGAGTAGTAATTTGACACCGCATATGGACAACAAGCATTGGAAGGAAGTGCTCGCACCAACTACTTGATGATGTCATTACTGTATAGTGTCTACAAATTTGGTTCTAACAAATAGATAAATTAGAAAACACACACATAATAATGTCATTTCAACTCGGGTCTTGCAAAGATGTGTCTTGTTCATTGTGTTGTAGAACTTACCCATAGAAAGAGGGCGTGTTAAGGTTTTCCTATTGGACCCTTAGGTTGCACCTATTGAGCAGTTCAATGATGTCTGTACTCTGATGCACAAAGGACACCTAGCAACACCCAACACTAACTAACTTATGGAACTTCCAATATGCACCAACGAAGCACTGGACTAATTCTCATGCAAATATGACATGCCAATACTGAACAAAGACTCTGATGATCGATGGATATCTACTGCACGTAACATGATGGTTTAGTTGTGATATTAAAAGAAAACCATTCGGCTATGTCATTATCTATTTTACTAACTAAATAGCTGCAGATAAGAAAAATATATAACCGATGATGTTAAGCCATTTGTCCTCGGCTAAGCTGGCTCCTAACTCAGCTACACAGCCATGCTCATCAGAGTTACATCCAAGCCAGTGCCATGTCTCAACCTTCACACGTCATGGTTAATTTATGATTTTGGGGGGGGGGGGGTTCATTAGGTAATTTTGTGCGGGAAGCTTCATTGTGTTTAGTAAATGGGAGGCATGGACCAATTGTACCTCCCCAACTCCTATTTACAAGATGCTAAAGACTGTTGCTTGCTAACCAGACACTGAACGTGCTTCTTAAGTGGTGTATACCATAGTCCACGTCAGCATTTTTTCGTAAAAATATATAGTTTTGTTTGTAGCTTAGTGTCGCATGGCACTGGTGGGCTCTCAGTATAGGTTCTTCCTAGCAGGGCCTGAACATGAGAATTTTTCAATCCAGAACTGAGACCTATTGCTATTGCTACAACTAAATTTAGACCATAGAAATCACTTAATCAACATTCCAGCATTTGAAATTTAAGCATATGCACTAATCCATTAGATCAGTACATTTCCAAACAAACTTAGCTATAATAATCCCCATCAATGGTCACTGCCAAACAAGAGACAGAACTCAGAATAGCTAGACAGCTTCAACGTGAGTAAGCTGACTGCTCCTAAAAATACGAATGACCGCTACTATCAAATCTATGCTGCAGAGAACATAGCAAACATTGAAGGCATATTGATAGCAGCTAAAGCGCAAGTTCAAAGCAGCCCTGACTCATTCAACCTGATTTAACACATGGCAAAGGCCTCATGATTTCTAGATAATATTGGACAGTGGGCATGACAAACTGCAGCAAGCGAGCATACATGGCTAAATAGGAGTAGATGCTAGTCCGCTAAAGGTCTGTTATACACATCTATTTCTCCCAGAGGCGTGGTACTGAAATAAACATAAAATGGCATTAGAAATTACACAGCCAAGAGAAGAAATTTAAGGTGCAGGCCACAGATAGAGCAGTACATTTGGCTGATTAGACACGGGAGCACTAAATTAACCACAATCATTTTACACACCGGAGCTAAATTAGCACTACTAGGTAGGTATAGGTAGGCAGACAGTGGCAATTGTGCGTACCTGATGGAGAAGTGGCAGATTGTGAGCTTGGTGAGGCACTTGAGGCCGGCGATCTCGACCAGTATGGAGCAGGCGGAGGGCCTGGGCGGCACCATGGAGAGCTCGAGCTCCCTGAGCGCCCGCATCCGGCGGAGCACCGCCCCGGAGACCCTGGGCGCGGAGACCTTGACCTGCAGGCTCTCGAGCGCGTCCAGGTCCCCGGCCTCCGGGGGCAGCACCTCCACGTCGTTGCCGAAGAACTTGAGCGCCCTGAGCCCCCCGCGGGCGCACTCCCCGATGGAGCGCGGGACGAGGTTGTAGACGTTGCGGTAGATGTATACCTCGCCGCCGCGGAGGGCCGCGGGCGGCGGGGAGAAGGGGGCGAGGTCCCATGTGTTGCCGGCGACGTCCGCGGCGTCGGATCCGCGGGGAGGAAGGTCGGCGGCGCCGGGGTCCGGCACGGCGGGGGGCATGCGGGCGGCGCCACCGCGTCTCCGGCCGTCCCGCAGGGGTTTTGGGCGGCGGAGCCTAGGGTTTCGTACGGGCGGGGGGAGAGAGTGTGGAGGGGAAAGAGAGGGAGGTGGGAAATTGTATGAGTTAAGCTAAGCTAAAGCTGGAATTTTTCTGGATCGAGTTTGGATTATGTCTGCTCGTGAGGAGTAAAAAGGAAGGAGACGCGTTGGTGGGGACGCCGACTCCGGGAAGACGAAGCTGGTGCGGCTGCGACCGGACACGTCAGTATGGCTCGGGTGCGGTCGGACCCAGGTTCAGACCCGAGTCTGGGTCCAAGGCCCGCTTCGAAAAAGAAAAAAAGCCCAGTTCCCGGCCAGACCCAGGTTTTTGACCCACACCACATCGCTCTCGCCGCCGGCTGCTCCACGACCACCCCCTCTCGCCGTCCTCCGCTACTCCGCTTCCTTGAAGGCCATTCTCCTACAACGATGTCGGCGCCCGAGGAGGAAGACGACGAGCGCGCACCCGCGTCCGCGTACGCCGCGGCTGCGGAGGATGGGTACGAGCAGGAGGACGTGGAGGGGGAGGAGTACGACGAGGATGAGGAGGGGTACGAGTTCGACGACGCTGCCGACGCGACGCAGTGCGTCGAGATGGCGGAGCGGATCCCGGGCGGCGCCTTACCCACCGTCAACATCCGGGACTTCGAGGCCCTAGCGCGCTGCAGCGCAAGCGGAAGGCCTTCCCCTCCGACCCGCCTCCTTGGGACTCCTCCTCCAACTCCAAGAGGGCAAAACACGGCGATGAGCTCTCGGAGGCCGAATCGGCGAACCTGTTCGACCAGCTGATGGAAGGGTTCGGCCTTCGGCGGAAGAAGAAGCGCAAGTCCAAGGATGGCAAGAGGAGGGGGAGGACCAAAGGAAAGAGGAACAGGTGCAGCCCTGAAGTCATCAAGAAACTGGGCGACGCTACTCTGCTCTTCACGGAGAACAGGTTCAAGGAAGCGATTCCGATACTGCATGAGATTGTGCGGATCGCGCCGAATCTGCCGAATTCGTATAACCTGCTTGGTAGCATTTACAAGGAGAATGGCGAGATTGACAAGGCCATAAACTTTGTGATGCTGGCCGCCTATGTCTCCCCGAAGGATGTGTCTCTGTGGAAGAAGCTCGTTGACTTGGCACTGAAGAAAGAAGATGCTGCTCTGGCAAGGCACTGTCTTCTGAAGGCAATGAGGGCAGATCCAGAAGATGTTGGACTGAAGTTCGACTGCGCGAATATATACCGCACACTTCAGGATTATCACAAAGCGGCGGAGATATACGAGCAGATCGTCAGGATTTATCCTTCCAACATTGTCGCTCGGAAAACAGCGGCGCAGATGTACAGGGACTCTGGTCAAATTGATAAAGCTATTGATTTGTTGGAGGAGTTTGTCAATGCTCAAATTACAAACATCGATTGGGGTCTGCTGGATTTACTGATATCCCTCTATCTCAGAAATAATGACCATGGTGAAGCACTGAGGCAGATCGAGAAGGCGCACCTGGTGTTGGGATATCAACACAAGTTACCAGTACGATTGCAGGCGAAAGCAGTAATCTGCCAGGCTTATCTTGGAGATATGACGCATGCTGGTGTTCCTTCAGGATGTGCGTTTGGAGCGTTCTAAGGAGAACGCTGATTTGATTAATGAGGTCGCTAGCACTCTTGATAATTTGGGCCAGTATGAGTATGCATTGAAATTTTACTCGATGTTGAAGACGTCGCTGTTCATAATGATGGTAGTTCATATGTGAAAGTTGCTCGATGCTACATGGTCATAGGGGAGAAAAGAAAGGCGATTCCGTATCTCTATAAAGCTCTAGAAAGGATGGAGAACAATGTTGATGTACGGATAACATTATCTCCCTTCTTGCTGATGAGGGTAAGAGTGATGAAGCTATCGGTATACTTTCTCGGCCTAAAAATCCAGAGTCGCAGTCTGCTAGTATCCCAAACCAACAGAAACCTTGGTGGTTTGATGGGGAAGTAAAGATACAGCTTGCCAAACTTTATTTAGACAATGGCAAGAGGCAGGAATTTGTGGATACCCTTTTTCTTCCCGTTCTTGAGACACTGGATATCGAGTATGCTAATCGAAAGGTGAAGGTAACTAGGAAGCTTACAAATGATGTTCTGCAGGAAAGAACTAAAGTGCTGGGTGAAGTACGTCCAGACAGTGTATTTCAAGGATGCAGGCCAATAGCTTCACCTGCAGAGTTACTGAAGGCAAACAGAGCAAAGAAATTGCTAGAAAAAAGGGTTGCTTCAAATGAAGATATGATAAAAGATAATACACGGAGAGCAAAGCAAGTACCTCCTCTTCCTAGTCTGCTTGCAAATGTGGACAACCATCAGCTTGTGATAGATCTATCTCGAACATTGGCTTTGCTGCAGCAATACTTTGAGGCACTGCAAATTGTCAATCGTGCTCTTAAACTTGGAAATGATCCACTCTCTGATGGCAACAAAGAGGTACTCCGGACCATGGGCGCTGAAATAGCATGTAGAGCTCCAGATCCCCTGCCTGGTTTTGATTATGTCCGTTATGTAGTTCAGAAGCACCCCTATTCCCTCTCTGCATGGAACTCCTTCTACAAAGTGACATCGAGAGTAGACGAGAAACGTCATTTTAAGTTTCTTCTTCGGGCAAAAAAAAGGCATAACTGTGCGCCTCCTAGAATTATCTGTGGGCATCGATTTACTAAAATCAGTCAACATCAGTCCGCTACTCGAGATTATCTGGAAGCATACAAGTTGGAGCCAGAAAATCCTCTTATCAATCTCTGTGTTGGCTCGTCCTTTGTCAACCTAGCCCTTGGCTTCAGGCTTCAGAACAAGAACCAGTGCATCGTCCAAGCGTTTGCGTTCCTCTACCAGTGCCTGCGCATTGGCAGCAACCAGCAGGAGGCCCTGTACAACATCGCCCGAGCATACCACCATGTTGGCCTCAAAACCTTGGCGGTCATCTACTACGAGAAGGTTTTAGCCATGGAGGTGAAAGATCACCCCATACCCAAGCTTCCATTTGAGGAGGATGCGCAACAGGAGAAGGATCTCAGGCCTGGCTACTGCGACCTCCGAAGAGAGGCTGCTTTCAATTTGCATCTGATCTACAAGGAAAGCGGAGCAACTGATCTGGCGAGGAGGATTCTTAAGACCTACTGTTCTTTTTAGGAATCGGTCTCTACGTTTATGCAAGTGCTCTTGTCCTGTTCTATGTAGATGCTCATTGCAATTCTTTTTTTTGTGGGATCATAAAGGCAATCGAATGTGTAGTTTAATGGTGGAGTCGAAAAGAGAACTACAGTTGCTATGGTTTTCCTCCCAGGTTTTACCATATATATGTTCCGGAATAATGATATATACCTACTTCCATCTTGATTTTGGAAAAAAAATGATGGTCAATCATTTACTGAACAGGACTCCCTCCGGTCCGAATATATTGTCACTGTCTCTTCACAACTTTGTACTGGCGTAGCTTCTTTCCCGTCAATTAATTCCGATCAGAGGGAGTACAACATAAAGTACATGAAGAAAACTGTGTTGAACAACTCTATAAATCACTAGCTGCGAGTCACCAAATGCGATATGAAACACAAACAGAACTAGTACCAAATGAAGCCTTCACTGAACTTTATTTATTGAAACATATTATGTCGGACAGATAAATCTCTACCACACAGGGGGCATCAGAGTTTCTTGGAGCATCAGAAAACTTACAACAGTATCATTACTCATCAGACCATACGTTTATTGAAATAGAATTGTGTGAAGCGTCCGTGGAGTGCTTAAAATAAAAAGTAGTGAGGTCTCAGCGATTCAATGTCAAGATTGGCAGTTTACACCCGGGAATGGTAACATTGCAATCGGGTCATCGAACTAGAACTGGTTAGACCAATCAGCGGCGCTGCCGACACGAGGGATCCCCAAATCCTTCTTGGCCTCGCTGTCGACCTTGAAGTTGGAGCCCAACATCTGGCCCTGGCTGTCAACCCTTGGCACGGCCTTCAGCTCGTTCAGCGGTGCTCGAAGCTCTGCAGACCTCCAGAGGTGGTGTAAAAGCAGCCTGATGATCAATGAATCATGGTGTCAGGGTGCTGAGTACCTCAGATAAAATTCTGGAGATAAAAATAACGGTGAGATGAGCAATCTGTGGCAACGATGTTCTTTGTGATGTACCTTTGGGGAATGGTGCGAATGAGTTCCCACAGCCTGCCTTGAGAAGCTCAGTGTCGTCACAGAACACAAGGTGGTCTTCGGAGTCAACTCCCCAGAAGAAGGGGATACTGCCGTCAGCATCCTGTATTCAAGAATAGCATTGCACCTCAAAACCGTAATCAACTTACAGGTTAAAAATTGCATCCTTTCAGGAGAGAGATGGTCTACTCACAGCAGCGACGAAGGTGGATTTCGACAGGGTGTCGTACAGGATGAAAGCGAATCTTCCACTGAGATCTCTCACGACCTGGCTGGCTGGGAGCGGGCCCCTGTCCCTGAGGGTTCTGTAGGCCTCAATTAGGATGGTAACCTCATTTGCTGTCTTGCTCAGACCATAGTGTTGCTTCAGGTTGCCAATGTTCTCCACATGTCCTTTGAACAGGCAAAATATATCGTTCACAGAACCGAACATCCTGAATATGAGCACAAAGACAAAAAATACAGAGTGACGTTAATATGATTCAGGTAACCAGATAGAGAAATAATTCTCAGGATCCGTAATCAGGTAGAAAAGAACTCCCATGTTGCTGCTATTCGTTGGAACTACCACATGCCTAAAAAGCCACACTATCATGTGAAACATTTTTCTTCAATAGTCAGACTTCCTTCACAACACTTATATAATGATGCTTCAAACACAACAAAACAATGTTGTTCGAGTCACATCAATGTTTATTCTTTTTTTCTTCAGCTGATCAGACTAATAAGACAATACTACTCCATTGTTTTGGCAAGTATATCGTCAGCAATCATGATATTTAAGTAAAAGTTGCTTCCTATCGAAAGAAAACTTGACCTTCACTTTGAGTTAGTTTAATGGTGCTCAACTCCCAAGTGGTCTACGCATTCATTGCACATGACATGTTACTTTTAAATAAAGAAGAACGTTAGTCCGGTGGGTATGTGCAGGATATCAGAAACTTCAATATTACTTCTCTTTGTTTTCCTGTTGAATAAGTAGACACGGATGCAAACATAGTGTGGGTAAAATAGTGCTATATCTACACAAGGGTTTCAGACAAGACTCCCATAGGCCATAGCAATAGCGTACCATCTCCTCACAAGAACTGGTCGATTCAGACAACATGGTTGGACCCAGAAAAGCACTGCGAAGTTTCAGCTTCGAACCACAGGAATCGAGAAACAAATTGGTCTCACTAGCTCCAATGTTTTAAGCTGGATCATGATTGTCGCACACAACACTAAGAACTCAGAAGTACTTGCAAATTATAGCTAGAGGTAAGCTGCTTAAGCAAAATTACAGTAAATGTGGGAGGTCGTCCTATGCATTTCGTCCAACTCAAAAGATGCATTTCTCTAAACTGTTTCTCTAGGTACCACTAAACCCAGTTAAGATTTTCCCAAGAAAAAAAGGACCCAGTTAAGATAAAATGAACCTACACTTAAGTAATAATAGTTACACCCAATTTCCAGCCCTGCTCAAATGATCAAATAAAAGTATCTTGTAACCATGAACAAAATGCAAACAAGTTCAAAAATCGATGACTAATTTTGGCAGGATCTGAAGACAGGAAATACTGATTAACTCAGCAATCCATTATGCTCACCATGACCGTAATATCTCAATACTTCTGTTACAGATCTGAGCAGTTAGATCGAAGATTTTAAGCTAACATTAACGCCACAAAAAGCTCCCGACGCACGAAACCTGCGCCCAATCAGCACCTAAGCACGAGCCGCGCATACATCCATTTCATGCTTTACCAGCATAGGAAGTAAACAAAGTTTCCCCACGAATCGGCGTAATGGAAAGCGCCAAAACCAGTACGCTACTGAAAGCAACATCTCTGGCTGGCTGCCCCCGAGAAACCAAAGGAAGAGGGAGATCTCCGCAGGTTCTACCGGAAACTTCCAAAGTATCGAGGTTTCTAGCATCAACTAAGCGATCGCGTCGCCGCATCTCGCGACGTATAACCCGATCGAACGCATTACAACTACAAGCATGGATCGGCAACACCAGTAGGAGTATACAGCAAGAGGCTAAGCTAGCGGGGAACGGAGAGGCACCTGGGGACGAGTGGGTTCTTGTTGGCCGCGGAGTAGGCGAGGGCACCGGCGGAGCCGAGGCTGACGGTGACCGCGGCGTCGTTGGCGTCGGTGAAGCCCTTCATGAGCGCGCCCGCGCCGCCGCCGCCTCCCGCGCGTCCGGGCGTCGGCGGGCTGCGGAGGCCCTCCGGGCACTTGGCCACCGTCTGGTCGAACACAGCCAGCATCTCGCCGCCGTCGCCGATCTCTCTCCTCTCTTTCCGTGCGGTGGTGGTGTCCCTGTCTCCTTTGTCTGCGTGCTGTAGCTGCTGCGATCCCACGGCAGCGCTGAATGGCCACAGGTCAACAGATATACTGTAGGAGCTTTTTCGTTTCCCGTTTTGCCCTTTGGTCGGTTGGTGGGAAATTTTTCAAGGCTTTTTTTGCGGCTGCGACAATTTTTTCGAATTTTGTATCTCCATTTTCACATGGAATATATAGTGTAAACCACGAAAATTCCAGAAAAAAAATCGGAATAGTATAAGAAGTTTCTCCGGGTAATTTACACCAGGGGATATAAATAGAAAGAACAAGAGTAAGCCATGGATAAACCGTCCTTTTAGCTTGTGATCTTATCCGGTTTCGTGTTCATACAGTGACGTGGAGAGCGTGCAAGGTTTCGCCGGGTATCCCGCGGATCGGATTAGATTAAGCGCGGGCCTACGGAAGATTTTATTAGCGTGAGTAGGAAGAGCCATCCTTTTCAAAGCTATCACACTTCAGCGTCCACATTATTTATTTTGTTCGTCCACATTTTTTCCAGATTAATCGTGGAAGACATCATTCTTTGATCGTGCTCTCGCGCCAGGTCGCCTACCCACAGCTGGATGCCTTCGCACCACCCATGTCGAGTTTGATGTATCAAATAAGGGGAATCTCGTCTATGATCGTCGAGCACTCGTCGGGCTACAGCTTGGCGTGGAGCGCGAAAGCCGGGCGGCGGCTCTGGATGACGGCTTCGGTTTCAAGCTAGGTGGCGGCTCGTCGCGAGATGGACGTGGGCCTCGGCATCTATGTTCATTGTGGCCTCACACCATACGGTGCGCGGGCTGGTGGTTTATACTGGGATTGTGGCGGTGGCTCTGCCGGTCCTCGAGGGACAGGTGTAGTGGTTCGTGACCCATCGTCGGGGCGAAAGCCCTGCTCTGGCCGTTGGCCGGAACAGGCGGCAGCGACCCCTTTGACGTCGCGTCCTTTTTGAAAGCGTTGTCGGGACAGTGGCCTCGCTTCTTTCGCTCGGTGTTCTTTCAGGGAAACACTAGATCCCACGCGGGATTGGGCGAGGTCGTGTCCGTTTGCCTCCTAAGGCCTCGTCTTGGATTTTCCGCCTGTCGTGGGGCATGTGGATTGAAGTGGTTGTTGGCGATGGCGAGCCGCAGGGCAGCCTCGACTACGACGGTTTAGGCTGACGTGACTTCGGTTTTCGTGAGCTCCAGATGAAAACCCTGCATCAGCTTCGGGCGACTTGGGCGTCGGCTCGTGTGAGCGCGGCCTCGGAGCAGCGGCGTAGATATCGGAGCAGCGGCTACGGATGTTCGCCTCCGCCATATTGCATTGAGGTATTTCGGTGTTGGCTTGGGTTGCTAGATAATTTAGTCGTCGACTCGTGTGGGGCGTGGTCTCGGGACCGGCGTGGTATGTTTTTTGTGTATCGGTTTTCGTCCAATTTTAATTATAAAATGGCTATTTCTCTTCTTCTATATCAATGAAGGGAAATCTTTTGCCTCATTTCAAAATAAAAACAAATAAGTGAAATCTAGTGGACGATGTTTGTCCCTAGCTCGAGAGCTAATAACTAGGAAAGGGTTACAATTCATATTTCATTTTGCCTACCTAACCTGCAGAGTTACATGAAGACTTCCCTAAATGATTCCTAAACCAGATAACCTGGCATGCGACATGGAGACTCCTACTATTAACGCC
>CAMZMU010000112.1:13423654-13621168 GCA_947311845.1 Poa pratensis
AGCAACAGAGTGATAACAATTCCTGCTCTGGAATGCAGTTTACAACAGTAACTGCATACTCTAAAATTTTCAAGATGACCTCTTGAAGTGCCGCAGGGAAACCACCCATGTTTAGGATAAAAAGTGGACAGTTCTCAGTTGTTGGCATAGCTTGTAATTTTCAAGATGGCTCGAGAAAATCTTGAACATTCTATTGAGAACTTCAGCTTGCACTTCTAAGTTGTCCGCCTTCAGAAAAATGTCCTGTAGCATCTGAATGGCTTCAAGATCTTTTACCTTGGGACTACTAATTTCCAAAAGGTCATCTGCAAACTTGTCAACAGACGGAGTCCGGCTTCTGCTGTGACCTGAAGATTTCATACTTTTACCAACAAAATCTTCAGAGGGGCCGGTTTGCGACAAATTTACAAGAACATCAAGCAACCTGGACAGCTGAGGTGAAAGGTCACATGGATATGTATCTTGTTCTAATCTGTGGGAAGGATCCAATCCATCCTCTTCAGATGCTAACTTGGTCAAGGATTGCTGAGCCTGGTTTTTGTGCAAGTTGCATAGTGTTAGAGCAAACTGGACAAGGAACTGGTAACCATGAGCATTATGTATGTCTTCCCTGAGCCTAATGGATCCAGCCTCTGCAAGTTGGCCGGAACAACACAATATTAGCGTATGCAGCAAGACTGAACATTTAATTTAATATGTAGACAATGAGAATTTTGAATCGAACCATCTATTCTAATCTTAGAAGAGACACATATGAATGGCGAAAAGTCTATTGATTTACCAGGCCTGTAAGATAGCTCAACGCATTCCAATAACAAATCCACAATGCCCATGGTGTAAGCAGCATCACCACTTTGAGGTTTGAAATCTTTCACGGCCATAAGGAGAACTTTAATCTAAAAGGCATAATTACGGATCAATAAGACTAATTAGCAAAAGAATAAATGTACCAGTGCACGCACATGCATGCACATACACCAAAAAAATGTAATTGTCTTTCAGTAAAGTATATGTATTCTTCAAGAGTTCCCTCATTTCACATGAAGTATCAGTAGAAACAGCGGGTTACAGCTAGAGATATATAATTTAAATCAAGACTAAATCACTGAGGACACCATGTTATATGGTGTTTGGTTTCAATGACCATTTTACCTACCAAAATGAACTAATCCCCAACGACAGAACAACAAAACTGGAATGCTTCCATCCACAGTGAAGAGATAAAGAAAGTACCAAGTGATGCTTCCTTATGTACTTTGCAGAAGTCCCATTGTCATTTGCAAGAAGAAGACCAAGAACCTGTTTGGTTGTGAATTTAATACATTTAAATTTAGTAACATGTGATCTGATAGGAACATTCGTAGATAATGTTGCATCATATCAACTTGCCTGCATCGCATGGCGATGAAGCTGAATTGTGTGGAGAGGAACAAGACCCTCCCTGAACTGAGAAAACACGGACAATGAACCATTTGCAACCATGTGAAAAAGAAGCTGTAGAGCATCATCTTCAACTAAACTTGGTGCGGCAGAAGAATGGCTTGCTAGTGCCTTCATTGTATGCACTACACTTCCCTCGATCTTCATAGGATAAAAACAAGAAATGAAGGCCAAACCAAAATTGACCATATAATAAAGGGAAGTAATGAACTGGATAATCTATTTGAACGTAAAGCAGAAGACTTGTAATGACCATATGAACATTCAAGAGGACAATATCCAAAGTGCAACCAATAAAAGTTTAACAGGCTACGATTTTGCATTCTCATATGTCCACAACTATGAAATCTTGCAAAGGAACTCCCCTTTCTATGAGAACCAGAAGACTAGCCTTACCTCAAGCCGACGAGATTGCATAGGACCCCAATCTTTATTCTTCTCACTTGTTGATCCTTCTCTCCCAACAGGTGAGGAGCTTTTGCAGGATTCATCAGGACTCAATAGGGAATTGAGGATATATATAAGGCAGCACAAAATACCAGAGTCCAACAGAGGCTGCTTATCAGTAGTCTGTAACGAAGAAATTAAACATCAAATGCAAGTTACTCTGAGCATATGGCACATGCTGTTTTATAATAAATTTGAAATACCAGAAGTCAGCTTTACAAGACTTTATTCTAGCTAAGTTCTTTTTTTCTTATCAGAAAGCATTAGCCTTTTTTCCATACTATGTACTTCATGCACAATTTTCAATACACTACGTAAGTTGAAACTGAAAACTAAAATTGCTGTATACGTTACAGGCAACATTTTAGTGACTTATTGTTTAGCATATGACACCCTTCAAAACATCCACTGGCAAATATTAGAAGAAAAATCCATTGGCAAAATATGTAGTAGCCCTATACAGTACAACAATATAAAGCATTATTTTGACAAGGTTTGTAGTAAAAGTGATGTGCTTATTTTTACTCAAAACTTAGAATCGCTTTCAACCCCTCAATAGCTTGGACAGTGCACTGACAGAACAAGTTGCAATGAAGTTTCTAACACCTAGCAATAGCTTTTAAAACCTCCCGCAGACTGCAGTACCAATTATATCAAACTAAATGCCATATGAACACACGACGGCAAGAAATAAAATACAATGAAAAATAGAACTTTATCTTAACAAGAGGACTGCACAAACCTCTGTCACGAGAACCTCGACTGCATATAACAAATTTGAACCTGGACATATGCCAATCTGGATAATGGAAACGAGTTGTCAGAGAGTGTATGGTCACCTGAATTCTAGAAATTGCACCAATATAAACATAATAGGGACAAACCTCTGTGATCTCAGAAAAGAAGCCAATAACATCATTAACATGCAAGGATCTTCCTTTGCTGTGGATTCTTAGTTTCTCCACATCAGTAACAAAAGCCCTTCCAATAACAAAAGCAAAAACATGTGCTTCTACTAACCTGTAGCAATTATGAGACAGGCTATCAATAAAAAGATATGCACTGAGATTTCTTGTAGATAGTAGCACATATTAGCTCGTTAACAACAAAGCAATGCAAAATAGAATCTGAAAGTATAGCGAGTCATACTTTGTAACTAATTGAGCTACACTAGACTGCTGCTTCACTAGCCTACAGAAGACATCTACTGCCAAATTTAGGGCCCTTTCTTTCTCCTGCGCAAGGAAAATCAAAACGCAGGTGTTAGGGTAAGAAACTAGCAATATTTTCTTGCCTTATGGTGACAACATGGAAGAATCAAGATACCTTTTCAGAGCTGGAAGAGCGAAATTCTTCCCAGAACCTTCTGAAGTCTGACTCCAGTTCATTTTTTCCCCTGCAGTTACAAGAGGAAGAATATTAAGAATGACACTATGAAGTATAATCCATATAACTTCTGCAGAAAAAATTCATAGTTCACTTCAAATAAAATTTCTCGCTGATATTTGAAACGAAGGATTGCATTGCTTCTTTCATCGTATTAAGGTAGACATCATTCGTCCGAATCATACTGTGTGACAGTGTGGCACTACGCATACACAAGAAAATTACCTGCAAAGTTAAAGGTAAATCTAACAGGTAAAGAGACAACTATTATATCAGATGTACGTTCTGCAGGTCATGATGTTATCCCTTTTTCACATAGTACATGATCAGACTATTCACCCCATACCAACAGATTACCGAGTGGTAATTCAGAGCAACCTTCATTACAACTATTCGAGCCAATACTAACTGAGCATGATCTAGAAGGGGCAAAGATAATGCTAACCATCCTATTAGAATATCAATGTAATGGTAGTAGCATATGTGTTCAATTTGCACATTAACAGCATGTATTAACATCTTACACATATAGACATGTGCCTATTTGCAGTGAAAATGAAATTTGTCAGTATCTTCAACTTCTTAAATTAAATAGTTCAGGCCCATTTCCAGTGGAAACACGAGCATAGCCCTAGCGAGATTCCAGCAAATGAACATTCAAATATAGCAGGTAACTTCACACAGGCAATCTACTGGAGTGTGATTGTGCGCAATCACGAGCTACAATGCAAATAGCCCAGATGGTCAGCGCTAGCTGGAATTTGCAGAGAAACTCGGCTGCTTCTGGAGCAACTGCCAAAGTTCAAAAATATGAGGGTGCACCTCAAGGCAAATGTGCGGCTGAACTAGGTTCAGTAGGGAGGTGTGGGTGAAGGTATTTTGTAAGACTTTGCGCTATCGCAACGGGCATGTTTCTACGAAATTAGTATACAGCATCTAAAAAGTGTTAACACGAATTCTAGCAAGCTTGACTGGTATGTTAAAGAGTAATACACACCATCTTAATCCCAACACATAGTGACATAGGTAATGTGAACCTTCCAGTTTATCAAGCTGGCCTCAATCGTAACAACTAAACATTCCAAGTTCACTACTGAAACGAATGGGTAGAACAATAGCTTTGTTATTTTATTTTATTTTTTGCGAATGAACAGCTTTGTAATAATCCTAGTATAACATCATTTCATTTCACCCGACGGTGCATGAGCAAGACAGAATCGAAGCAAAAAAAAAAGGTGCAGCTATATCGTGAGCTCGAGCTAGAAACGTGATTTAGGTGACTCAATCCGTCGGTACAGAATGTTAATCTAATGCCCCGCATCTACCAACCAAATCTCCAAATAGGAAGGAGGGGACGCATAGGGAGAGAGGAATGGGAAACAAAGCATCCCCGATCGAGAGCTCCCGGAATCCAAATCCGATCGCCATTGCTCGGTCGGGGAAACGAACGAGCACGGCAGGATCGCGTCAATGGATTCAGGCAGGACGGGGTAAATATTTGACTCAACGCGTGGGACCCACCTGCTGCCGGCGGAGGAGGGCGAGTACCCGCCAAACGCCGCCGCGTTGTCACCCTCGTCGCCGGGGCCGCTCCCGCCGCTGGTGGAGGCGGAGCTGAGGCGCGGGGTGGCGCTGTCGTGGTCGCCCTGGGGTGGAGCGGGGACGCCGGGGGCGTCGGCGGCGGAGGCGGCGGCTGGGCGGCGAAGACGACCTTACTGAGCAATGTCGACCATTTCATGGTGCCGGCCCCTCATCCGCCGCGCAGATCCCGGCCGGATCCCGCCGATTCGCCGGAATTCCGACGCCGATCCCCCCTGCCCCTGGTTCTCCTAATGAATTTTTTTTCTCTTTCCGCGGCTTCCCCTCTCCCCGCTGTGCTGCGTGCGTGCCTGCTCCCTCTCCGCCTCCTCTCGTCGCCTCCTGCCTCCTCCGACTCCTATTTTTGTTTGCTGTGTGTTTCCTCGTCTCTGCCTCGCTTGTTTTTCCCTTTTTCTCTTTCCTTATTTTCTCTCACGCGCCTTCTCCTTCTCTCTCTTCTTCCTCGTCGCCTCTGTATCGCGACTGTGTCTTCTCTGTTTGGTTTGGTCGTTGCTTGCTTGCTTGCTTCCGTGCCGATTATCACTTTTCTTGCTTATAAAAATGCTAAGAGAAAAAGATGTGGGAAATTAACATCGTTAACTACTACTGGCCCTCTCTGACTTTGTGTATCTTTTACTTTAATCCTTACGACTCGTGTCTGACGTACTGTGAGGGTGGCGACCTTGTGTTTGGTAGGTGTGAAAATGGCACATTTAGAGTGCATAAAAAGGAGGAAATTGCTGTGAAGCATGGTGCCTTTTGTATTTATGAATTTCTTGGATTATTCACTTAGAATTTGATTTCCATTTTTTGGGGCGCAAAAAAAATGTGTGTGGTTGGCACAGAGTAAATAAAACATTGGCCCTACAATAATATAGAGATAGAGAAAGAAATGAAATACCTTTCGCCGAGAAGACAAGTAGTTAAGAGGTGGCGATGAACGAGTCGGAGGCAACATCTTACTTCTTTTTAGCTTGTCCTCGTCTAGGCTTTGAGTTTATGGTCCATCATTATCGACAGAGACGGTGAATCTGTAAATGTATGGTTTGTGTCTCCCAATCATCTCCGTCGCCAATAGCGCGGATCCATAAATCCAAAATCGAGACAGACGCAAACCAAACCCATTAGAGGCGAACCTCTAAACGTTGCCTGATGCTCTGACTGATGGGATGGTTATTGGCTCTGGATATCTGGATCTGTGCTAACCCCCTACATGCTCGCTGTATCTCCATATCCTAGATTCAGGGGAGGAGGTGACCTAACCTTCTACATGTTTGCCACCTTGGCGAACCCTAGATCTACATGTGATGCTCGCGGATGTTGGAGGAGGTATGATGTTATTTGTTGTAGGAGGATACAACTGGATCATGATTTGAGCGAATCGATAGGGGGCGGCGGAGAGATGATGGTGAGATGGCGAGGAAGAAAGACGACAATTTTGTGGTGGTGGTTGGTGCTGAAGGGCCAAAAATGATATGGGCCGGTAGAAATGGCAAGTTGGATTTTGATGTTCATGACCCAAACTAAAACTTATCCAGTGTTGGGGATATACCTATTAGGGTATCCTTGGCATGGGGTAAATCCGGTTAACCAGGGTAGCCCACAGGTGGTAAGGCATGGGGCCTATCGGGCAGCCCAGTAAACCGAAGCACAAGAAGGCGTGGCCCGCAAATGAAGGTCCAAAACGAAGGCCCACGAACTAGACGACTTGGAGGATAAGGTGGAAACTTAGTCGAATTAGTTTAGAACTTTGTATCCTTGCCGTACACGGCGCTGCCTTGTAAGCCCTAGATCTGGCAGCCTATATAAGTCAAACCTCAGGAGCCCTAGAGCTAAGCTTATTCTCATACTCACTTTAACATGTAACACCGCTATTGTCATATAGTGAATTATATCAGCATGTAGGGTTCCGCCACCGCCGTGTAACCTGAAGTTGGATAAACGGCCTTGTAAAATCTCGATCCGGACGATGCTCCGTCTTAACCCCATGATCTACCATCGGCGTCAAACACCCCTGATGGCATCCATGTTACCGATACGTTTAATCCTTTGTATTCGGCAAGCCAGGGAGATTGACAACCTTCCTATTTCGTTGGGGCAAATTACTTTGATTCTGTTGTGTGTAGGTCCGCGTCAACAGCATTTCAACGGCGCTGTTGTTGACACCGTGTTGAAGCTCTTCCACCTCCTACTGGCTCGATAACCTTGTTAGATTTCAAGGGAAAATTGTTGTTGCACTACTTCATATCTTCCTCTTGGGGTCTCCCAACGAACGTGTGTTTTCACGTCATCAAGCATATTTTCTGGCGCCGTTGCCGGGAGTTGGAAGCTACAGCAAGGGGAGTTACACGCCACCAATCTCGTTACTTTGTTTTTGTCTTGCTTGTTTTATTTTTATTTTATCTTGTTTGCACTAAAATCAAAAACCACAAAAAATTTAAATTTCAACATCTAGTTTATTTCGGTTTGCCTAGTTTTATTTCTTGTTTTAAGTCATCATGCTTTTACCTAAGTTTGCTATGAAGGACATTAAGGTAGGAAGCGTTTCTATCATTGGTAGAAAGAATATTGAAGAATTCTTTAACCACGTAAGTAGGCTTTGTAATCTTGAAGATAGACCACTAGTAGAACTTGCTCAAAATTATGAAGTCACGGTAGCATCTTTGGTGAGAACCTTGGAAGCTAGGTTTGTGCATCTTAACCCCATAATACAGCAAATGTTTCTAAATCTTGAGAGTATGGATGATGGGGAGAAAAAGGATTTTGTGTTTGAAACTTTGCTCACGGAGTTTAATGACGTTGCTAAGGAAGCTAGAAAGATAATTGTTCACTATAAAATGCTTGGATGTTATATTAATCTTATAAACACTCTTAAAATCTTGGATAATAACACAATGAAATATGTTGGAAAAACTGAAAGTGAAAAATAAATTTATATATCCATACCTTTCAAGCACATAGGGATGCATGAAGGTTTAGAAAATAATTTTGGTTGGATCGTTCTTGAAAATCCTTTTGATGAGAGTAGCATGCCTAAAAGAAGTGAGAAAGGAGAATCTGAACCTTGCATAGGAAAGATACAATGTATTTATGAAAAACTGTCCAACCTTTCTTTGGGCGAAAATATTGACAATACTTGATTCTTGCTTTGTGCCTAGCTAAAAGGCGTTAAAGAAAAGCGCTTATGGGAGGCAACTCATTTTATTTTCTGTTATTTTCTTTTATTTTGAGTCAAGGAACTTGTTGCTACTGTACCAATTCCTGTGTATCTTTTTATTTTCGTTTGTTGTGCCAAGAAGAGCCTCTAATAGGAAGAAAGTGTTAAAGTTTGGTTTACTGCCCAGAAACTGATTTCTGAACTTCACCGTAAACTTCATGAAAAATTCACAGAATATCTTTTTGATCTACGATTTTTTGTGCAGAAGACTGAGCTTTATATCTATCTTTTGTTAGTTCACCATTTTCTTATTAGAGCAACGTAAGTACCACGAAAAAAATCGTCTTCACGGACTGTTCTGGTTTTGACAGATTCTGTCTTTGTTTTGCATTTTCTCTTTTACAAGTGTTAAGTGAAATTCTTTAAAGGTGGAAGAGCTTCACGTAAGGCTAGTAAACAGTAGCTAATGTTTAAAATAAATATTTATAATGTGTCTCTACAGAACCAAGTGAACTTATGTTTTGATGTACTAACCCTCTAATGAAGTTTATGTTGAGTTTGGTGTGAAGGAAGTTTTCAAGTAACAAGAGAGAAGAGTGATGAAATAGATTAAGAAGAGAGAAGAGTTTAAGCTTGGGGAGGCTCCCATGGACCTCCCCTGCATATTTCAAGAAGACTCAAGCGTCTAAGCTTTGGGATGCCCAAGGCATCCCCTTCTTCATCGACAAATTATCAGGTCATCTCTAGTGAGACTATATTTTTATTCCTTCACATTTTAAGTGTTGTTCTTGGAGCGTTTGTGTGTTTTTATTTTCAGTTTGTTTATGTTTTGTTCTCTGGTCATAACTAAGTTGGACTCTAGCATTCTTGTTTGGGAGAGAGACACGCTCCGCTTTTTCATGGAATACTCATGTTCTTCACTTATACTTGTTGAGTATTCTGTTCTAGCACTGCTATGCTTCTAGCTCTTGTTTTTCATGTATCTCTTGTTCAGAGCTATTAGTTCTTTTGAAGAAAGTACTCTATTGCTTCACTTATACTTGTTTGGAGAGTTTATTAAATAAGTTGATTGGCGTTTGGTTGGAACAGAAAATGTTATGCATGTGTTAATGGTATGATAAAAACTGCATAGTCTTGTAGATCATTGAACTTTGATAACTTGATTCTTTGCAAATGTTTTGAGGTATTAATTAATAGATGTAAATGCTTGATGGTTACTTAAATTAAAATTATTAGTGGATTGTTGTCTTTAAGCTTGTACCGTACTACAAACCCTGCTAAAATTGTTGAAGGTTGTAATGACCTGTAGTTCAGAGAGTAGAAAGGGGTAAATTAGATTTGTGCATTTGCATAGCATGCATCTGAAAATACGGGAAAATTTAAAACTTTTTCAACAAAGTCATAGAGTGTTCAACCACCACTCGAAAGGCTAGTTGAGAATGCCGTTAGTTTGACGAGTAACTAAAAAACTTGGAATCCAACTTGTGAAACTTACATCGAGGTTTCGCTGATGTTGGTGGATTAGACTTGGTCATCAACATGAGTGTTATAAACTTCAAAATCTTGTCTTATCTAAATTCTCAAATATTTGGTTACAAGCAAATAATACATGAAACTATAAATCAAATGATGAACACGACTTACATCATTAATCGAATAGGTACATATCTTAAAGAAAAGAAAAGATTATTTGGAAGGAGGATAAAAGACTAAACTAAATCTTAATCTAGATCTACTTATTCTGTCAAAACTATCTTATCTTCTTATCTCCCAATCTTATCAAATTCATTCTACATGAGCAGGCAACACAAGAATGGAGGAAGTTCAACAAGAAGATTATGAAGAAGGATTTCTTAGATTTGCATAGAAGTACAATGCCAATCTATCATTGAGAATTTGGAAACTATTATATCAGGATCTATTCTTATTAACTTCTCTACAAATAGTGTGATATTCTAAGGTTTGTGTTATATAAAAGTAGTTTGGTAACAAGCCTAATCACCTTGTTAACAAATCACTCTTGTATGCTCAAACAATTGAGTGTCATATACAAATAAACAGAAGGTCAGATAATTCAGAACATCTCAACCTTTGTAATATATGAAGTAATTTGGTGACAAGACTGATTATCTTGTTAACAAATTCTTTTGTATGCATAAGGCAAATTGAGATGTCATAAAACACATATACATTCTTCTATCACCAATTAATGAAATCACACGAGTTACTTCACAAATTCATGTGAGTGTGGACATGTCTCATATGAGAGGAGTTCACAAGTTCATCCAGTGACAAGAGCCACTTAAGAATTTATTCTCATGATGAGATGAATTTGGACATGTGGTAAATGGAACACATGGACTAACTGATAATCTATTGTATAAGCAACTTGTTTCCACACACATAAGAATTTGATCTTAATAAGGGAGAATGTCATTTTTGTTATTATCAGTATGAGTGAGAGAATCAAGTATGATTCTGTTCTCATCATTCTATTCATCTATTTTACCATAAGTCCTGATCACAGGCAGGATATCATTACCTTGTGTATCTATACACATAGGATCATGTTTTCACATGATTAAGATGTCAGGTATCACAAGTTAAAACCACTGAGGCAATATTTCATGTGTGGCATGGAGTTACGTTGAAACACTGTGCATACTCTCTGCAGGCACCACAGTGTGACTTCATGCATATACTGATGGACCATAATTTGGGTGATTCCCCAATATTTTATCAAACACTTAATCCATCTCTTGGACATCTATTGAAATCTATAGTTTGATTATCTATAACCATCTACTTTGTGAATTCAAGTAAGAAATATTAATTAATATTGAAAGTAGTAAATACTCACAAACAATAATATAGCAATATATGTATCCATTTATGTTGCTATAAATATATCCCCACAATTTGAAAACTCACAACTTATACATTTGTGAGTAAATAATAAATCCAATTTGGTTATATTACTTTTAATTGGAGAAAGAATTCAAAGTATGCAAAATATTCACAAATGATCATTATAGCAAAATACATATTCATGTTGTTAATAATGTCCCACAAAAACAGAAGCTATAAGAAACAACTTTTGTAATAGAAAATAAATTCCATTATAACCAAAACCATTACCATTCCAAATGAATTTATAATGTAGCAAATTCCCAAATAATCAAATGGTAATAAATAAATTCTTATGCAAATAATGCTCAACAAAAATATAAACTGTAAGCTACAAATTTAGTAATGTAAAATAAACTCAAATATGCCAAACACATTTTGTAAATTCAAATAAATTCAAATCATGCAAATATTCTAAAAGAATTCAATTATTTATGTCCTTAAATGGAAATAACTCAATTATAAAATTCTAAACTGTGCAGGGACTTCTCTGTAATTTAAATAACCTCAAAACAATCCAAAAACAGGAACCAGGGGCCTGTTTACACTGATTCTGCTATTTCGCAGAAACCCTGGGGGTTTTCGCAAAATGGCATTTCCTTTTCATTTTCTTCTTCTTCTCCTCCGTCCAGAAGGTTGCCGCCGTGTCGAGCCGCCGTGCGTCCACCTGCTTGGCCTCCGCGCGAGGATAAGGGTCGCGGAGACGTCTCCATCTCCCTCTCCTCCTCACTTCGCCTCTCTCTCTTGCTCTCTCCCCGAAAATCGACCGGAAAGCGAAACCCTAGTTCGTCGGGTCGCCGCCGTTCGCCATCGATTCTGGCCACCCTAGGCCGCTCTGAGTTGCTGGGGAGGTCCTTCGTGGTTGCCTCGTCCTCCTCGTTGATTCGTGCCTGCTGGAAAGCCCGGAAGACGGTGTATCTCTCCATTTTCTCCAACTCCGTCCACCGCCGTTTGAGCTTGATTACGGCCGCCTCCGACCTCCTCCGAGCTCGCCGTTCGTCTCAGCGTGTTCAGGGTGAGCTAAGCTCTCTCCAGGCCCTCTTTGCCCTTTTCCTTACGCTTTGTAGCGTCGCCGCGCTGTAGACCGCCGCCGTCCGCCATGAACCGCCATCGCCGGAGTTCCTCCGGTGACCATATGGTCCAACTCGCCACCCAATCGCCTCCCCGCGATCCCGTGCATGCTATACGCGCACGCGCCCGAGCCCGCTCGCTCTCCTCCGTCGAGGGCGAGCTCGGCAGAGCCGCTGCCATCTTCCTCTGTCATTGACACGCGGGCCCCGCGTGTCAGATTTTTAATCATTTTTCTAAAATGAATTCTGAAAATAATAAAATTATGACAGGAGGACCCTACTGTCAGATATTTAATTATTTAGGAAATCAATTCTGGTAATTATTAAAAACTATGACAGGTGGGACCAACTTAATTTAATAAAATCCAGAAATTGTTTAAATTGAATTTAAACTTTGGAAATTTATAACTAAATCATTTTAAATCAGAATAATACAAATAATATACCAAAATGATCAGAAAAATAAAATTTATCTGTTTGTATAAATAAGATGTTTGTTTGACTAATTTGAATCATTCTAAAAATTAAAATAACAATTTGCTTATTATTCCAAATATGAAGTTGAATTTGAAATGTTAATTTAGATATATTTCAATTTCATGTAAAATGTTTCACATGCATAACTTTAAATTCTAAAGTGTGTTTTCATTATAACATGTAATATTTTTATTTCAATAATTGATTAATTAAAATGATACTTTATAAAGAAAATAATTAATAAGGATTATTTTCATAATTTTGAAAATGAAGTTATAAGCTTATGAAATTTGTTCTACTATTATTTAATAATCATTTCAAATAAATACAAATTTAACAACACTTTTAACTACTAAGTTCCTTTTGAATAAATGTTTCACATATTTCATTTATTACTTAACTTCCTTTCACTTATATTTTGGTTAAATATAGAAAATACGAAACAACTTAAAAGTTCATAAACACTAATATAGCAATGCAAAATGTTCTACTCTAAAAACAAATCCTTCATCCAAAAATAAACAAAGCTAAGTATAAGTTAGTAAGTACTTGATTAAGTAAAATAAATACCCTTATGATATGTGTTGATACCAACAATTGTATATATTATTATTTCTTCAAAAGTTATTCTTTTTGTATTCATGAATAATAAAACTACACCACTTCTTTAATTAATTCAAGTCAATACATGTTCTTTACAAACATAAAGATTATAATCAACCCTAAAACAACCACTTAGTACTATGATGTTGTTTTACCTTATTCTTATGCTTGACATGATACTTTAAAGTTAGAGTTTTAACATTCATCTTTCTTGTGAAGTAAACTTGAAGACAAAACAAATCTAAAAGTAATCACCAAACCCAAACAACCCTCAACCATCGAAAGTTAGCTACGTGGTTTAAAGCGATGCATTTCATACGTATGCATAATAGCATATTGCTTCTTCAAACATTAGTCCTTACCAGACCAATGACTTTTTTTCAGATTTTGGAGTATTTATTGCATCGAAGACCTTGGCTGCATAATCTTGCAGTCAAAAAGGCAAGTTCACTCTTGCTCATGTCCTACTTGATTATGTTTATCAAAGTAATTACAAAGTACTATGGTTTATCATTGCATGAAAAAGGAAAAAACCTATTTTCGAATGATGTGAATTGCTATATATATATTGTTGGCTGGCAGATGGAACCATGGTATGATGTGGTTGGTGGAGGTTCCATTTGCACGGGAAAGTATTACCTAGGACTTAATAACCAATGCCGTCAGTGTTCTTGCGCCGTAAATGAAGCGTTAACCATAAGACTTGGAATGGGACGGGAAAGTCATCTGTGACCTTTTCCCTTTCGCATGTCAACGGACTGCCAGTTCCGTAGTCTGTAGATCTTGCGAGACTACATGCACATGGGTGGGATCCCTTAATTCCCACGGTTTCTGGGGTCTATGATGGATTGTAGGGGCTGTCTGGAACGGTCTATCTTTTTGGTATAGGGGAGGACTTCGGTCCGGATCGGTCTACCATAAGATAAAGGGGAGGACAGACCTACAAAAGGGTGGGCATGCGGGGTTGTTGGAGAAGCACGACGAATGGCTTGGATCACCGACTGGGCCCCATACCAAAGAGAGTGTGGACGGGAAAGAATCGCCCGGTTGTGCAACAAGGCGTTGATCTCTTATGGGTAAAGTAACGCACCTCTGCAGAGTGTAAAAATGTGACATGTTACTCCCCGTTCCCGGAAGGAACGACGAACGCTGCAGGAAAGGAGGCTCCTCAAGGCCCTGGCACCTGTGAATGGATGATGGGCATAGTTTTCTGAAGATAAAATAAATCTTTTCCTAAAAATGTTTTGCAAAGATATGCATGTTCATCCATGACCTTTTGGTATGGATGGTAGCTAGTGCATAAAACACCGTATTCCTGTTATATGAACTTGCTGAGTAACGCTCGTGTTGCTCACCCTTTCCTCCGTTGACCCCTGCTTAGATTATTGGAGACAACAGAGAAAGGACAGGAATCCATAACGATGTTGGTGAAAGCTTCAACAAGGAGTCAAATCAACCTGGTGGAGCCTGAAGGAGTCAACATCTACTTTGCCAAAGTAGGAGTGGCGACAACAGTGCAACGGTGGACACGACGCCAATAATGCCTACGGAGAAGACAAGGATTATAGGAAGGAGGAGCACTACTCCAGACAAAGATATTCCAGATGGATAGATAGGGCTGTGACAACAGCAGTAGTGGATTAGGGGTTAGAAATAGAGCTGATATCCAGCTTAGTGCTATGACTTGAGTCTTTTCGGGAGTTTCATTTGCGAGACCTACTTCTGTTTGTAAAGGAGGTTCTCGAGATTTTGTATTGAATAGTGTTGTAATCCTATAGTGTTACCTTGGACCGACTATGTTTCTGTTATACTACTCTGAAGGATGTAATCCTATAGTGTTACCTTGGACCGACTATGTTTCTGAATGATTTAATCTCAGTTCACATGTTGTACATTACTATCTGATCAAGATTATGTTGGTAGCATGTTTATATTTGTTATCGTTTACCTACTCGAGACGAGTAGGAACTAAGCTTGGGATGCTGATACGTCTCAAACGTATCTATAATTTTTGATGTTCCATGCATGTTTTATACCAATTGCTACATGTTTTATATACACTTCATATCATTTTTATGTATTTTCTGAGACTAACCTATTAACAAGATGGCACATTGCCAGTTCATGTTTTCTGCTGTCTTTTTGTTTCAGAAAAGCTAGTCAGGAAATATTCTCGGAATTGGACAAAAATCAGCGGGGATGAGTTTTACACCGGCACGATGACGAAGTCCGAAGGGCGATCGAAAAGGCGCCCCTGAGGGCCTAGACGCCACCTTGACGCGGCCCAACCTAGTGGCGCGCCGGGGGGTCGTCTGGCCGCCTCGGGTGGCCCCTCGTGTCACTCTTTCGCCTATATATTCACCTCCTCCCGAAAACCCTAAACACCCGAGCATCATTCCACGAAAAGTTCCGTCGCCGCCGCCGTCGTCAACCCTAATTCGGGAGGGTTCTGAATCTCTTCCCGGCACCCTGTCGGAGGAGAAGATCATCGCCGGAGGAGAATTATTATTCTTCGCACCATACGTTTAATCCTTTGTATTCAGCAAGTCAGAGAGATTGAAAACCTTCCTGTTTCGTTGGGGCAAGGTACTTTGATTGTGTTGTGTGTAGGTCCGCGTCAACAGCATTTCAACGGCGTTGTTGTTGACACCGTGTTGAAGCTCTTCCATCTCCTACTGGTTCGATAACCTTGGTAGATTTCAATAGAAAATTGCTGCTGCACTACTTCATACCTTCCTCTTGGTGTCTCCCAACGAACGTGTGTTTTCACGTCATCAGTAAACACCCATAATAACTGATAACTCTATCGGGTTCCAGATAGATATTGACCGGTACAGGTCATGCATTAATCAAGAGTTGAACAATTAATCCACCATATTTCTCTGTAGAATGCTCATCACAGTAATTCCTTTATTGTGGCGGAGAACAGTAAAAGCTTTCCTAATCCCTCTAAATGGTTTCCTAATTTAAAATGCTCCTTTTTTTGGCCAAAAAATTCAAATGCTCTTGGTTCCAGCAATTTCCAGAGACCAAAATCCTCATTCGGGTGCGGCCTTTTTCTCGCAACAGGAAAAGCCCGGGCCACGCCCGGTCCACGTGGCGGCTCAGGGGCAGACGTGTGGGCCACTCCTCGGACACCAGCCAAAACTCCGGACCCACCAGCACCGCATCCTACTCCCAGGAGCCCCCACCAAATCTTATCCGTCGCGATGCGCCCTTTCGCGAATCTTGAGGCAGACGCCTGGCCTGGAGCTCTCGCTGGTTGGGGCACGCTGTTCTGGCCGAAGCAGCGGATGGGCTGGGGGATTCCGGCGAGTGACGTCGCAAGGCGTAGAGACAAAGGCTAGCGCCCAGCGGCTGCTGCCCTGGTCGCCCCGGGATCCTTCACGAGCAGCACCACAACCCCGCAGCGGCCACCTTCGATCTGCCCAATCCGGAGCTGGGTCGGCGCCACAGCAGCTCCACAGGAGCAGCTCGCAACCTCATACCCCTGCGCCGTTAAGGACCATCAGCCGGGGGCCTGCTCGCCGCTGGGCTGTTCGCCTGCTCGCCATCTCGCTTGGGTCTCCTGCTCGCGCCGGAGAGCCGGCCGAGAACGCGTCCACCGCGAGCTCTCTCCCAGCCACCTTCGGAGGCGGGAGCCGCCGCCACCGCGGAGAGGCCAGCGGCAGCGGCGGAGATGGGGGAGCGGACGGGGGAGCCGGCGGCGGCGCGCTAGGGTCCCTCGAGTCGCCCTGTGCGGACGACGTGAGGGTCGGGCGAAGCCTTTCCACCACAGAAATTGTCACACATGGTGGCAATAATTTTGCAGTGCCGGAGAAGTTACTACACGGTTTCAGTTTTGAAAGAAAAAAGGTGGATAAAACATACACAAAAAGAAAGACCATCTTAATTACCGATCGTTCTTTTTTCTGAAATAAATAAACCTGCTTAGACCTGCATTTACCTGGATTTATTCCAGGTTTATCCGGCGCTATTCTTTCAGTGGTAGGTGGCGTGCCCGTCAACAGCGAGGCGCCTGTGGTGACTTCGTCAACCTCAAGATTTGCCGGCTCAGTTCTTCAGAGGTGCTCATAGGGGTAGGGTGTGCGTGTGTGCGTTCATAGGGGTGAGTGTACGTGCGTATTTGTGAGCGTCTGTGTTGTACTGTGTTCTCAAAAAAAAAAGATAGCCCCACGTGACGTCAGCCAGGCCATCTTCCACGAGAAATGCTAAGATGTGGTATAAAACCATGACAAAAATTATAGAAATGAGGTAGTCAGGTAGTAGTAAAATTTTAAATTCATCCAAGTGCCTATAGTTTCAACACTAATTACGGGCGCTGTAAAAAGGCTGTTCTAGCTCGCACAAAAGAAAAGTGCAAGCGCTCGACTCCATCTCTACATATACATTCCCCCTAAAATCCTTGCCCTCTCCTTGCTTCTCATGTCCTCCAATAGGGTAGTGACACCACATCACACGATGGACCCCACTCATATCTTACTTTATAATTCACACCTATAAAATATTTGGTATACATACACACCACTTTATTGTTCACACTTAAAATAAATGAATTGTTGGACACATACACATGTTTTGAATATATTTGCCAAATTTTCGGTCAAAAAATTGGTATTTTCAGCTGCACAAAAAAAATTGATGTGAAAAAGGAAAAATAAATACGTTTGCTACTCAAAATTTCCATTTTTTGTGTAGCCTAAAACACAAATATTTTTTTACAAAACTTATAGAGCACATATAATACGTACATTATTTGTATGTTTTATTTGCCAAATCTGAAATCTGGATATATCGTTTCGATATTTGTAAAAAAAGAGATAAAGTGAGTTTAAAACTCGAAAGTACCGCCAGCGCCCACCATAGCATCACGCAACCTATGCACGACACGATTTTTTCTCTCCATCTGCTGTAAAATTTTCCTGTCTCTCCACACACACCTTTGGTTCCGTCAATACCCTAGGAATACAGGGCACCACGGTCTCCGATGTCGCGTCTTTAAGTCTATTGTCAACTTGAAAGCTACGTGCGCTCCCCGTCGTGCATATTCTTGTGGTCACACAACGACGCTAGTGGCTGGAAGACTTCCTACATCTCTCGCATTAGTTGCATGTGAATACCCATGTCATCTCTCGCATCGGCCGCCGATGTCGTTGTTACTGTTAGTGGTGCTCGACACGGTGGTGGTGGAAGCTGCGGTTCAGACCGTGAGCAAAAACTTGATGGTGAAAGGGGGTGGAAGGATGAGTTAGACACCTCGTTGTTGGATAACACCTAATTATTAATGAAAGATGATGTGTGTATTTATCTGCGAACATTTTCTATATGTTTGCTTATCTCTCACTTATATTATTAAAAGAACGAGACACATTATGTAAGCAACTGCGTGTGTATTTGGTAGATGGTTGGATACATACACTGAAAAGGACATATTGAGTGTCTAGCCTCCGCTGCAGCAGTTAGAGTGCAGAAAAGTCGCGACTCATGATTGTAAAATGATAAATGAGCGTGTCTTGTTTAACGTTTAGCAAACATGACAAACTAGAGATGAGCATTCCTGCACTTAGATATATATTCAAAAATTAGTGGTATTCATGCCATTTATTTTTGTTCGTACTTTTTATGTAATTCGAATCTGATTCACATATTAAGATGGCATAAACTGTTTTAAGTCTTACTTTGCTTTATTTTTTGTGCACTATTTAGTATCTAGCGGTGAAATATTCTTATGTTTACATAATATCGATCGATTTTACTCGATCCAATTGATGTAAGTTTTTGGGACATAATTGTGCCAACTATTACTGATTTTGGAATATTTATGTCAGCAAAGTCTACTTAATTTCATTACAATAAATTAATTACCTCTTGAGGTCTCGATGATTAATAAAGTCTTGACCAATATATCTCTTGAGTTTGCAATGTTCATCATATACATCTTACATTGTCTATTGATTATCGAAAGTTTGTTCAATTATTTTGTGAAAATCTACATAGATACATGTAGACATTTAATTTTGATGATATTTTTATAATTATGGTCACATCCTGATCATCAAACTAAGTATTTGGGAGCTTAACCTTTTTGGGGTCATGTGTTCTCAGTATACTTCTAAATTTGCTACAACTGATATAATTGGGTTTTCTACTTTACTTCTCTATATTTATGTGAGAAGGTCTAAATTATAGTGTTGTAAAAGAGTGAGCCAGTGCTACTATTTTATCATTATTTTTACTGATATATATAGGTTTCACTAAAAAATACTTATTTATCATCGATTGTATTAGAACGGACGCGGCAACGCGCGTATTATCCTTCTAGTCTATATACATTTGTACACATGTGAATGTGGACAAATACTAAAACATAGTATTATATTAAAAAACGGAGTGAGTAGCTAGCTACCTGTCATTCCTTTTCATGCCAAGACTAGGTACGTACACATAGAATGCGTTGTTTTACTGGATAATTCCGGATGGAATCGATCGCTTTTGTTTTTTGAAACGAGACATTGCCTTTTCATTAATATATAGTATAAAAGAGTTGGCCAATTTGTAAGACAAATTGGCCAAAAATATGCCTAAGGGGACAATTACCAATCGTGCCTAATGTTTACTCCGAGTAAATTCCTGACACACATTGTTATGAACGAAGAGAGTTTTTACCGTGTATCTTATCGAGTGTACATAGTAGCTACCATCCGGAATCCGTACGTCTCAAACGGTAAAACAATTTCATCATAATTACCTAGATGTATAACGTGAGGCATTATATACACTAAGACAATATTCCAGATCGTTCTTCTTCACGATAAATCTACTCAATCATGTGGGTGATGAAGTTCAATTTCAATTTTATTTTTTATAATGGTCAAACTTTTGTGTCTTTTTTCTTGAGTTGTGGGAGACGAAAATTTATTATGGGGGACTCACTTAGCTAAAATCATTTTCTAAGTTAAAAAGGTGCGTTAGGTCATGTCGGACAGACGAATTTCATTTTCTCATTTCTACACAAGTCACATGTGTTAGGAAATTTAAAAAGATGAGTTTATTCAATACGTATTTTGCGTGATTTTTCTTTGTAATTTGTCAGGAAAACTTCGCTAGCAAGATTGCACAAAACACATAAGATTGCACAATACACGTAATATGAACCATAGTCCACGAGAGCAGGAAAACTGAAGACTCTGATCTGCTTCCTGCCTTTCAAGTAAAGTACGAATGAGAATAAGGATCGTCGTCCGGTCGGCAGACACACAAAAGCAAAACAGAAGCGCAAGGCACACTAACACGAATGCAAGGCACACTAACACGAAAGAGACCCATCAGCTTATCGCTAATACTCGACACGAACAAAGCACGGATACTGGGCACCCTACTCCAACTCCGAGTCGCTAACGATCTCATTCTCGCCATGGCGACGGTGCTCCCAGCGCGGCTCACCGTCGACGAAATGCAGGTTGACCGAGGGGCTCGGCTACCCAGTTCACATCGCGATCTTCACTCATCGGAACCTCATATGCATGTTCTCTGTGTATGGGTGTGTGTGGGGAGGGGAGGGGGGCAAGTGCCCCCATCCCCCGACTTGAATGTAAGACAATCCTCGCCTGATTCCTATCACGACATCGATGACATGCTCTGCCGCGAGCAGACGAAACTCAAAGCTGCTGATAGGCTGCGAAAACATGTTGTTGGTCGCCCTTATTGCCGGTTGCGGGCTTGCGTGCGTGCCTGGCTATGACGCCATAGCCACCGCCGCGAGCATGCAAGTCATCATTCGAAATCCGTCCATCTGAACAGTGCAATACCTATAACGAGTTTTCAGAACGTGGATGTACAATTTTAGATTCCTTCGGCATTATAAAGAAGGAAATGCCAAACAGTTCTTACTTCATATGTTTGGGCATACCGATTCAATCCGGTGGCCGATGAAGTTTAACTTGAAACATCTGCGTAATATTCGTCAAAACTCAGTGGCATGCATCCTGCTTGTGCATGCGTGTCCGATGAAATTTCCCTCTATATAACTCACCTAGAGAAAATCGTCTTCTGTTTCGAGACATCTTACTTTAATGTAGTGACTCACGAACATATTCCATTTTGTCATTTCTATAGTGTCAGTTTGTCTCGCGCAAATTTTTAAGGGCGAGTTTCTATCCAATAAATTTATACTCATGGCATTTTTAATACTTACTCCGTTTTTAATTACTTCGCCTTCTGGGTTATGAAAGTCAAATTTTGTCAAGTTAGACCGAGAATCTAGTTTCTTACATGGCGCCAGCATTCGATGGTCCAACTGCACATTGACCGGAAATTTGATCCTAGCACCCTGCGCTAGCGCCCACGTTATTGTAGACTAGATGACCCGTTGCGCGACTGCGCAACCGCCGGATGCAACTACCACATTTTTGTCAAATCTCTTTATTTGTTGGTGAAAACTAATTAATTTTATTTGCATTCATTCAACTTTACCATATAGAAATCCATGATTTGTATGAAGCACTGTTATTATTTGATACCAAAAGTTATGTACCTAAACAGAAGGAATGATTTCACTTCCATGTCTGAATTGACAGTTTCAGAAACAATGAAAATTTGAACTTAGACAATGTACATAAGCAGTCATACGTCGACAAAGTTCAGACATAGGCAGGTATCAAATTCGAAAAATACACATGCAACCACAATAAACAAAATTCAAATTAGATCACTGAAATAAAGCATATAGAATAAGCTGACATAAAACCGGTTCCTCCTCCTTTACCCGGGCTTGGAACCGGCTACCAACTAATACAGATGGAGGCGGAGTTACCCACCCAAAAAAATGGAAAGAACAAAATCCGAGATGCACACGATATAGTGAAAAATTCATGACTAAGGCTGAGATCCTTAGGAAATTGCGGTACTTACGTAGACAGAAGTTGAATAATTTATTACTCAAATTGTAGTACAGACTATTAACCAAATTACAACAAACCTGATTTGCCGTATGCAAGACCATATTGCGCAAATGCCGTATATAAGACCATATTGCAACCATATGCTAAAGAGAATGAAAAGGACTTCACATCATAAGTTATTCGTAAAATAATAACACCCTTGCATAATAAAAAGGGATATTGTCGTAATTACATATTGACACAATTCGAGCAATAGTATCGGTTGCCATAGTTCTCTAAGTTCTAGCGCATTAGTGTTTTAAAAAGTATGGCAACCGATACCGAGAAGCATTACACATCAAGCGGAAATGTTCATAACCTGAGCTATGACAGTCTGGACTGAGAATGAAATGCCAACATCTGATAAGGACATTCTGAAACTACAGTACCACACAAACTCACAAATTTTCTGATCTCTCATCACCGTAAACATATATTCTTCATCAGACTACTTGGTACATCCCCAAAGTGTGTTCCGTACAGCAGACCATCGTGTCATTTCAGGAACTATTGCAGCAGCTTGTGCAATAGCAAGGAGCAACTGTGATTGATAAAAAACAATCCATAGCCAGAAACCTCACGAATATGAACACAGAAAAGAAAGGTGTTTCATGTCCCACAAATTCAAAATTCACGAATATCTTTCTTGGTCACTATATGTGAGTACAATATGCCTCATAAATACCTTTGGCAGAATAATATGGTAGATGTGGTTTCAAATAATTTTACTGGGGTTGAAACTGGACGAACTATTGTCAAGAAGCAGTTTAGTTTTTGCATCAAACCAGCTTAGATTTGAACTCAAATTATTAAGCAGCCATCCATTCAAACTACTAACCACATCTTTTGTTTGTTGGTTTGGGTAGCTTATCACTTGTACCACGCGATAAACTGCAAAATCACCTTCCTCTTCTCCTTGCTCAATCATGTCAAAACTGCAAAAAACAGCAATAAAGTTTCAGCTGAAATAGCGATAAAAGTTCTGCAAGTAAAATTAAAAAAAGAAACAATTCTTCTCCTGTACATGACACAAATTTCAAGCAACAAGCAAATATGATCCCAGACCAAACCTAAAATTCAAAATGCTGCAGCTTTACTGGTTGAAAACTAAAATTATAAGCAGGGGAGTAAATCAAGTTAAACAACAATAGATAAGTGTCCTGAAGCTGGAGTGGATGGTTGAAAAGAAAATTTTGCATCAAAGAGCAAGACGAAAATACTTGGTTCATGCTCTCTTTTTCTCATGCAAAGAAAAATGAAATCAAGAAAAGTAATGGCATTCGGAACATACCCCTGTGAAGCTCCCATTGGAACAATTAAACAATCAGATGCAAAATTGTACATTCTTAGCAACTGCTTCCTGCAAGCAATTCATCAACCACTCCATGAGCATAGTAACTGAAGGTATAATTCAACCACCGTATAGAAATAACCAAACACTGGATTCCTAGTCATAAAAATCGTGCATACCTCTAGAACAAAATTAACAGAGATTAACAAGCGTACATATGGAGTAAAGAGACCCAGACATAAAAACAAAGTACAACAGGAGGGAGATGGAAAAGAGTGGTGGGGAGGATGAGAATACCCGCAGCAGAGCATCAATACAGAGCATCGATACAGAGCACCCCAAAAGAAGCAATACTGAGCAATGAGACAAAAGCCTACTTTAAGCGAGGACATTATTCATGGTGAGACATGTACATAAGAAGGCAGGCGTTTCCAGCAACAACAACAGCCTATGCCGCTGCCTTCCCAAGGGACTTGTCCTAAAATAATACATAAATCTTATGAACACATTTAATCAATAGGTAAAAGAGAAAGTAGCATAGGTAGATTGGTCGAGCCTCAAGATAAGAAACAAAACATTTGGATACCTTCCGAAAGAGGTGGCTCCGATGAAATCTGCAAGTAAGAAACAAAAATGGCAACCAGGAAAATGATTATATCTACACGCTAGGTACAAAATAGCAAGTAGACAACCAATTAGCTAAAATACCAAGCAATAAGTACCTAATTACAATCCAAGCAAATATTTGCGGAATATAAGCATATTTGTTCTCGGTCTGCTTTGTCCATAGATTATTGATGGTCATAATCCTAAAACAACAGAGGGAAACATGAATTAGAAATATAAGATGCTAACAAATGGAAGACAACAAAAAGAGATCCTAAGTAATTTAAAGTAAAACATATGGAAATATACCTAATGCTAAACCTCATATGTGCAAGCTAGGTACAAAAGAGGAAGTATATAACCAATTAGCTAAAATGCCAAGCAATAATATACCTGATTATGTGTCAACTAAAACCTTTGCAGCATGGCCTTGCCTGGTCTGGTCGTCACCTGCCCCCCCCCCCCCCCCCCCCGCCCGCCACACTCCATATTAATCTTTTAGACATCAAACCTTTTACTGAAATAGCGGTTGCAAAGAGGAAAATTGATTATTAGGAGCTCTTAGCTTACAAAAACATATATGTAACCTCATTGTGAAGAAGTAAAAATGATCAGACAGACGAATGGAAACAATTTTCATGTAATGCCTATATGTTGCAGGTCACATCAGATTTTTGTGCAAATAATTGCCATTCTAACTGAAGCTAGCATTTCATATCACTCAAGGGAGACAAAAAAAGAATTATCTTTTGTACACAAAGCTAAACATCAATTCAGAATAAGCATTTGTAGCTAGCTAAATCATGCTTCAGTTCATAGAAAGATAAACATCAGCAGCGACAAAGTTAAACATACTATTGGAAATCTGGATTCAGTTCAGACATACAGAAAAAGCAAATTACACACATGCACCAACGAAATCCAACGCTCAAAAATCACCGGGAGGGGCAAGTAGGGGCATATGGCGGGTCGGCCCGGAGCTTCTGAGATAATAGCGAGTACCAGTACCAGTACCACTAAAAGGCCAAATAAGTATATGCAGCAGATCACTCCCGTGTTATTACTTATTGGTAGGAATAATACACAAGAAAAATGGATCCATAGCATGGAAGAAAGAGGAGAGGGAGATAATTATGTTGACTAAAAAAACATGAGGTGACTATGGCTCACCATGCAAAAGATGATCTATTGGGCAATGGATGAGGCTCCATGTCCAAATGTGATTTATGTACCTCCACACCTTCGCTGCTAGTTTACCGACCTTGCCATTTAAAACATAGTCACAATTAATTACCACAAATACTACAGATTTCGAAAATGAAAAGAAGTATTTGATAAACATAATCTATGTATCTCACATGGTTTACAAAGCGTGAAGCGTCCTCAAAGCGATGGGGGGGGGGGGGGGGCGCTTTGGCGCTTAAGCGACGCCTAAGCGGGCGCTTTGGCGCTTAAAGCGCCCAAAGCGGTCATTTTTCCAAAGCGGAGGGGGGGCGCTTTGACGCCTAAGCGTCGCCTAGGCGTCCTGAAGCGGACGCTTTGTAAACCATGGTATCTCATCATACATGTGAGTACCACTACCACTACAAGGCCAAATAAGAATATGCAGCAGATCATCCATGTGTTATTACTTGCACACTGTTCCTCTGTGGAGCAGCACCTCACCACCTGCTAGCTATTCTGACGAAGAGGCGTGTCTCTGTAGGTACGCTAATCATACAGGAAATCTATTCCAGAACAAGCTTCATAAGAAATCTGCAGTGCATCAACGGACCTAAATTGCAGTAATATGTATTAGTGCCCTAACACATAAAGGCATAACTATAAAAAAAACATATGCAGATCTGCAATGCATCAACTCACCAAACTGAAGATGCGCTGCCACATAGACATCTCTGCTTTGTAGTTCTGCAGCAACCCAAAGTACCAAACCCAAAGTACCAATAATGCATGGGAGGCCTGCCGAATCAAAATGGAAGCTATAAGCCATGTTTTTTTTAACCTGAATGATTAAACCATTCAGCTATAAGATGATTCTAGTAAAATTCAGTGTAATGGTAGTACAATTTTGCCCCCCTTTGTCATCAACCAACTGTCTAACCCCTGCAGGGCTGCACAAATGTGAGGATGATTCTAGTAAAATAGCTTCAGAATCATGTCCATCAAGTGGCATCTGATATCTACCGAAGTTGGAACATATCTGAGTTTACAAATCAACAACCCCACAATTCTTCAGGCAATGGTACAAACAGTCCACCTAACATCTAAGAAACTAAAATACAGTTCATTTGGAGCAGGGAATTAAATGTGGACCATAACCAATAAAAACTGCTTAGTTGTGAAGTGTATAACCTGAAACTTTGCTTCTTTCCATGTTACAACTCCTTTGCGGAGAATTCGCCAACCAACTTCTACCTGAAAATCCAAATATCAAGCTATTAAGCATAGTGCACAAGTGAATGTTGGCCAAGCAAGCTGTCCACAACCACGATGTCTAGCAGGTTCACCATCATCAATCCCGGTTCAAACCAAATCACACCGAATCTGCAAAAAGTGGCAAGGAGACAAATCAATAAAGTAAAAAAATCCTAGTTGGTGTGAGCACAACATAAGAGGAGCTCACCAGATTTCTTTGTCAAAGATCTCAAAGACAGTGGAACATTGAGAGAGAAGAAGGATAATCAGGCTCACGCTATGCCGGAACCCTCACGCTGCACATGGTGACGACTTTCTGCTCTCCATCCTCCTGCCCAGTTTAGATAAAGTTAAACATTTGGCCGTGACAAAGCTTCACGTCAAACCTGAGTGCAGAAAATTAAAAGTACAGACATGCACCAAATATTCAGTACAACCCATAGATGCATCTAGACAAGAACAAGAACGATCCAGCCTAGAATCAGCTCGGCAAGGAAACACCACCCAAATGGAGAGGGTTGCAGATATCAATAAGCATATGCAGCATCTTCTCCTCCCACATGCGTTGCACCATGACCAGGATCTCCAAAAGCTATCCGTTTCCAGCTGCAAACATCAAACAGAGAGATTGACTTTAAATCACCAAGCCCAGATGCGAGACAGGCGAGAGCAGAGAGGATAGGGAACCGCATGGGCCTTGCCTGGTCCTGTTGTCGCCTGCCGCCGGTGCTCTCTGACTGCCCAGACCATCTGAACGCCTTCTTCTTCTCTTCCCACGGCGCAGTCCGTGGAAGCCGGCCGGCGTCGCCCGCCCGTGGCCAAGCGCCTCCGGCCACCAAAGCCTGGCCATCGAGCCCGCGCGCTTCTCTGGCAGCCTACGCATACGCTGGAGAGGGAGCGGGGGAGATGAGGCGCGACATCGAGGACGGAGCGGCCCAGCGAGCTCCCGTGGCTCCACCCTGCTCCGGCCGCACGCATCTCTGCCTCCTCCGGCCACGCGGGCGGGCGTGCAGCACAGGAACGAGTTGGAGGAGGACAAAGCAGCCGACGCGACCCGGCTGCCGGTCGCCGCCGCCTCCGTGTGCGGCCGCCGCGGCCGGCCGTCCGCCGCCACCCTGCCTGGCCGCCGCCTGGGTGTACAGCCGCCGCGGCCCGGCCGCCCGCTGCTGCCTCCGTTCGTGGCCGCGGCGGCCCGCCCGTCCGAGAGGCGGAGAAGAGTTGGGGAAGGGGCGGCGGTAGAGCAGGAGCGAGCGGTGACGGGAGGGGCGGCGGCGGGCGTGGGGAGGAGAAAGGGGATTGGGGGAGGAGGACGGGAGCGTGATTGGAGGCTAGGGTTTCACCGCGTCCTCGGTTTTGTCTCGCTGCGGGCGTGGTGGAACGGAGGGAGACGCGGACGACTATGTTTTTCCCACTGATTTGTGGACCCCGCGCAAAGTGAGACCCACCTGTCATCGCTTGTGCCCCCTGGGAGAGAAGTAATAAAAGTTTTGACCGGATCCAACGGTGAGAAGTGAAACACCAATGCTATTTACCCTGTTGAGATGAAATCCAACGCTCAGAATTCACCGAGGGGGGCAAACGCTCTCAGATGGCGGGTAGGCATTGGTCTTTTATAGAAGTAATGGCCGGCCTAACTACACATGGTAGCACACCGGTAAGCATAGACCCCCGCAAGCACCATCGAATGGGAGCTCTCTGAAGGTAAATATTATTGTGTGATGCCTAAAAACAAATACTCCTTCCGTCTCAAAATAAGTGTCTCAAGTTTACCAAAAAATGGATGTACTATCTAGACATGTTTCATGTATAGTTTGGCAAAATTGAGGCACTTATTTTTAGACAGATGGAGTAGTAAAAATATTACATGCAGTATGCATCGAACATCTACATATAAATTTTGGATTTAATTTTCCTTTTGTTCTAAATTTGCTAACGATCCATAATCCTTGGAACACAATCCTTGGAACACAAGAGCCAAAAGACTAACTCTCTGAAGATGGGTCTACAAAAACTTGTATTTGGAACTTAGCAAAAGTCACATATATTTTTTAGTTTATAAAACAAAGAAGACGAAACATGCATGTGAGAATTGACACGAATATGTGCACGTAACTTTGGTACACATAGGGCGTGTTTGGTAGCCCACCGAGTTCCCAACCAGGCACTGGCGATGCAAATTTTGGCCATTTGATTCCCTGGCCCAGCTCGGTTTTTGCACCGCACGAACCTTAAAGCAGCTTCGGGTCAGACCCGATAGGAGTGGCCGAATCGGCCGTTTCCACTGAGCCACCCTCGAGTGCCTTGTTCCTCGTGCAGGGAAGGGGAACGCGGAGCCGAGTTCGTCCAACCTCGGAGATGGCGCGACCTCGCGCGCGCAGGCAAAAAAGCGGCGGGACAAATTTCGGTCACCGCCCTTCAATTTCGCTCGCCTATTTCACCCCCTCCGCCTCCCCGCCAGAACTCCCGCCACCATTTCCCCCCTTCGAGCTCTCCCCTTTACATGTTTTCCATAGAGGAGCGGCGGCTACTCCTCCGGCTGCCGAAGCTGGTCATCGGCGGCAAATCGTCATCGTCCTCGACTCTGAGATGTCCTCCTCCAGCTCCTCCGCCTCCGTTGCTTCCCCAGCTGTACGTAGCTTCAGTGTAAGTCTCCTCCTCTGTTGGTACCCTAGATCTGGCAGTATGTGGTACTATGTGAAGGTATCTGGTAGAGCGGAGTAGTATGTGCAAGTACGTGGAAGTATGTGGTAGATCTGAGTAGTATGTGGTAGCTCTTTGATCTTGTAGTCCATGCTTAGTTCTTTGATCTTGTAGTCCATGCTTAGATCTTGTAGTCCATGCTTCATCTGTGTGCTACGATCTTGTAGGAACTTGATCTTTTCGCTATGTCTGTGCTGCCTTTGCCTGCGAAGCCGTTGTGATACATTCCGGCGCCTGATGTCTTCATCGCACAGCAAAGGGCAAAGGCGCCTGATGGATTCCTAGCACCGCAGAGGGCTAAGAACGGGGCACCAATGCAGTGGCCAACTGTTTTGTCCACCTTCGTCCTCACTAGGATGGCCGAGCTCGTCAAGGATGGGCTCGATATTGATAGGGGCATCAGAGACAAGAGTTTGGACAGGATTTGCGAAGATGTTCTCCTTTTCTGCGGCGCCATGACGAGCACCACCCAGTTGTACAATCATCTTAGTAAGTGGAGATAGAGGTGGACACATATCCGCAATTTGGCACAATCTGAAGGAGTGGAATGGCGTGAGGAGTCCACCACTTTCTACATGGACGATGCGGCATTCCTTAAGCATGTGACTGTAACCTTCCGCAATTCAGTTTATTCACTTCGCCCTACTCTCTACTTGATGTGTCCCGGGATAACAGTTCCATCATTTTCAGGTTTACGCCCCAAGGACGAGTGCTTCATCAACACGCCAATTGAGAACTATGACCAAATGAAGATCATCTTCGGTAGACCGCGTGTACAGAATCCTCTGGCGGTCAACACGCTCCATCTTGCTCATAGCTACCTCATGGATCATGAAGAGGAGCGTGTCGCCTATCTTGCCGGGAATGACGCAGACAGGAAGACGTGGTACTACTCCTACTATCGCGCGCTCTTCCGGGCGATGGAGTGATGATGCTGTTGCTGCTGATGTTCTTGAAGTCATGCCCTCTATGATGTCCCCTAGTATGTAGAACTTCCTAAAACTGATGTCAGATATGTATATTTTGCGAGACGGTATACTAAACTTCTCAGATGATGAACTTGTGGTGCGAGGCGGTATAGTAACCCCTCCGCATATGATGAACTAGTGGTGCATCACTAGCAGTTCTTGTGCTGAATTTGTGATGCATCATCTATTTTGCTAACTAGTTAGGGCATGTTTAGTTCAAGCCTATGATGATTGTTGGTAAATTTGGTATGTTCACCACTCAGCCAACAAGGTAACCACATCATGGCATTTGCACGTAACCAAACACCTTGAAATTTGCTCTGTGAAACACACACATCAAACAAACAGCGAGTGCTTAAAATTTTGAACCCAGTCGAAGGGGCCTGGCTACAACATTGTTGACAACCAAACGGGCTGCACAACATGGATCAGGCCACGTTTTTTCAGGACCAGGCTGAGTTGGGACACGGATACGAGAGGCCTAAAAACGATGCGAGTAACCAAACATGCCCATATATGACAATTTGTGAGTTCCATCCCGTCAAAATAAAACTGTGAGTCATGCAAAAATGACAAGATATTTTTTCTTGTTGTTATGTAACTAATTTTGTGATTTTACGTAGGCAGGTTTAACCTCCCACGACATGTATACTCGTTTTCTACATAACTTATAGGCATGAAAATTTACGATGTTCAAAACACATAGTTCTTAGCTGGCTAGATAAATATGATATTTAGTGATTTTTCGAACAATCTATTGCACGCCTATAGTTCAATTTTAAATTACTTTTAATTAATGGGTTTAAATTCATGCAAATTGTTGAAAGTAAGCGAAAAGTCTAAAAAATTGTCAAATATCCTACACTAGATCTGCAATATGGTCTAATGTATGTGAAAATCATATCAGACTCATTTTACATCATATTTGTGGTGCCTGCTTCACAAGGTACGCCTCTTTGGCCAAATAAAAGTATAAAATGTAACTTTTTCACAAAAGAGGGAATGTTCTTTCACACGGTTGATGGTCATGCTATCAAGGCATGTTTGTGCCAAATTCAATACATTATCATGGCAAATATGATAATGATGCTATTGCATATGATTTTTTTTAAAGCCATGTGCAGTTGAGGGGGCTTCAATGACCCATTCTGGTACTATTACCGGCTGCCACATATAAGACCGTTTGGTTTGCAAAAGAAGATGCTGCCCACATACTCTGTCTAAACACAAATAAGACTAATGGTAAAAAGAAGAAGATAGAAACAGAGGTGATACAACATACTGATTTGTTTTAGACTATTTCTTCCACCTTAAGATAGACATCGAATGTGTGGCTAGAATTTAGCTTGATTGATTTTTTGTTACCAACGTTTATGTGTCATATGTTTACTTACCTAAATGGGTCATGTTTACAGTCGACGGTGCGACACTGCGCATCACATCGCATTGTTTCCCTGTTTTTAGTCAGACACGTTAAGGGTCGTTGGATCCATCACCATTTCGATCGTGCTCGCCGGGTCCCACACTCCCACGACACAAGTGGAGCCATTAGCAAGCCGTTTATCCAGCATCCTCGATTGATCACTACTAGCTAGTGGGGAGGATCACGCGGAAAGTGGCCGGCCGGGAAGTCTAGGACGGAAGCGTAAGTCGCGGGGCGTAAAGCCAGACAGCCCAATGACAAGCCAGGATCAGCTTGGCCGAACCCAAAACCTGGCACCGACTCGTGATTCGTGACTCCCCCAGAGGCTTTGGCTTCACCGCACTGACCAAACTGGTTGGACTGACAGGATGGTTAGTGTAGTTTATGACTGAAGGTTACTTCTCCGGCCCTAGCAAGCATTTCTCAGTGTAGGCGGAACAAGGCTAGCTAGCCCAAAAAGAACGCATAGACTGAACCTACTTGCATCGACCGATAAAACTATTGGAAGGAGGTTGTTGATGGCTCTTGCTAGATGTAACTATACATACATCAGTAGTTGGTTGGTTAGTTAGCGCCTATTGTCGATGGTACGACATGTGATGAAGCTAGCACCGGTTGGTCGATGAATGGGTACCTACGAGTTCGGGGGCGAGAGGGGAGTCACTCTCTAGGTCGACACGTTTGCCGTTTTTTCTTCTTCTTTTTTGAGAGGAACGTTTGCCGTTTCTAGAGCCTTGCTTTCGGGCGTTGCACTGTTGCTATTGTTGTTGTTGCGGTCGTAATTAAAGCCCTCATCAACCCTACAATCTCATGAAGAGGGCCTGTCATCTATAGGCCTTTCTTTAATCATGCAATAAAATAGTACTATCAAGCACAACATTCTTCCATCGATTTGTTTTCATTAATCACCGGCTTTCATTATTACTCAATCAATTAAAATATATTGTTTCTCCCAGGAAGAACTTTAATCCGCATACAAACAATGCGTGTGTGCATGGCTGCATGCATGACCTGCAGCACCACAATCCAATGATGGCACCACGGAGGACTGGACAGTAGTGGAGGGGTTGTAAGGTGGATCGAGCAAATTAATGGAGCAATAAGATAACCTTGTCAACAAGTGTTTGTTTGGATCCAAATCAAGCTCTTTATCTACAGTAGCTCTTCACGTTCGTGAGTGTTTGACTGAGCGCATCGAGCGTGGATGTCTTGCTGCATGCGGTGGAGCTAGCATTATTGCACATGCGTGCATGCATCGGTCAAAAGCGAAACGAGGTGGTGGATAAATTAAAGATCAGTGCCACCGTCTGATCCCAGTTCTCGTGCCACACAAATTCGGTGTTTAGCTAGCCTCACTTCATTTCAGTTTTTAATTTGTTTATCTCTCCAGCTCCCTCTAGTCCTCATGTACTCTATATGTTTTTTCCTGTGTAATAATGGATTTATTTAACTCTATTTGATCGTCTTCTCGTGATAAACTGCAAGATGTGGCCGTTTCAGGAAACACAAATTCCTACTGTGGAAATGTTCTTTTGCTGTCAGGGCACAAACCACAAATTACAACATTACACGCACTTAAAAAAAACATTACACGCACTTTCTCGACGTACAAGAGGTTGCTTCTTATACTAAACAAAGACAGCAAAGGTTTCCTCTCAGAAAAAACAAGAGACAAGAAGGGTTTACATCTCTCGTGTGCAAAAAAAGCACAAAGCACTTCTACACGGACCAACTACCAAAAGAAGCCATTATCATATCAAGATACAAACGAGCCTAACAAAACAAAACAAAACAAAAAAGATGGATCGAGAGCGAGTGAGGGCCAAGCACAAACTCTCCGTAGGGTCTACCTAGCCGTTCGCCTCGCCTCGCTGTCTGCGAGTTGAACGTTTTATTCCGTTCTCTTCATATTTTTCACGTTGTTTCCCTACAAGAAATCGCCTCCACGTCTTCATTGTGCCTTAGAGTTAATTCCAGTTCCGTTGAGTCAATAGAACTATTGTGGTGTAATTGCGAGTTTACTGAGAAATTAAGAAAGAACCAATATGAGTTAGAAAAGGAAGCTTCAAATTTTCTTCTAGCCAAGAACTCAATCCCACTCGCTCTTCATAGTAGTTAGCTTTTTGTTTGGCTTGTTTCCTAACTTCCACACCCCTCTAAAATTTGAGGATGTGTATTTTAAAAGCTCATCACACATAACCTCTTCGTGATTTGTTAATGATGGAACCATATGGCTGCTCGACGGCATATCTGCTGTCGGTGATTCATTTCATCTCTAAGAGATAGCCTTACTACTCTAGTCTCCCGTAGTCCAAAATCTAGAGGTGACCCCATGTACAAGATTAAGATTTTTGCTTGCATCGTTAACCTACTAAACACAATGCTCGCCAGCTTCCCGCATGATATTTTCTAGCACAGACCCTTCTTAATGTCCATGAATTAGGGGTGACGATCCAAATATTTCTTGGGCATGTGGCCAGTTAAAATAAATAATATTTATACTAGACTTTTATAGTTTATTTTATAAAATCACAAATTTAAATCATATGTTTTCTACTTAATCACATAAAATATTGTCAAATATTGAATATAGCATTTTTACATTTCTAACGTCTATCATTGAAGAATACAAACACACCATGCTAAATTTAAATTGCATCCGTCTAGCAAAAGTTATTTTCCCTTTGTATACAATGCCACCAAAATATCTACGAAATATCCAAGTAAATGTGAGGAATGTAAGAAAACAACTATCATTTATCCATGGATTATTATGCGCTTGCATAAATTATAGTGTATATGTATGTATGTGTATGTGTGTGTGTGTTTTGTACTTTTGTTATATTCCCAAATATCCCGAGACATAAATATAAAGCATACGATTTAAAAATATTTTTATAGTGGTTTCTAGTATATGATTAGGTATAAACAAAATACTAGTGCATAAGCTTTTTATAAGGAGCATAGCATCTAATGATTGGTCTATGCATCCATATCTATATACAAGTGAGTCGTCTAATATAGCCTTTGCTTTCGGGCGCTGCAATGTTGCTTTTCTTGTTGCGGTCGTAACTAAAGGCATCATCAACCCTACAATCCCATGAAGAGAACCTGTCATCTACAGGCATTTCTTTAATCAAACAATTAATTAGTACTTATAAGGCAACATATCCCGTGAAAACCTCCGTTCAGTGAAAATGTGAAAACTTGCATCGTGGACTGTCAGATGATTAACATATGGCCTAGATCAGACCTGGGATTGAAACCGGCCACTTAACTCTATTTTGCTCTTAACCCTATTTTCAAGACCTGGGATTTAATTAGTATATCAAGCACAACATTCTTCCATCGATTTATTTTTATTAATCACCGGCTCTCATTAATCCGGCCGTCAATTAAAATATGAGTTGTCCTAGGAAGAACTTTAATCCACGCATAGACAATGCGTGTGTGCATGCATGACCTGCGGCACCACAATCCGATGATGGCACGGAGGACTGGACAGTAGTGGAGGCGTTGTAAGGTGGGTCGAGCAAATGGAGCAATAAGATAACCTTGTCACCAAGTGCTTGTTCGGATCCAAAACAAGCTCTTTATCTAGTCTAGCACCTTCGTGAGTGTTTGACTCGAGCGTGGATGGCTTGCTGTATGCGGTGGAGCTAGCATTATTGCACATGCGCGCAGGCATCGGTCAAAAAGGAACGAGGCAGTGGATAAAAAAGATCAATGTCACTGTCTGATCCGGTTCTGGCGCCACAACTTCTGTGTGTAGCACTTTAGCTAGCAACAGTTCATTTCAGTTTCTAATCCGATCCTCTACAACTCCCCGTTTGTATTTTTCTATGTAAATGTTTTATACTCCTTCCGTTCCACAATATAAGATGTTTTAGACTTTTTCCACATTCATATGTACACACATGTATCTAAACACATTTAGGTGTATGTGTCCATTCTTTTTAGTATGAATCTAGACATGCATGTGTAACACTTAAAACATCATACATTATGAAACGGAGGGAGTATAACTGTTCGATCGCCTTCTGGGATAAATGACAAGATGTGGCCGTTTCAGGGGAAAACAAATTCTGTAGAAATGTTCTTTTGGTATCACGCACAAACCACATGTTAAAACATTACACACACTTTCTAGACGTACAAGAGGTTGCTTCTTATACGTACTAAACAAAAGCAACAAAGGTTTCCTCTCCGAAAAACAAAACATAACAGTCGAAAATTCAATGGGAGCACTGCCACCGGTTCAAACATTTTAATTTGTTAAAAAACTACAAACAAAAAATTTGCGCATACATTTTGACATCATATGTGCCAAGCAAAATTTTGAATAGCATTTTTTGTGGATTGTGCAAAAAAGACAAAAAATGTCGAGTGTAAAGCCTTTTTTAGCACCAAATTTTGTCTTTTATACACACGACATAAAAATTGTCGGTACCTGAAACGACTTTGTGAGCATATAAAATGTCAATGTCAAGACACACTCGCATATTTTTTTTAACATTTGCAAAATGCATTTTGAAAATCGGGAGCAATTGCTCCCATCAGTCAAAACGCCATCCCCAATACAACAATGGTTTCTTTTTAGGGAAAGCACAAACACTTCTGCATGGGTCAACTACCAAAAGAAGGCATTATCATGCCAAGATACAAACGAGCCCAACAAACGAGAAAAATCAGATGAACAGAGAGGGACTCGGGAGAATGCACAGGAGGTGAGGGAGGTGCTGCAGGTCTACTGTGATGCGTCTGGACAACGCCTAAACCTGGACAAGTCTTCGATTCATTTTGCAAAGGGCTGCCAGAATGTGATCAGGGAGGAAATTATGGACATTGTGGATGTGCATAACGTTTCCTTGAGTGAGAAATATTTGGGAATGCCATCTGATGTGGGATCCTCAGTGAATGGTGCTTTCAAATACCTAAAACCGAGTTTGAAAAAGGGTTCAAGGTTGGTTGGAGATGTTGCTATCGGCTGCGGGTAAAGAAGTTCTAATCAAAGCAGTAGCTCAGGCTATCCCGACATACTCCATGGCTTGTTTCAAGCTCCCTAGAGGATTATGTCACCATATCAACAGCTTGCTGCCCAACTTCTAGTGGAGGAGCAAAAATGGCAAACGAAACACTTGTTGGGTCTCATGGGAGGAGAACACAAAACCGAAGTTCTTGGGAGGACTAGGTTTCCGAGATATCGAGTTATTTAATCTAGCTCTCTTGGCCCGGCAAGCTTGACGGATTTTGCAGGATCCTAGTTCATTGAGTGCGAGGATCCTGGCAGCGGTTTATTTCCCTGAAAGCAGTTTTTTTGGATGCTACATTGGGCTCGTCTCCGTCTCGGATTTGGCGAGCTATATGCGATGGAAAGATGTTCTGAAACAGGGGTTAATTCGGAGGATAGGAACTGGAGAAGATACAAATATTTGGAACTCGAACTGGCTGCCACGAGAGGGCCTGCTCCAGCCAGTTGCATGTATCCATGATGAACCACCACACATGGTGAATGAATTGATTGATAATCTTAATTACTGCGACATGGGATATGCAAAAGCTACAGGACTATTTCGTGCCAATGGATAGAGAGGTGATCCTCAATATCCCATTGAGCACGAGGAGACAGGCCGATTTTTTGGCCTGGCATTATGAAAAATCCGGGATATTCTCTGTTAGGTCGGCATACCGGATGTTAGTGACTACCCGAGAAAGGAGGACAGCATGGCTGGAAGAGCGAGCTGGTTCTTCAGGTATACAGAAACAAGAAAAGGAGTGGTCTGAAATCTGGAAGGTACAAGTACCATCTAAAATCCGGGTATTTCTTTGGAGACTTGCAAAACAGTCTCTTCCGACTATGGATGTTTTGCATCATAGGAACATGGCGACACAACGGGCATGCACGATTTGTGGAGCTCCAGACTCGTGGAAACACTCTCTCTTGGAGTTCTCTCTTGGAGTGTAACATGGCACGTTGTGTGTGGGCGTTGGCACCGGAAGAAATAACTGATTTGATCGCTAATATACAGGAGACCGATGCCAAGGCGTGGCAGGCAGTAGTGTTCAGCGTGTTATCGCATGTTGACTTGACGAGGACAGTGGTGACCCTTTGGACTCTGTGGCACGCGCGGCGGAAAGCAATTCATGAAGGAATCTATCAGAGCCCGCTGTCAACAAATTGCTTTGTCTCGGACGGCTCAAGGACCAGCATGGATTCCACCTCCGGAAGGCATGCCGAAAATCAATGTCGACGCTGCCATCTCAAAGAATTTGAACAATGCAGCCTTTTCAGCGGTAGCTCGAAGTTCTGATGGGTAGTTCCAGGGTGCCTCTTCGGTTGTAGTGGAAGGGACCACGGACTCTGAAGCCCTGGAAGCAATGGCATGCAGAGAGGGACTTTCGCTAGCGGCGGCCCTTCTTCTACGTCGCTTCAGGGTGCCTCTTCGGTTGTAGTGCGAAGTATCAGTGGTGATGGGATGGGCTCCTATGGACATTTAATCCAGGAGATCAAGGCAAGATCAAGACGTTTTGATCATGCAGAGTTCGTTCATGAAGGAAGAACGACAAACATCGATGCACACAATCTGGCGAGGAGTTCTATTTACCTTACTAGTGGCAGACATGTGTGGTTTCAATCTCCGCCTGATGGAGTTTGTGTAGCTTATCAAATCAATAATGAATAAAGGATGGTGAATTCTAAAAAAAAATAGCCGCTCGCCTCGATGTCCGTGTGCAGCGGGGACGATAATCATGTGGGTTCAAAACCTAAATACTCACAGATTTTGCCTAACTTCTAGAAAAAATTCTATAAAAATACATGTGAATATGAAGATTTTCTAAAAATCTCTGGAGTCAGCTGACCCCACAGCTATGACGTGGATCTACCACTGTCTGCGAGTTGAACCTTTTTACTACGTTATCTTTACATTTTCTTGTTGTCCCCCTCCCCCCCCCCCCCCCCCCCAAAAAAAATCCATCCATATCTTCGCCGTGCCTTGATTTAATTCCGGTTCGTTGGAGTCAATATAACTATTGTGAAGTAATTGCGTCTTTACTCATAAATTAAGAAAGTATCAATGAGTTGAAAAAGAAGCTACAAGATTTTGTTCTAGCCAAGAAATCAATCCGCTCGTTATTTTTTTTGCACTAGATGGAAGCTTGCACACCTTGTGTAGTACAAGCTCACCACACATAGTCGCCTCGTGATTTGGTAACAATTAGAGCTCAATAACTGCCCGACGACATTTCGCTGAGTCATTTCATCGTCAGAAGCGAGGCCTACACTACTCCAATCTCTCATGTATTCTAATCTTTAGAGGTGAGCCTCATATACAAACTCATGGTGTTACTTGCATCATTTACCAACTAAACATGATGCGGTATGAGTGTGGATCCATCCCCTTTTTGGTTGTGATTCATCCTGTTCTTTCCGAACTCGCAATACTTAATTGGTGAAATGTTGTAATTGCAAGATTAGATGGCAGACGCCCATTAACGGCCCAATCAACCTCCCGCGCGATAGTATGCATTGTAGACTCTTTCTCATTTCAACACAAGAGCGGTGGCGGTCCAAACATTTCTTAGGAAGTGCGTGTTAAAATAAATAATATTTATACTAGACTTTTGCACTTTTATTTTATAAAATTACAAATTTAAGTATCATATTCTTCGACTTAATCACATAAATATTGTGAAATATTTAATATATCATTACTTTTTTACAATTTTAACATCTACGATTCATCAGTTTTGTAGCAAGAGCTATTTTCCCTATTTTATACAATGCCACTTAAAAATCGAAGAAATATTAAATTAAATGTGAGGAAAGTAAAAAAACAAATATCATTTCTCCATGGATTAATTTATGAGCTTGCATCAATTATAGTGTATATGCACGTACGTACGTGTGTGTGTATTTTGTTTATATTCTTAAATATCTTGAGATAGAACTATAAAGCATACGGTTTAACAAATATTTTGATAATTCTTTCTAGTAGACATTGGAATGGGAAGACCGGCCCGAAAGCCCAACGTCGGCCGTGCTCTGACTTCAGTTTTGCGCAATAAGCGCTCGAGAGCCTGAAAACCCCTGAAAATTGTCTCGGGCCAGGTCAGGCTTGGGCTTGGTTTTTGTAGGTCGGGCTTTAACAAGCTCGGCCCGACTTAAGGATTGCCCAGGTCTTGTTTCTAGTAAATGATTAGTTATAAACGAATATACTAGTGCATAAGGTTTTTATGAGGAGCATAGCATCTAATGGTTTTCATGCAACTTTAATTGTTTGTCAAACATGTTTTACATGTTGTTGCTATTTATTAGTCTATTGGAGCACTTCTGTTTGCTTAGAATTTGGTACTGAATTAGTATAACTTTTTAATAATAAATTATATATACAAGTCATCCTCCTTGGTTTCCAAAATAAAAATCATCTTAACCCACTACATTAAACACAAAAATTAGTCCACATGGAACACAATAATACAAACATAATTAAAATAAACAGAAGAAAATAATAAGATAGAGACTAGCAACCAAATAATAAATCATATTTATCCTTGTTTTAGCCCGCTTTGTTTTCTAACCGAATTGTTATGTCTTACTTGGTGTTAATTTGATCATGTAAATTTCATCTTGTTGATATGTTGTGTTTGACCTTTTCGCAAGTAAATATAAAGGAACCACAACTATTTGGGCGAAGGTTTTGGAAAACAATGGCTTCTCAGCTCTTTTCACTTACCACAACAATTGGCATGGATGGTACCTATTTCAATATTGTGTTTTAGCTTAGTTTACAATGATATTGACCAAATCAAGACGTTATGGCTAAGTCTGGAGACACACTAGGTGGACATACACCAAAGAAAACGTAGTTGCAAACCATGACGGCGAAAATCGACGCCGGTGACTCACCACCGCCGCTTCTTACGCTTTGCTCCCTACAACTGCACTAGAGGGGGTGGAGTCTATGTGTGGTGGTGTATCAACGAGTTTACTGAATTGGTTTTGGCCATTCGATGGTTTGAGGATGAGGTTTGGGTTTTAATAATTTGAGCGTGTGACAAGACAACTACGACAAATATTTTTTATGTAAAATCTCATATATGAAATGTGAAGCCCACTTGTTAGAATTGATGTCAAGTGAGCCGAAAAGAAAGAGCGGGGAGGTAAAAGTATGTTTCAAAGTTATGGTTAACTAGTATTTTGTATATAGAATCGTAAAACATACCTAACTTTTTTATAGGAAGGTCCTTTTGGTGGCGTTAATGATGTATAATAATTACATCATCCATTGGCTTTTCCTTTTGCGAGAAAGAGACAGATCTAATAAACATACACCAAAAGTATACATCACCCCAAATATAATAATAACATTGACGTCCATTGACCACCTAAAGACCACTACCGCTGGCAAAACGAGCCACTGATGTGCCACTGTCCCTGCTCCTCTACAGGAGCCGACATGACATTGTTGATGATAGCCGGAAAGTCTTTGTGCATGTGTCCCTAAGGGCGAGCGTCACAGAGCCAAATCGTCGCACAATGCTACCATAGCCACCATAATGCCATTGCCGGTTGACCAAAATCTAAATTTAGGGACCCAACTACAGTGATGAGCGCATGTACGAGGTCCCACCCCTCCTATCGCCGGAGCGGTAAGCAGAGGACACGGGGACCCGACGATTGTCGTACTGGATGGAGGAGACGAGCGATGGCTAGGGTTTTTTCTTAGGTGGAGGAGAAGAATGTTTCACATCCATAAGTTAATCAAGAATTGTGCCCCTTTGCCGAATTACGCAAATGTTTCTCATTAATCAAGAAGAGTGTGTCATCTCGTTCCTCTCTGTTCAGCAAAGGTTGAATTCGACCTTCCCTATCGTAGTGGTCATCAGGGGCGGAGCTATGTGTTGGCAACACGACCATGGCTCCCCTCAGATACTACAACGTATCAAAGATTTGAAGATAATACTACAGACCAAAGTTGATTTGTTTCTAAACAAGAAATTAGATCCCTTGAATCTTTTCTCTCCTGAGTGTTGGCTTCTTTCGTAATGTTGATCAAGCTGTGGCGGGGCCACGGGGGTCATGTCGACGCAGTTCGCATCGCCATTGCATTCCACCGTAGATTTTTAGACTACCTCGGATTCCGCGTTCCGCCTACATAGAATAGCATCACACGGTAGGACCTTTTTTAGAGGAAGAAAACACGAGGACTTATGGAAAATACATATCTGAACCTAAGGGCATCTGCCCCTTTTTGAAAAACCATATTTCTGCATGTCAAAAAATGTTGTAAAGATTGCGGAGGTACATATCCGCATTTTATGTGCCCGTAGAAAATTTCGCGTAAAAACGATTTTTTATTTGGTCTATATAAAAAAGACAAAAGTATGTCTCGTAATAAGTATTTTTCTAGCACCAAAATTTGTTTTTTTGTGGAGACAAAATAAAAAGTTATTTTTTCACAAAACTTTGTGGCACGCGCATATTTTTTGGAGATATACATGCATATTTTTGTTTAGAAACTTTTGAACATTTTGAATCACGTTTAAAATTTATTTTTGGGTTAAGTGCACTTTTGGTCCCTCAAATTTTGCAAAAGTCCAACTTTGGTCTCTTAACTCTATTTTGGTCTAAACGTGGTCCTCAAACACTTAATTTGTGAGAGTGATCACAGAACCATTAGGTGAGATAGGATTGTATGGGAGAGTGATTGAGATTTCTACCGTTAAAACGTGCATGCTAATTGCATAATGGATCCCCGTGTCGGATTAGCCTAGTGTTTGAGGACCACATTTAGACTAGAATAGAGTTAAGGATCAAAGTTAAACTTTTGCAACACTTGAGGGACCTTTATTTTTCTAAAACAGGGCAGATGCCCATCAGATAGTGCCCTCTCGAGGACTTATATGCATGGACGAAACAAGAGAAGCCCACAAACCATTTCCAGGTTACAGAACCGGCCCAACTAACAGAAGATTCACCGAGTGCGACGGGCCGACGACGGCTGCTCTCCGCGGGGTCCACGTCGCCGCTCGCCTCGCCAGTCATCTTTTCTTGTGGCCCTTGAATTTTTCCCTTCCCTTCTCTCCACATTTCCACCGCTGTTCCTTTTTAACCACAAAACCCCTCCACGGTGTTTGTATTTTCACCTCTCCACCACACACCATCCCCTTCTCCGTCCTCCTCCTGATTCTGCGCCAGCTTCCGGCCGCTCCTCGCCTCCTCCGGTGGTAAGCCCCCTTCCTTTCTGCTTCTTTGAGTTGGTATGTATTATCCGATCTTGTATTTCGCTGTTTGGGTTGGGATTTCTGGGCCGGAGGATTCTTCAGCTCGGTGTGAAATTTCAGTCTTCCCCAGAATTTTTACTAGGCTGGGTTCTTGGAGGTCGAGAAATGGCCGAATTTATGTACGAACCATGAGTTAGTACTGATTTATACAACTTCATGTAAAAAACCATGAGCTACTGATTTATACAACTTCATGTAAAAACCATGAGCTACTGATTTAAACAACTTCATGTAAACTGTCCATCCTGGTTATAAATATGCTAAGTAATCACGCGCGGTACATTAAAGCATTGAAATTATTCCTTTTTTCTAAAACGTCGTGTCTAGACTCTAGAGTGTCGCAGTAGCTTGTAAATTCTCTACTTTATATTCAAAACGTGTTAGAAGAAGAGAATATAAAGATTTCTGTGAGTTGTAGCAGTTCTCCGTTGCAATTTCCTAAGAAGATATATATCTGGTTAGCCCTTGTCCTTGTGTGTGGCTGATCAAAGTGTTGTTCTCAAGAGCTAGGTTTCTGTGAGGATTGGAAAAGGATTTTTCTGGAAGCAACTACTCTGTTCATTCATTCACCCGAAGATATACAGAGGAGGAGTTTTTACATTTTGACCCTCATAACACATTTACAATCTAACCCTCTCAACACTCCCCCTCAAGATGGGGCGAAGATATCGATGAGCCCCATCTTGCCACAAGTTTCACTAAATGGTACAACACTAACACCTTTCGTAAAAATATCAGCTAACTGTTCTGCAGACTTTACATAAGACACATGAAGTGTTTTCTCATCTAGTTTTTCTTTTATAAAATGTCTATCAATCTCGATGTGCTTAGTCCTATCATGTTGGACTGGGTTATGCACTAGGTGACTGTTTCAAACCATATAGAGATTTTTTTAGCCTACACACTTTACCATCTGTCTCCGGTGTATCAAACCCAGGAGGGATTTCCATATAAACTTCTTCCTGCAAATCTCCATGAAGAAAGGCATTTTTTACGTCCATTTGAAACAATTTCCACTTGTTATTTGCTGCTATAGATATGAGTGTACGGATAGTGTTCATCTTCGCCACTGGTGCAAAAGTCTCGTCATAATCTACCCCATAAGTTTGGCTATAACCTTTTGCCACTAATCTGGCTTTATATCTTTCTACCCTTCCCTCTGAATTTTGTTTCACAGTAAATACCCACTTACAACCAACAGCCCTTTTATTAGGAGGAAGAGTACTAAGGACCCAAGTGTTATTCCTATCAAGTGCTGTCATCTCCTCTATCATAGCAGCTCTCCACTCCGGATATTGTTTCGCCTCCTGCCAATTACGTGGTATAGGTAGAGTGGAATCGAGTGCGGCTATAAATGACTTATACTGGGAGCCCAATGATGCATATGAAACATAATTTGAGACATCATATGGAGATAGATTTGATGGTAGTTTCCCAGCAGTAATACGGGGCTGCTTCCTAAGAGCAATAGGAACATTTAGATCATCATGTTGATAAATAGGCGTACCATCATAAGAGTCTGAAGTGTGTAGGTCTGAACCATGTGTGTCTCCATGCTCTTGCTGCTCTTCAATTCTTCTTCTCCGTGCATATACTCGAACTTCTTGTTCCTCATTTGGTTTTGGCCACCGAACACTATCATTTGATTCCTCTTGTTGCTCCCCCTGCTCGGGTTGCTGTTCTACAATCATGGGTCGTGACAGTTCTGTGTCCGACAACTCCTCCCTCTGTATAGTACCAATTATCAATTGCCTTGATGTGCTTGGGTTGTTCTCCTTCTCTTTATCTCCCCCTGTTTCATTACTTGGTTCTGCAAGATAATCATTAAACAAGTTAGGGAATACCTCAGCTAGATCTTCTGGTTCTCCATAGAAGGCTTCATGTTCTCGGAAAACCACATCCATGCTGACAAACATCCTCTTCTGAGAAGGACACCAACACTTGTATCCTTTTTGCTTCCCTGAATATCCTACAAAAATACACTTTAGTGCTCTCGGGTCCAGTTTTCCAACAGAAGGTCTATAATCTTTTACAAAACACACACATCCAAACACTTTTGGGGGAACAACATATGTCAATTTTCCCGTTAAACACTCAATCGGTGTTTTATTATTCAATACCCGTGATGGCATCCTATTCATTAAATATGCAGCTGTCATTAGAGCTTCACTCCAAAGGAATTTAGGAACATTCATACCCATCATAATGCATCGGGTGATATCCAACAAATGCCTGTTCTTCCTCTCAGCCAAGCCATTCTGTTCAGATGTACCTGGACAAGTAGTTTGATGGATAATACCAAAACCAGACAAATATTCATCAAACTCATGATTCACATACTCTGTGCCATTATCAGTACGAAATATTTTCACATGGGCATTATACTGATTCATGATCAGGTTATGGAAATCCCTAAAGCATTCAAACACATCATTTTTGTTCTTCAGCACATAAACCCAAGTAGTTCTTGTACAGCAGTCTATAAAGGTCACAAAATAACGGTAACCATGAAGAGAGCTAACTCCACTAGGACCCCAAACATCTGAGTGAATTGTTTGAAGCGGCACTACACTCCTATTACAAGACAATACATAGGAAATGCGGGTCTGCTTTCCATATTGGCATGCATCACACACTAAATCCTCTTTCTTGACCTTATTATAGAGATGAGGATAAAGATGTCCCAGGTTGCCAAAAGACATATGGCCTAATCTACAATGATGAAGAAGAAGTTCTTCCAACGGTGAGGGAGATGTAGCAGCAACTATTGCAGATGGCACGCTGGTATCTATGTAGTATAAGCCATCACGCATGCTCCCCATCCCAAGACTTTTTCCAGTCCCAAGTTCCTGAAATAAGCACCATGATGGAAAGAAGATAGCAGCACAATTAAGCTCATTTGTAATACAACTCACAGACAATAGGTTAATTGGGAATGAGGGGACATGCAGTACTGACGACGGTGAGATGCCATTGTTGCAAATAATTTTTCCCGACCCCATAATATTTTGTGACGACCCATCAGCTAGTTTAACATTTTGCGATTTTTTCTCAGAATTATACGCAATAAATGATTTCCTAGAACCAGCCATATGCCTAGATGCGCCTGAATCAATTAACCAAGGTACATCTGTGGTACAAGTATTGTTACCCCCGAAGTTTGTAGAGGCAGTAGAGGTGGAGGCCAATGATGACTCTGATGTTTGCTTGCCATCCAGATTTAAGCCCTTAAATTGACACCACTTCTCCCAGTCTTCAGCCGACAGTTCCACTTTCATGAATGATTGAGAAGCTTCTTCAGAGGCTGCAGAAATATTTGCTCTGCCTGTTGGACGGAATCCTCGACCACGACCTCCTCTTCCATCAAAGCCCCGTCCTCGGCCCCGTCCTCGCCAGTCCTGTCCTCTGCCACGTCCTCCTCCGTTTAGCTCAGGACATGCAAGCCTTAAGTGTCCAGGCTCTCCACATTCAAAACACTTCTTCTCAAAGAGATTCGTTGTTGGCCGCTGATAATTTCGCCCCTCGGCGACATAAAGTGCTGCTCTTCTCTGTGTGATACCTTCTATAGCTGACCCGGATGTCTCCAACTTCAACCGGGTTTCTTCACTAATTATTGCTGAAATGGCTTGCTCCAGGTTGGGTAGTGTTGCACTCCCATATAATGCAGCCCTCCTATTTTCAAACTTGGAATTCAGACCATTAAGAAAATCTCTCACCCGCTTCTTCTCTATCCACTTATTGACTTTCTCAATACATTTGCCACACTCCATGTCTATTGAATCATAGAAGTCCAAATCACTCCATAGCCTTTTCAATTCAGATACATAGTCCACCACAGACCGTTCTCCCTGGCTCAACCCTTGCAATTCTTTTTGTATCCTACAAGCAAGCATTTCATTGCCAAGTCCTGAAAAAGTACCTTTCAAAAGCCTCCAGATTTCGGAAGCATCCTTAATCCTCTCAACTTGCTTTGCAATCTTTGGTGACATGGAGCTCAGTAGCCAAGCCCTTACTAGAGCATTTGTCATTCTCCACCTCTGACCTTCTTTTGATTCCTCTTCAGCTGGCTTCTCCACCGTGCCAAGTATATACCCGTCCAATTTTCTTGAAACCAATATAGTCTCAGCATGTTCTGCCCAGCTAGCATAGCTCTCTGGACCCTCTAACTTCATCAATGGCATCTGCAAAGGATGGATCTCCTCCTTAATTTCATTCTCCTGTCTTCCTCCTCCTTGCTGTTTACTGAGGGCATCAAACAGTTTCCCGTATTTTTCATCCATAGCCTTCAGGAGCGCAGCAAATTCAGCAGCTGAAACTGGTGCGGGATCGCTGGCTTCACCCACCATTTTTCTGAAGTTACAAATTACCTTTCTCCTGATGCTCGTCCTTGCTGCTTCCTCTTCAATCTCAGCACTCGATCCCCTCAAATCAACAGACAAAGGCCCAAAAATCTTACCGAGCAGAGCTTCCCCTTTCTTCTAATCCAGCAACGAGGATCCCTCTGTCTTCTGGTCACCGACGAATCCACAAGTCCGGCGTTCCTCTTCCCCTGCTACCGCCTCCAGTGCAGCCACTCCTATCTCCACAAGCCTGACACCTCCGCAGCCAGCCTTCGCGCCTCCAGCACCACCTCCTCACCACGACCGGTCACCAATCAGGGCCCTCCGCACGGCAGCTCTGATACCATGTTGTTCTCAAGAGCTAGGTTTCTGTGAGGATTGGAAAAGGATTTTTCTGGAAGCAACTACTCTGTTCATTCATTCACCCGAAGATATACAGAGGAGGAGTTTTTACATTTTGACCCTCATAACACATTTACAATCTAACCCTCTCAACACAAAGCATTCTCTGTTTGTAGATTGAGTTGCCTGCAGCTTCTGAAATCCTCTCCGGCTGCTGGAGAAATGCGTGCGCAGTTTGCGGCAGCTTGATGAGCATCCAGCATGCCGACGCTACACGGACCCGTTCTGTTCGCAAGGCCTGGTTCTAGCCAAGAACTGAAACCATTCCCAAAAAACGCCGCTGGTTCCTTCAACAACTTGTTATGTTGCAGTGTGGTTTGTAGCTCCGTCGAAGGCTGTCATGTACAGAGGGCACACATTGTTCCTTCCTTCAGCGTTAACTTTACGAGTGTCAGCCGATATCTGCACAGAAGCTTAAATGAGAGAACTACAAGGCATTGGCTGGTACGGTATGATTTGTGACAAAGATCCTCAGTTTGATGGATTCTTGATCACCATCTGTTTGGTTGCTTTTTTGTGTATCAATCATTCTGTTTCTGTTGTGTGCAGCACCGATTTCATGTGAATGCTTCATCGGACGAGGATTTCCGCTCATCGCGTAATATAGCAACCAGCCTGTTCAAGCAGTATAAGAATGTCATTGATCGAGGAGGTGGAGAAAACATAAAAGTATTGGTTCTTGTTGAGATTCTTCGCTGGTCTTCTGGACATAACTTCTGTCTATAATCATTATGCCGACTTTAATTGTTACCAGGGGTTTGTTAGTGCTGGCGTGCAAGCATATGCCCTAGGATGTACAGAAGAGGGGGTCAGAATGGAACTTATGGATATCAAAGCTTCTGGTGTCGAGATTGAAGGCCTGCGATCCTATGGAGGAGGAACAAGCTTGAGCTTCAAAGTCCGTTCTTCTGAGGTTAGCACATTCTCAAATATGAATTCATCAGCTTCAGTTTACAGTTGTATTCTATCGTCAAATGTCTTGCGTTGAAACTATGCTCTGCTCTGTAAATTTGCACTTAAGCCAACGAGTTCTGCTTAGGTCTATTCCATCCCCCATGTATTTTTTCTTATCAGTTTGTTTAATGATTGTTGATATATGGAGTCCACTAAATCATATTGGCAAGATATAAAACTTTATATAAGGTATCCTCAGACCTTAGCACAGTAGATGACTTGTTCATCATGATGTAAACACGTTGTCCCTTGATGAGATTTTAGCGTCTCAATGACGATTGCATGTGCTGTAGGTAAAGGAATGCATTCTGTGGCTCAGTATAGTGTTCATCACAATCTTGTGCACACCACAGCCAACAATCATCAGGTGGTCTACTTCCCCACCAGTGTCAGACGACGTCTTGCATCAGTGGAAAGGGTTTTGTGCCCTGATAGCAAACGCTTACTATACCAAAGGCATGGCATGGTAAGAGAAGTTCTTTCTATCATCATTTTTCTTCTTTTTTATCTTATGAACCTGATCACATCAAGTGCTGACGAAATTACTTGCAGGCTGCCAGTGAAAACATTGCAGCTGGAACAAATGGCTGTCATGGGCAGTTCGGAGGAGACTTCGGTGGTAGCGAGTCGGATGCAGTTAGTCTTCAGTACATTAGAGGTTCGTAGCAAAGTCCTCAAATATGTGCAAAGCAGTAGAAGTAGTTGAGTCATTGTTTTGACTAGTTTTTTTTTAAACTTCTGCAGGTAGTTAGCCCACAGTGGCCAAAAGTGTGAAGAAGTGAAAGCAATATGATCATGCAAAACTTTCAGGTTCATAGAACTCATCTGTTACCCAGCCAGGGACGGATCTTCTTTAATGTGGATGTACATCAGAACAAACCTCTCAGCGTACTGAGATTGTGAAGTAGTATTTGTCAATACATGTATATATGAACTTACATCGGCTGTAAATGTCCCTCTTCACCTACAATATAATGGAAGTGAACATCGATTCTGAGGGGTCTTTGTGGTTTGCACACTTTTTGTGCCGTCAACTTGGCAAGACTTGCGTGAAATTCTTCAAGAATCATAGCCTGTTTGGCAATGTGATTAAGTTACAGCAATTTTTTTACTTTTTTTCCAGAGCTTTGGTTAGATGTTCACCTGTCCCTTAATTTCATTGCTATGTCAGTGCAACCCATTAGGCCATTCCTACTGCTGGATCTAGCTGTGCTCGACTGAGAGAGAATGAAACTTGTATCAGTATTACCAACCTCATAACAACACATCAATCAGTACACTTGACACCCCTTTTACTTTTGACATCAACACTCTGAAGATTAATTATGTATCTATGCTTCCACACCAAGTGCGCTTCACATTTCACAATAGTTGCTAAAGGTACAAGGTGATCAATTAAAAGAGTATCTTTAGACTAACACCAAAAAAAAAAGAGGGGGTGAAAAGCTACAATATGATGACAGAAAATATTCCCTGTTGCAGCCATCTGCTGCTGCCTTGAAGTAGACGGTGTCCTAGACCCTGTTGTACGCCACGTTTTTACTGAACAGGCGGCGGATGTAGACGACTTGCAACGCGCTAGCCGCCATGAAAGCTAGGTACTCCGCCATCGTGTAGAACATGACGCGTCTTCTGGTGCTCTCGTTTGCTGAATTCAGACGGTCATGAAGATTCATCATCAATCACAATATTATAAGATAAAAGAAAACGTGAAAAGAGCAAAACAATAAATAGGATAATGGGAAATGTCCTTTGCCGCTTGGCTGATTCATTACCCAGATATTCTCAAGATCTCATTTGACACTTGAGCGTATTTTCAAAATAAAAAGAGAACTGATATAGGCAGGTTAAACAAATTATGCAAGCTCATTTGACACCTGTCCCAACTGAACAACACACTGCTATGATACAGGTAAAAGATAAGATACTAACTCTACAAGGGAGCGAAACTGGATAAAGTGAACACCGCTACCCAATTACGAAATTGTATGCAACTGTTCCAACTGTTCTAGTGCATTTATTCCATTAGTTGTGGTGTTTTTTTTTCATTTTCATGGAGGACTGGAGTTTCAGATATTATAAGTCCATTTGTTGTAGTAAGCTTTGTAATGGATGGCTATTGACTAGTAAAACAGAAGTTTGTAGCTTAGTACTACCTCTGTTCCAAAATATAAAACGTTTTAATAGGCTAGGCCTAACAAAACGTCTTCTATTTTGGAACGGATGTAGTACATGAATATGCAAAAATTCAAGTCAAGCCCAGCTGAGCTGTACATATCAGCAGCAAGCCAAAGGGACCGCAGGTAGGATTTATTAGTAGGCACCTACTGATTAGTTGCTAGCTTTAGGGAATTATCTCCGTCTTTAGGAGTCTACTCCTCTATAAAAATATGTTCTCTTGCACCCATCTCCATTATGCAGAGAACAAACCAATCTAAATATCTAATCCTAGTTTCCTTTGTTAGTTCATCCCTGTCCTTGAGGCACCATGAAACAATTGTAATTTGCGTCTTAGCAGCAGAAATGACATTTCATGATAGTTTAGCTTAATGTATCTAAAAAAATGTGGCTTAGTTAAATACGTTCTGTTCTGACAAATATTTCCGCTCATCTCGCAGCTTGGACAAACGAACGGCTGCCATCAAGGCACCATCATGCATGTTGTGGTTCCATTTAGTACCGTACCACGCTCCATAACACATGGGGATTGGGTGGATTGGAATAAACTCACAGAAAATTTATGTACTCTATTAGCCGTTAAAATGGCCATAAGAGAAGGCCAAAATCATAAGAGATCTATACCTAATAATAAAGGCGCTAAGGCTTCCGCTTGGTTTGGTAGGTCATTGAATTTGCCCATGAAATTGTAAATAATTACCCACCTATGCCACCCGTAAGTAACCTTTCAACCTCCAAACTTGCCCATAAAATTATAAATAATTACTCACCTATGCCATCCGTAAGTAAACCTTTCAACCTCCGAAAAAAATACGGTTCGTACGTCAGCTCGATCGGTCGGTTTGTTTCGCGTTGCGTGTGTTGTCTCCGATCACCTCGTGATCGTTTTGGTTTCCAATACAACTCCAAGTCCTGATGCCATACGGCTTATTTGTTTTCGTTTTTATGCCCTACGCGTCAGTCGTTCGATCCTTGGGTTCGTTTCCTACCTCACGTGCTTGATCCTTGGACGTGGTTCGGCCAAGTCAAGAGATCAACCAACATGCATCGCTCACGCGCCGGATGAGCTGCCGGTCATGCACTGCAACGTACTGGTCGGCGCCGACAGCCAGGTCGTCCAGATCGTCCATGGCGAGGACGTGGTCGAGTGGTCGACGTCCATGGTCCGCGTGCGCGCGGTGAAGGAGCAGGACATGCAACAGCTGCTGTTCGCGCATATATAAGGAAGAGCCCGTCATGCATGACGTGCTCGGCGCTGGTAGCCAGCGCGACCAGGTCGTCCATGGCGTGGACGTGGTCGACAACCATGGCCCTGGCGCCGCGGTGAAGAACCAGGACATGGAGCTGCTGCCGCAGTCGCAGGAGGAGGACGCTCATGCACGGTGTGTGCTACACGCCGGCAGCACGCTCGACCAGGGGCGTCCATGGGTGGCACCGGTCCAGATTCATGACGATCGAGGAGCTTCTGCCAGAACCAGAACCATGCTAAAGACGTGCTTACCAGGGGTTTGCCCGTGTTCGAGCATGTGATCATCTTTGTATGCTTGAGATGAATTTGCAAAGGTGAACACAAGGCAGATTTCTAAATTTTGCTATTCTTAATCCTTCTCGAAATTAATATTGTTGAAAGTTGATGTTTGTTATCTCTGGACATGAGTTGGAATATAACTTTAGAACAACAATAAGAACTTTGTAAGATCGGTGACATATATTTTCTCTCGCGTTGCAATATGAGATGTATGCCTGGAATTTGTATAGAAATGCTTGCAAATGCACACTGAATTGAGCCAAACAGTAATCACAATATGCATTGCATTGATTCAGTTTGGGTGTGTCCACGACATAGTTTTTTTTTCTCCCGTTGCAACGCACGGGTCTGTTTCCTAGTCATTTACATAAGAAAGTTTATGGAGCTTACTATGCCGGTGACGAGCCTCACGTGCTTTGAGGTATTTCTGCTCAGCAGTGACAGATTCTAATGCTTCCTTAAGCTCTGCAATTTTCACATTGATAGGGTCCAAGTGCTCTGGAACGGAAACAAAAAGGTGTTAAAACTGAAGGAATGGGACTTGATAAATCATTAAATTGATAAGCATAAGATCACATAAGCTAACTGAATTGATAGTTAGTCAATAGGCGCAAACAAAATAATTTATAGAATAGGCACGTGCTGAAAAGCTTAAGGGACACAATCAGTACACTGACCATCTTTCGCCAGATTGTGCTCATTGGGTATGTGCCCAACATGAATGTAGAAAGAAACAGTTTCAGGTGCCCCGTATGGATTATGGAAGCAAAACTTGTACATTCCACCCCTTGGAGCTTTAAACTCAAATTTGTCACCAGACTTTCCCTTCAATGTATATACAGTGTTACCACCTGGTGAAGTTACCTGCATTGATGAAAAGAACAATATCGATTAAGTGAAAATGACAACATGCTTAAGTACTACCTTAAAATACAGACTTATAATGCAATATTTCACGAGTGGATATAAAAGGTGCAACCGTTGACAAATTAGCATTGCTAGTATGGATATCATCATATCAACAAACTAGAAAACGAGAAGAGGACTAGCTAAGTCTTCAAACTAGATCATCTTTATTAAGAACAAAATAATTCTTCACATGGGACAACCAAAATGACGCATCCACCCAAAGGAAATCACAGTTGTAATACCCAAGGTAGGATGGACTCAAATATTTCCCAGCAGGCAACAGTCATTGTGGGCATAAGGAAAATACTGTACACTTGCCTAAAACAAACCAGTGTTTAAGCATTAGAATCTGTCACTGCTGAGCGGAAATTGGTGGTACTAAAGAATTGGTGGGAACTCAATTGTTTTCATATACTGATGCTAGTATTCAAGTCAACCAAAAACAACTAGGTGTTTCCTTTGCCTCATAAATCATCTAAAAGAATGGCTACTCCAACTAGCAATAGCAGAAGACCGACTCATTTAGAACTACCCTCAACAAGAGCACAATGATTGCGTCTTTGACGGCGCACAGCCCTCTGTCTCCACGCTGGTTTCAAGAATCAGAGAAGAAACAGCACTCTGGGCTAGAGCAGGCACCCTGGCCTAAGGGCAGTGCTGCCGACGACCTGGGAAATCGAATTTCTTGTACCTTTTTTTTTTTTTGGCGTAAAATTTCTTGTACCTTGACCGCCCCCCTCCATGGAGGTTGTAATTGTACACTAAACTCTCCCTTTGCAATGACATGAAACCAAGGTTATAAAAAGTGTGCTTAAACGCACGCTTAAACTCGCTTAGGCGCTGAGCGGAGGCAAAACGCTTAGCGCTTAAACATGCGCTTAGTGGTTAGCGCTTTAATCCTTCAGAAAAAGGGAAAGCGGGGGCAAAACGCTCAATCAGCGCCAAGCGCTTAATAGAACCGTGCATGAAAAACAAAAAAAAATTGCACTTTCTTGAAGAAAAAGAACTACCCACAATCAAGTAGGATGGGAAATATACGAGGTTAAGTAAAAAACTATTTTACTTGTTTTTTCTTCCACTAAGAACTCTTAGGAATCTCTCACTTCTAAAGTTCTGATACACTGCACAAACAGGCATCTCATTTGTAGGTTTTTAACCTCACAAGGACAAGATGACAAATTTCTTTTAGTCTTAGACAAAATGGAAAAGAAATACTGTTAACCCTTCTACTACATGCCTCAAAAAAAAAACTTCTACTACAAAACAGGCTATTTTACCATCTAATCTTTGGAACAGGTTTTTCCACATTGGCGGCTTACGTATTTCCTCCAAGTTTGATTGTTTTGTTGTTTTGGTAAATAAAATCACCTTAGCAAAACATTTCAGTGTTCTATTGACCAGTTATGACCGGTTTCTCTACTTACTTTGGTTGGCATTTGCTCAAGCTGAGTTCTAAATAAACAGGGTAACTCAACCAAAATTTCAATTACATCTCACTGTCCAGCCTTATCGTCACTTACATACAAACATCCCAGTGCAGAGGAGAAAGGAAAGACAGTCGAAGATAGGTTCACAACTGGTCAAGAAATGTTAGTCGATTAAACAGTGCTCTAAACAGTGAGAAATACTAGCACAAGAACTGTTCACACGCTAATTCTAAATGAAGATAGGTTGAGAACTGGTCCTTTAACTCTAAGTCGAGTAAAGAAAATATTGTCGGTACTGGGACGGTATATCATCTTCAATTACATCTCTACACCAAGGAATTACGAACAAACAAATCATAAAATAATACATCCACACTTATAAATTAAAATTAGCATATGTGAGTCAATTGTTTCCACATGTAAACCATCCAACCGGAATGATCGTACCCTGCGCTGGCAAATACAGATAAAAAGAGCACCGCAACCCACCAAACTTCCTCCAAAGATCCGTACTTTGCGCCAGAGCGCAACAGGATCAACTAACAGAATAATCAACCGTACGAACTAATTAAAGCACTTGCTAAAGTAATCTAAACTGTGAACGTTACTGATCGAGATCACTTGAGATCACCAAATCGCCGCAGGTTTTCTCCCATCGAAGCATAACGAGCTGCAGATCAGGGAGGCCCCAAATCTAACTTGATCCCCAATTCGATTACACAGATCCCAACTAAACCAACCCATAAACCCCGCTAAATCCAGACCGCCGTACCCAGATAAAGCGCGCGGGAAGAAGGTCAGCCAAGAGGAGGCGGGGGATCGGCCGGTTTACCGTACCGTGAGGTCGATGCCAGGATGGTCGGAGCTCCAGAAGATGTCGTGGTCTACGACGACGAAGTTCCCCGTGACTGAGTCGCCCTCGTAGGGCACGAACTCGTGGATGCACTCGGTGTCCGTGACGGTGACCGACAGCGCCTCCGCGCGCCACCCCGCGGCTGCCGCCAGCGCCAGCGCCGCTACCAGCAGCATCGCCGGCCGCCACCTCGCCATGGCCCGCCCGCCGGTCGGTAGCTCAGCCGAAGCGCGTGCAGGAAGCAGCAGGACCCTGGTCAGGTGGCCGGAGAGGGCGAGGGAGTGAGCTCCGGCGTTGGGGAAGGCGAGAAGAAGTCACGAGAGCGGCGAGATTGGACACGGAGAAGAAGAGATGTTGCGTGTTTTTTTTGCAGTAAAGGACCTGGCGGTTTGCGTAATTGTGCAACATGCCAGCATGGAGTCTGGGCGACGTGGCCGTGTGAGTGCTATTGGCTGGCTGCCGGGCCCCTGTATCGTACGTGGCCTGGTTGATCTGGCAGGCAAACGCGCCTCAAATGGATTACGTAAAAGGTAACAAAAGACGTACTACAAATAATAAATTTTCTTACGTCCATGATTGGCAGGAATATTCGACGGATTGGGCCGGCCCGAATGAGAGGGACAACCGGACAACGTGATTCTGAAATATCCATAACATTTTTCATTATTTGGAAATACTAGTGAACGTGCACGTGCAACGCACGTCTCATAATCTATTATAATATAAACACATATTTGAATATATATTTGTTTCATTCAGTTATTTTACGAAGCCATTTTAATAGATTTCATGATATAAAATTGAAATCGGTTGGGGTTTTGGGTCGAGAGACTCCAATCCTTTATATACACTAGTTGCTTTGCACGTGCAACGCACGTCTCCAAAATATAATAGAACATACGGATTCTTTTGAATGACATTCCTAAAGGAAATTCTAAAGAACTGAATTTCCTATCCTACGAATCAAAAAGGCGCTTAATGAGTTATTTTTATGTAGTTTTAATAAGTTATATAAGAGTATGACAATTCAAATGCACGCAGTGTTGACCAAAATGAAGCATACCAATGTGAAGACAACTTCTAGAAAAATGATACAAAATATGCTGATACACAGATTTTGTACCTACTTATGAGCATTGATTCTTAAAAGAGAAAAAATGTGGCTACACAAGGCTACTCTAAATTACAATTAAGGCCTCTCTTGGATTGACCGGTATTTTAGACAATACAGACGGAAATTTCACGGATGTGCCACTTTAGCCCACCTGAACATGTATTCTTCTTGATTAAGTAGCACAACTGAGCACTAATATTATAGTCCATAATTTAATCCCACGCTCCACCATGCTCACGAATGCTTTGCTCCCTCTCCTGTGGACGTTGACAGTTTTCTGTAAGTATGTTGATCACTTGTTTGTCATCAAGCTTCTTAGAGTACCTTTGCCCTTATACAATCTTGCATGCCTGCAATTTGTACGAAGCACTGAACCGATGATGATTAATTAGTATATGAGGAAGGAGTCATGGATAATGTATCCCTATAGGTAAATATATAGGCCGAGAATCACTTCCAGACTACAAGCATTTCCAATCAGTATGCTCCGGTTTATATAGTCATATCTTTGCAAAAAAAAGTACTGGTTATTGGATTCCTGAGATACCTGAACCAACTCATCACTGTGCTGTTCTGAAATTTGTAATTCTTAAATCACTAAGATACTTGCTCATGTTAACAATGCTACCAGATTAGAGCTCCATGCGCAAGCTGCAATACAAAATGTCGTGAGTGTCAGATCGTGGTGGTATTTTTGCAAGAATGATTTATTGAATACAACTATATACCTTCACAAGAGAATGGCTACCGGTTATACATTCTATAACTTCACAAGAGAATGCCTACCAGTCAAATACCAATGCTCCAAATCATTAAATGCATTCTCCAGTTGTTGAGATGGGCCAGATAAATGTCCGGTCTTAAAAAGAGTAGGTTTTTTGATGTATTAACACAAACAATAGAGTGCAGTACCGAGAGGGGGTGAAGACAGAGATGTGACAAAGATATCAGGCATATTAGGGGAAACATGCATGTGATACTTACAGTGGAGAACCAGACCTTGGTGAGTTACTCAAGAGAGGGAGCACGTGAGGCAACACAGGAGATAGGCAGATGTGGATAGAGCTGGAGATGCAATTTGTTTTTCTTTTCACGCCTGATTGGCAACCACCTGCGAGATGAGCACACGGTGTCATAGTTAAGGAATTGGTATTTTTCTCTCATATGCGCGATGGTTGTTGGAATTCAGAACTACTCGCTCAGGAAATTTCAAACTCAACATCGAACTAACACTTCATTTGGCAAAACAAAAATTGCAATTTACCTGAAGACGCATATGCGCGATGGTTGTTGGAATTCAGAACTACTCGCTCAGGAAATTTCAAACTCAACATCGAACTAACACTTCATTTGGCAAAACAAAAATTGCAATTTACCTGAAGACGCTTGCACGCACTGATGGTGAACTAACAGTTCGATTTTTGTTGCAGCCCGCGATGCTGATTATGCCTGTTTCTGCAAATCCGCAGCAGGTTAGACCGGTTAGACAGCAGAAAATAAGAAAGGTACCAGCCGGCCACCTGCACAAACGGGAGCAGTGGCACTTCCGCTATGTTCAGGCTTAGCACCAGAATAAGTTCAGAAGTAGGGGACGCCGCCGGGATGTAGGCAGGCTGCCGTAGTGTGGCTCTCCCGCCGGGCCGAGTTGGCCGCAAGAGGTTCGCGAGATGGAGCTGGGAGGCCCATCGCGTGGTGGATTGGGAGGCCGGGGTAGGGGATGTACCTGGCGACGGGAGGTTCCCCGGGAGTGCGCCGCTGCCGTCGCGTAGTCGCGTCGGCCTCCTCCGTCGCTTAGCTCGGCGGCGCACCTGGACGCGGCCGAGAAGCTCCGCCGTGAGCCGGTCGCCTTCGAGTTTGACCGCGCCCGCGCCCGCGAGGAGTGTCCTGGCCGTAGCCGAGAAGCTCCGCCGAGAGCTCGCCGTCTTCGAGTCCGACCGTGGGCGTCGCGCGATGACGGGTCGATGGAGTGTGCGACCTGGATAATGCGGGCGCTGCTGCATCCATCCTTGCTGGAGCTGAGGAGTCCCATCATCTTGTGCATGACGATGCCGGCGATCTTCTAGGCGGGGAGCAGTAGCAGGTACATGGCGTAGACGTGCTTGACCCGCTTCCGGCGCTGCAAATCCTGGTTCCTGGCGACAGCGCGGGGGTGAGGTTGCGGTCGAGCATCTCGCGCTCCAGCCGGAGGTACTCGGCGGTCTCGCGCCCAGGCCTCCGTCTCCTCCTTGACCTGCCGCTGGCGCAGCCGCCGGTGGCCCGCCCGCCGCGCCCTCTCCTTCTCCTTCTCCACCGCCCTCCCCAGCTCCTCCTCCACCCGCGCCGCGGCGTCCAGGGGCGGGTGGGGATCTGGTAAGAGCCGGCGGGGGATCTGAGAAACGCGAAGAGGAAGGGAAAATATCGTCGGAAGAGGGGGCGGCGAGGGGCCACTTGATGGTGCCGAGGGGTCGTGGAGAGCAGCGTCGCCGCCGTACGGTGCAGGTTTTTCATCGCCGTCGCTCGCGAGGCAGAGCGGCGGTTCCGTCTTTGAGAGGAGAAATAGAAGAACGAACCGGTACGGTGGCAATTTAGCAGTATTATGTGATTTGGTGGGAGGGTAAAACGGGAAAAATCGGACATTGTTGAGTTGTCAAACATTGGGACGATCTGGACCGTTTGATCGGATATTGAACGGTACAGATTTAAAGTATCCCAACAAGTTTGCTCTTTTAATAGTAGTATAGATGCCTTGGCCACTGGCGGAGCTCCAGCCCAAATCTTGGGCGGGCCAGCCCAAAAAACAACACACTTTTTTTTTGTGGGTTAAATTTTCTGCTATCATTCAGTGTTTTGGTTTTTCCTGGGCGGGCCGTGGCCCAGGTCGGCGTGCACTGAGCTCCGCCACTAGCCTTGGCCTTACCGAACGGGGAAATGATTCCATGTACGGCAGCGCATCCGTGTTTGAACTGAGTTCGTATCCAATGACAATTCGTGTTGGTGTAGGATTTTCGTCGGTGACTCTTCAGTTTGACACACATATAGCTGAAGAAAAAATTAGCTACTCCTCTTACTCAATCCCCTTCCCAATTCAAGCATGGCACGTCGAGCTCCAACGGCTCCCGATCACGGCGGATGTGGGAACTCGGTGGAGAAGATGTGTGGTAGCCGTACTTGTCCAGCAGAAGGTCAACTAGAAGAAGGCAGTCGCATCACATCTCCAGTCGTATGACTCCCCGCGCACAAAGAAGTCCTTTCCAGTATTGCATGATGGCTGAAGTATAGCTCTTAAGTTCTGAATCATTGAAGCTAGTTTGGAAAAGAAGTTGTATGTGCAAACAAAAATTTAGATTAAGTACAAAATCCTTTCACAATCATAAGCATCACAAGTTTTTCTCCAAACACATTTACATCCGACAACAATCTGCTAGAGAGAAAAATATCAAATACCTGGAGATTTCCATCCAGACAACATTGTCAAGGTTCAGCCCAAGCCATCGATCTCGTGAAGGCGGCAAAATCCAAAACAGTCAAGGAGCATAGTTGGGCAGAATGGACGCATCCTGGAAACAACAGGAAGATAATAGTTCTGCAATCATATACTAACACTAAGCTACCAATGTGCTAGTCAGATTAGAAAGAAAACTACATTTTCCATCAACCATACAATAGGTCAATCACTCTTGTCTTGTGTGTCTTCTCACTTACGCTTTCAACGCAATCAGCTCCAATAGTCAAACGAACTGTATGGTCCGGATTATAACCACCTTACTAAATTACGTGAGCTATAAAACGTTGCTTCTTGTGTCATCACAGTCAAGCAAAAAGTTATACGGCCTGGTCATTCCAATGAATGCCTTGTCTGCACTATTCTCATCAGCTCTAGCATATCAAACCGGAAATTGCACTAATTAAAAAGTCTATTAACTGGAAGCATAAAACCATCTCTCTTGGATTCCCATGTCCTTGTGGTTCCCAGGGCTGATGTCAAGGTAGGAACCGTGAGGCCCCATGTGTTCATGTGTATCACCAAGACTGCAAATTGCACCCGTGCGAAGAGAGATCGGAGAACAAACAATGGATCTCGACGCTAGGTCATGCTGCGTGAAGGTTCTCTTGCTCTTCCATAAAAAACCGCCTCTCCCTCTCAATCTGCCCAACCCATCTATTTAACGAAATACACGCCACCGTCTCAAAGGCAATTCGTCAAAAACCCGTGGAATTAAAATTTGACAAATTGATTATTGTTAGACAGATATGTCACGTAGCATGACATATCCTCCTGATTCCCTAAATCGTGGAGAGTCCTTATTAGTGTGATCTCCCATTTATGGTTAGGATTGTATTTTGTCTATATATATCAATGCAATGGAAAGGCCCAAGTGTGGTCAATTCTCTCACATGGTATCAGCCTAAAAATCCTCAACCCTAATTCGCTTTCGTCTCCTCTCTCCAAAACCCTAGCCGCACCATAGCCGGCCGCCGCCGCCGCCAGCCTTCTCCTCCCTCTCCCTCTTCCTCCATGGCGCCGAGCCCCCACCCTGACGCCCCTCTCTGGGTGCAGGCCACCGCCATCCAGAACGTCCGCTCGCTGGTTCCGATCGTCCTCGATCTCAAGGTCCCCTCCTTCCCCAAGTGGCGCACCTTCTTCACCATCGCCGTCACCACGTACGCGCTCGAGGATCACCTCACCACCGCCACCCCGCCGACCGACCCCACATGGCTCCGCCTCGACGCCACCGTGCTCCGCTGGCTGTACGGTTCCATGGCGATGGACATCGCGGACCTTGTCATGGCCACGGATGCCACCGCCCACACGGTTTGGACGGCCGTCACCGGGCTCTTCAACGACAACAAGAAGTCCCGCGAGATCTACCTCGCCGAGGCGTTCCGCACCATCCGGCAGGAGGATTCACCGACTACCTCCTTCTCCAGAAGACGGCGGCGGACGCTCTCGCGGAGGTTGGCGCTCCGGTCTCCGACTCGGACCTCGTCACCAACGTCATCAAGGGTCTCCACGAGGACTACGACAGCATCGGCGACCTCGCCCCTCTCATCAAGCCGTACCCGTCCTTCCTCGAGTTCCGGAGCATGCTGCTGCTCCACGAGCTGAAGGTGACTCGCCGCGCCTCTGCCTCCTCCACCGCCGCTGCGGCCTTCGTCGCCAAGCCCGGCCCCGTGGCTCCTGCCGCCCCCGCCGGCGGGCACGCTGGCGGCCCCTCCGCTCCCGGACCCTGGAGGGCTCCGTCCAACCCTAGTCACGGCACCGGCTACGGGAAGTACAAGGGCAAGAAACCCTACGGCGGCCATGGCAACAGGAACACCGGTGGCGCGCCTCCCATGCCGACCCCTTTCAACCCTTGGACAGGGGCGATCCAGATGTGGCCCATGCAGCCGCACGGGGCCGGCGGCAGCATCCTCGGCGCTGCTCCTCGCTCGGGCCCCCGCCCTCACGCCTACATGGCCGGCCCACCACCTGCTCCGTCGGCCTCCTTCTACAACACCCACGCCGGCGTTCCCCATGGCCAGGCGTTCCACGGCGCTCCGTACGGCGTCGCCCCCTACACCGCGCCTTCTTCTTCGGCGCAGACTTGGGACCCCTCCGCCCTTGCGCAGCACTTCACCAACATGACGCTGCAGCCACCCACCCCGGAGTGGGTCATGGACAGCGGCGCCACCGCCCACCTCTCCAACAACACCGGTATCCTCTCCTCTCTATCTTCACATCCTCTTTATCGACATGTCACAGTCGGAGACGGCTCCTCCGTTCCCGTTTCTGCATCCGGACATGCCTCCCTTCCATGTTCTTTTTCTGACCGTCCTCTTCATCTTCACAATGTTCTTGTTACCCCTCGCATCATTAAAAATCTAGTCTCCGTCCGTCAGTTTACTAAAGATAATAATTGTTCTGTCAATTTTGACCCTTTTGGTTTTTCTGTGAAGGACCTCATTACCCGGCGTGAGCTTCTTCGGTGCAATAGTATGGGGGAGCTTTATTCGTTCCAGCCACCGGCGCCTCGTGCTCTCACCGCCACCACCACCACTCATGATATTTGGCACCGTCGTTTGGGTCACCCCGGCCATGACGCTTATCGTCGCCTTTCGCAGCATATCTCTTTACCTTGTAATAAAAACACTAGTAGTCTTTGCCATGCTTGTCAGATTGGACGCCATGTACGATTGCCTTTTTCTTCTTCCACCACTAGGACTACTCGCCCTTTTGAGTTAATTCATTGTGATCTTTGGACGTCTCCTATTTTGAGTAATTCTGGCAACAAATATTTCTTAGTTATTCTTGATGATTTCACTCACTACTTATGGACTGTTCCTCTTCGCCAAAAATCCGATGCTTACGCCTCCCTCGCCTCCTTTCGCGCTTTTGCCCAAACCCAGTTTAATTTACCCCTTGCGTCTATTCAGATGGACAATGGTCGTGAGTTCGACAACGCCAAACTCCACTCTCTCGCCGCCGCCCACGGAATACACATCCGCTTCTCGTGCCCATATACCTCCCAGCAGAACGGTAAAGCCGAGCGTATTATCCGCACTGTCAGCGATATTGTGCGTTCTCTCCTTTTCCAGGCTAGTTTACTACCTCGTTTTTGGGTACAAGCTCTTCACCACGCCACTCATGTTCTTAATCGCCTCCCCACCAAAACCTTTAGCGCTCCCTCTCCGTATTTTGCCCTAAACGACACCCACCCAGATTACTCGTCCCTGCGCGTTTTCGGTTGCCTCTGCTACCCTAACACCGCCGCCACCATGCCCCACAAACTCGCTCCCCGGTCTAGCGCTTGCATGTTTCTCGGCTACTCTCCTCACCACAAGGGTTACCGCTGCATGGACCTCACCACCCACCGCATCATCATCTCGCGTCATGTCATATTCGACGAGTCCACCTTTCCCTTCGCCACCCCGCAGCCTCCATCTGCTGCCTCCTACGAGTTCCTCGACGACGACCTTCCTCTCCCTGTCGTTCCACCTGCTGCGCCTGCCGCGCGCGCCCCTTCCCCTCCTCCTTCGCCGTGCGCGCCATCGCCGCCGCCTGCACCTCCGCCACCTCCTCCCGTGCACCGCACGCGTAGCACCTCCGGCATCCACGTCCCTCCCCGTGAACGGCTTAACTTGCATGCTGCTGTCCACAGGTACTCTCCGATTCCGACATCGGCACGCGCTGCTCTCAAGGACCCCAACTGGCTCGATGCTATGACCGCGGAGTACCGCGCTCTCCTCAGCAACGACACTTGGGCTCTCGTGCCTCCTCCTCGGAACGCCAACATCGTCACTGGCAAGCGGGTCTTTCGCCATAAGATGAAGCCCGATGGCTCTCTCGAGCGCTACAAAGCACGTTGGGTGCTTCGCGGTTTTTCACAGGAGCACGGCGTTGACTTCGACGAGACCTTCAGCCCGGTCGTCAAACCGGCCACGGTCCGCGTCATCCTCTCCATCGCCATCTCCCTTAACTGGGGGACTCGCCAGCTCGACGTCAAGAACGCCTTCCTCCACGGCAAACTCGCCGAGGTCGTCTACTGTCGCCAACCCACCGGCTTCATCGACTCTACTCGCCCAGACCATGTCTGCCGCCTGAACCGCTCGCTCTACGGCCTCAAGCAGGCTCCTCGTGCGTGGTACCAGCACTTCGCCACCTTCATCACCTCGACTGGCTTCACGTGCTCGCGCTCCGACACGTCACTGTTTGTACTTCAGTGTGCAGAGGGTACGGCCTATCTTCTGCTGTACGTCGACGACATCGTCCTCACCGCCTCCTCGCCGCGCCTCCTCGACCGGATCACTGCCTCCCTCAGCTCTGAGTTCGCCATGACGGACATGGGCAGCCTCCACTACTTCCTCGGCATAGCGGTGACTCGCGACTCCTCCGGCATGCACCTCTCGCAAGCCAAGTACGCGGCGGAAATTCTGGACAAAGCCGGCTATACCGGCTGCACGCCCACGACTACGCCTGTCGGCACCTCCCCAAGCTCGCCTCCACCGCCGGTGCCCCGTTGCTGATCCTACAGAGTACAGGAGCCTTGCCGGTGCTCTCCAGTACCTCACCTTCACGCGACCGGACATCGCGTACGCCGTCCAGCAGGTGTGTCTTCACATGCACGACCCTCGCGAGCAGCACCTGGCTGTTATCAAGCGCATTCTGCGCTACGTCAAGGGCACGCTCTCTCATGGACTCCAGTTTCACTCATCCTCGCCGGACTCCATGGTCACCTACACCGACGCCGACTGGGCTGGCTGCCCCGACACTCGCCGCTCTACCTCGGGCTTCTGCGTCTACCTAGGTGACAACCTCGTCTCATGGTCTTCGAAGCGCCAACACACGGTCTCTCGCTCCAGCGCCGAGGCTGAATACCGTGCTGTGGCTAACGCAGTCGCCGAGGCTAGTTGGCTCCGCCAACTCCTCCAGGAGCTTCATCGACCTACTCCTCCCGCTACGGTCGTGTTCTGCGACAATGTCAGCGCCGTCTACATGTCTACGAACCCCGTTCAGCATCAGCGCACCAAACACATCGAGATCGACCTCCACTTCGTTCGCGATCGTGTTGCCATGGGCCAGATCCGCGTGCTACATGTCCCTTCGTCTCGACAGTTCGCCGACATCTTGACGAAGGGTCTCCCATCACCGTTGTTTCTGGATTTCCGGTCCAGTCTCAACGTTCGCTCTCCTCCCGTTGTGACTGCGGTTTACGGGAAGTACAAGGGCAAGAATCGTGGAGAGTCCTTATTAGTGTGATCTCCCATTTATGGTTATGATTGTATTTTTTCTATATATATCAATGCAATGGAAAGGCCCAAGTGTGGTCAATTCTCTCACAATTATCCTTGTGGTGGCGAGGATCTGTGCGGAGACGAATTCCTTGGTGTGGGGATTGCCTACCTTGGAGGCGTATTAACACACTAGCATACAACATCTTTGGTGTAAGATATGTTTGAGCCCTATAAATCTATAGCACTACCATTTATAAAAGAAGGACCATCCATGGCATGCTCAGTATCATGCACATGTTTATATAGATTTTTTCATATGTATTATAGTTTTCCTAACTATTTTGAACCTAATGTGTTTGGGTACAAAATTGTACTCAAATGTTGTTTTAGGTACATTAAAAATGCACTGGATGTTTGTCTCGTTCACATAGAAGAACCATGCTATTATTAGAGCCAGGCTAGTATGATCGTGAATTCTTGTCTACTACTGTATCATACCAATGCTACATCGGTCTAAATTCGAAAGGGTGAAGACCGACAATTACAATCTGGCCTGAATTCGAAAGGGCGAAGACCGACAATTACAATCTGGCCTTTCCCCCTCAGACTTTGCCTGAAGCACAGACCGGACAGCAAAATCTTCAAGTGCAGAGAAGATTCCTCTTTGCACGATGCAGCCCGTGCAAACACCAAAATTTTACATCAATTTTATCTATGCCGAGCTTCAAGCCTTTCTCTGAACATGTCGACCATGGAGTTCTGCCAGACGAGACAGCAGCGTGAGACCAGACATGTGCGAGCACGAAGACGATCGCCCATTTGCAGGTGAAGCACCTTTGCTTCACCGTTCTTCATTGCTTCGTCATGAATCAGGATCTACGTCCTGGGAGTACTAAAACCGGTAAGCCTCTCGAAGCATTATTCCACCACGCTTTGCCCAGAGCGGCAAGCCCCTTTCTGTTTTCGGCAACTTGCGCGTGCGGGCAGGCGGGCCCCGACAAGATGTCAGGTACTACAACTACAGTACTTGGAAAAACAAACATGGAGCATGGAGCCCTTTTGCTCTACTACTACGCCTACCCTACGTTCTCCGAGTGGAAACTTCCAGAACCTTCTCCACTCACTCGGGGTTGTGGGGCCGGTTCGGGTTGAGGTGGTACAGGCTCTGCACCAGCACGTCCACCTCATCGTCCACGTCGTCGTCCACCTCGGCGTCCCCTCCGCCCCCTGCCTCCCTCTGCTTCTCCTCCAGGCCCTGGCTCAGCAGCTCCATCCAGAAGCTCTCCGTGTCCTCGCCGCGGCCGTCCGCGCTCCTGTTCTCGCCACCGTTCGCCGCGCCATCGGCAAGCCCAGGACTGTAGCCGCGCGCCGCCGCCGCGCTGTAGTTGGAGTTGCTGGACTCGCCGTCTCTGGGAAGGAGATACTCGATCGGGGGGCGGCGGCGCTTCTTGGAGAGCGCGTCCTGGAGCTCCTTCCGCCGCGCCTGCTGGTCCTGCCGGTCCATGAGCATCTTGAGGAACCCGGGGCTCTTCATGGCCCGCGCCAGGAACACCGTCATCTGCTGCTGCTTCTGCTCCGTGACCGTGATGCGATCCTCCATGGCCTGCATCAGCGCGCGCGTCGCCGCCTGCTCCTGCCGCAGCTTCACCACCTCCGCGATCAGGGTGCCCTTGTCGCGCTGCAGACGGTGCACCTCGCCCTCGGGCCCGAACTGCCCCACCTCCAGGCACGGCCCCGCACCCTGCTGCTCCTGCTGCTGCGCCGGTGTGCTCGACTGTGGTCGCCGCCGTCTGATCGTCTTTAGGAGCTCCTTCCGGCCCCGCAGGAACCCCTCCGCCGCGAACTCCCACCTGTCCGGATCAACCTTCCTGAACCCCTGCAACGCAAGAATTTGATTCGCATCTGTTACCCATCAATCAAATCGGAATGGAACAAGAAAGAACAATGCGCGCGTGAATCGGTCGCCGTCAGAAATGGCAGCAGGGACTTGCATAGGTGTTGAGCTGGCGGACGAAGCTGGAGAAGTTGCTGTGCTTGAAGTAGCGCGGGAGGAGCACCATGGAGAAGGCCTGCGCGTCCCACACCACGAAGCTGTTCCCGGCGACGCCCCACGACACCACCGTGTCCGTGCTGTGGTCGTCCACCACCTCGTACGTCTTGTTCAGGAATGGCGTCGGGCCGGCCTCGCCGAGGCCGTCCATCGGCCGGGGCAGCTCCCCCAAGGCGCCGCCGCCGGCCCACGACCATGAGGACGGCGGAGAGCCATCCGCTGCGGCTACGGCCCAAGAGGTCGGCGAAGAGCCATCCGCTGTGGCTCCGGCGAAGTACTCGAATTCCTCCTCTTTCACAATGCCGTTGAACGGATCCATGATGAAACAAAGACAAAGACAAAGACAATGGAGGTAGAGGATGGATTACGGACTGGAGATCACCGCTAATCGGACCAGGGCAAAAACAATAGGTCCAGAAAGAATCAAGAACCGGCCAAATTGATGGGGGCGATCTTCTCTAACAAGAATTCGCCCTCCAAAGAATCGAACCCGTAGATGACCTTTTCTGAATCAAATACAGAAGGGAGTTTTCTGAAGCAAAATCGGAGGCTAACAAAGATCGTTGCAAGAATGAAGGGGAAAAGACTGTTTTCTGAAGAAATGGAGCAGCAGTAAAGTAAACTTGTCCAAAATTGGCGAATTGACAATGCTGCCGGCCCAATTTAGGAAATCACGTACAGAAATTGATTGAAGAGGAAATGAAGAGGTGGCAGATTAGATCACAGTCCTTACAAGACCAGACCATGAAGGCGAAGAGAAGCAGGGAGAAAGCACACAGCTCTATCCCTTTCGCTCGTACTGCTTGGTACTTGAGGTGCGTAAAGCTCCGAAGTCGGCTGGGCGAGCACGCGCTAATTTATACAGCTCGCCCCCCACGTACGCACCCACCCCCAAGCTTCCGATTCCGAAGCTTCGAGATGGTTCGGCAATGGAAGGATCGGAACCATCTCCGTTATCTTATTTCCGATGACGTGGCGGGGGCGTGTTCTGGAAGGCCCGGCGGGGAGGGATGGTTCTGGAAGCGTCGCACAAGTAGCCGCTTATCTTATTGCTGCTTGCTCTGTCGCTTTCCGCCAACCAGTGGGCGGGGTGGTCCCGCCGCGCCATTGACCGCCGACGTCGCGCGGAAAGCGCGCCAAGTTGGCTGGCCGCGTGGCAGCGCCTGACGTGATGTGATGTCGCCGGCGTGCGCGCACAGTGGCCGTGCTAGCGTGCGATATTTTCCGGGGAGGTCGGCGGCCTCGCTGTCGGCGCTCGCCGTCGACGTGTGGCGCTGCCTGAGATAAGGAGGAAGGGGACGCGGTGTGTGACTGTGAGCGTGGAGTTGTTTATGCGGCGTGGGAGCACTTTTGCGACAGCAGAGCAAAGGTCTGTGCGGTGCGCTTTGTCTCTTTGGTGCGGCGAGAGGACACCCACGGAGGACGGGAGAACGTGCGCCGGCGAGGTGTCTGGGCCGGCTCCGAGGCGTCGGCCCAAACTTTCCAAGAAAGGTCGGCCCGTACGGTCGTACGGCCTTTCTTGTTTACCTGCGGAGGCCATGATCATATGGGCGGGCTCGGTTCTCTCGCGCGCGCCGACGAGCGGCAGTGCGGTACCGGGCAACGCTGCCGTGAGCTAATCCTCGCAATCTCGTCGTGATCACGCGTCGCGCGCGTCTCCTCCGTGGCCTCGCCGGCCGGCACACATACTCGCCGAGGCCATTACCGATACGGAGGCGGCGTGGCGCTTGGACTTGCAGCGGCGCCGTGTTCGCTGGCCGGCCGCTGCCCAGCGAGTGCGCCCGGCGTGCAATGCTCAGATGACAACCACCCGAAAATGGATCGATCTGCCGCTCGCTCTGTTCCCCTCACCGGCTTTTTCCACTCTCCGCTTGCTTTCCATCAATTAGCTCTCCCCAACGGCAAGCGCTCAGCATTGTTCGGCGCTCTGTTTCTCCTCCTCGCCGTCATATATAGCGAGCCGCTTAAATGGTGGGTGCCGACGTGCCGTGGCCACCGGACACCTGTGTGGTGCGTATGACATGATCCCCAGATATTTTCGCCGGAGCGGTGCGGAAAGGGACACCGGCAACAGGCTCTGGACTGTGCTGGCGGTATCGAATTTAATTGAGAGGGCCCAAACGAAGGACCATAGCCCATATGAGCCCATGACCATGAGCCATGTGGAACTGGAAAATTGGCATCTTGCCCATTTAAAGGAGGTGTCTAAAATATAACTTTGTCTAAACAGAGAATCACATTCGTTTTGTTTTGGAACCATGGTCGGATCCAATTTTGTTTTGATATTTGATCTCACTTTGTTTTTTTAAATTACTCTCAGAAGTTGCATCTGCCAATAGACAATTCTAACAAACCTTCCATATCAACTCAACAACGTTGGTCCCATCGAAGAGAGCTTCGTCGAATCTCTCTTTTTCTTCTACACTTGTATTCGGATTTAGATTTGAAGGTCAAGTCTATTTTTATTAATGGTTGTAGGTGTGACTTAAATCCGAGATCTCTTGGCTTCAATACAAAACTGAAATTAAGGCACTCCATGCACATTCTCAGGTTTACATGCTAGGGAAGCTCCTGCAGAATGTGCATGGAGTGATGACAGCGTCGGTTTTTATTTGTTCCAACTCTCGATGAAGTATGGGTAATTACAGACCTTCCTTGCGAAATAGTTTGAAACCTCCAACACGAACCCACTCACCAGACCCCAAGTATCCTACCTTGGCCCCATTTTCACCACTTTGTTCTATGTAATAAGATTTCATACATAATACTTTACTACCATCGCGTTGCAACAATATGCCCATGCTAAACGAGTAACAACGAACTAAATGAATTTGCTCATCGAATTTGAAATGGCCAATAAAAGTTGATAATAAGTACAACATAAATAATTGCATGCCAATGGTATATATGTTGTGGTGGATGAATGCATGATCTTTGATGCAAGTAGAATGGATCTTTTATTAAATGTACCCAAAAACTCTCCATGTAGTTCCCGACACCCTGCACAACCAAGAATACATATACGACCACAAACACGGTGTGTTCCCTCCATCATTCGAGCGTTCCACCACCTCTCCCTGTTCCATGAACACGACGCGGGAGAACGGAAAGACGATGCATGCGACGCTAAGCTTGGGAATATGAGACATAAGGAATGGAGAGCCTACTGTGAAGTGGAAAAAGAGCTTAATGTCGCATTTGGCTACGGCTCCACACCTTTCCACAATGGCTAACAATTATCATCCTACTTGTTGGATGTAAGGGTGACGCTCAGCTCGTGCAGATCCACCTGATTCTAAGTGTGAGTACAACATAGTTTTTCTAAACAGATCCAACTGACCATAGTACTCGCGAGGCTAAAGTTGACCAAATAAAGTGGTTGTGTATTTAACTAATTAAAGATAGTCACGTGTTTAGAATGTATCTGATTGATGTTGTACGCTAATAAATACTCCTTCTACCTCATATTATAAGACGTTTCAGCAAGCTAAAGTTGCTAGACAAAACATGTTATTATATGGGACACTAGAAATTAAATTACTCTTCTGTTTGTGTTGGTTTTGACATTGAAAGTTATGGTACAATTGAACCTCGAGAAGATCACACAAAAGTGTTTAAGAAGTAGAATTGTTTAGCAATAGCGAACCGTGTGGATGAGAAAAGCCAAACGATTCCTCCTTTGTGGAAGGAAAAAAAAGAAGGGGGAGAGGAAAAGGTTTAGACCTATCATTCAAAAAAAAAAGTTCAGACCTTTCTTCCATTCTTGAGATTTGGGGAAGGCCGCGAAGCAGCCAATCTCGATCAATCCCAGACCCGAAAGGCAAAAGTCCCGCCAGATTGGGAATCAGAGCGCACCACGAGACCTCAATCAATCTCTCCAGGAATCCTATGTAGTAACTCGCCTCCTTCCTTCCCTCGCCCCTCTCTGCTTCAATTGGGATCGATCACGCTAGATCGGTCGCGGGCTTGATCCCGGGCAATCGGTTTAGCGCATTCATTCAGTGATGATATTACATTGGGCCAGTCGTGATTCCTAGAGTATCCTACATATAAGCATGGTCGGATTGCCGATCATTAAACGTTTTCAACTCCGAAGAACGATTGTGGATTAGGACATATATATTGTTCTATTGGTTTGTGTCGAAAGCACTGCTATTTAGCTTGAATCTTAATCATGTATGCGTTGTCATTGCAAGTAAATACCAACTGTTGATTTTCTATCCAACTTTTATCTTTTTTATTCAACTTTGTAATAATCTAACACTGCGGTGCCGGTGCTACAACCGAATCAAATTTCTCAAGATTACAGACAAGTAAAGAATATATGTGTTTGCCTATGCATTGTGATGCACAAACCTCAGAGCCTCCCTCGATATATATGTTGATTCCCACCTGATAGTTTTGGTATACTAGCTATCTAAAATGTATTGTTTGCTGTTCAATACTATAAGCCTGGAGATAATACAAGTTGCTACGAAGTATAACAATAAAAATGCATGCATGTGTGGCAATGGATGAATCCATTATGTACAAAGATCTCCCGTGCAATAATAAATGATTGTTTTTCAAAATGAATGTACCCAACAACTCTCCTTGGAGTAACTGACATCCCGTGCAACTAAGAATTTATATATGACCACCAAACAAGGTGTGTTTCCTTCATCCTTCAAGAGTTACACCAAATGTCTTGTGAGAAAACGGTGCAGGAGAGGAGAGAGATAGTGCAAAGCTAAGCTTGAGAGTAGGAGACATCGAGAAAGGAAAGGTTGTTTTGAAATGAAATAGGAGTTTAACCTGACATATCTCTCTGGCTCAACACCTTTCCATGACGTCTTGCACTTCTCATATCACTTGTTCAACATGAGCATGGTGTACAATTTCTACGGCTCACTCTCAATCTAACCATGACTACAATACATGGTTCAGTTCTCTTTGAGTATCATAGCTAAAATATTCCAAAAAGTTGTTGCAAAAATTCCAAAAAATCATCAACAAAAGAATGAAGAAGAAATGCCATCATCCCCATGAAATCCAAAAACGTGTATGTTTCCCATAGTACTAATTATCCATTCAATGATACATGTTCTGCTCGTGATCGCATCCTCGTTGGTTTGAATCCCACCCAGAAACATCAACATGTCCATCTTGTTGGGGGCACAACGTTGCAAGGGCCGCCGTACACACCCATAGTCACGTTGTGTCGTGGCCATCGGAGAAGAGAAACCCCTATGTTCTATGTTGTTGCTTTTGGTGTTGGAACTTGTTTGGCACCGTGTGGACTACAAAAGGCAAACCTTTAAAAGAACAAAAACATTGCATGTATATATATATTTTCATACTATGATTAACTTAATATGATGAATTATATTCTTGTCAGCAAATTGTGATGCACAAACCACAAAGCCCCCTTGTGAGTGGGTTTGAGAGTTGGAAGTTGTATGCAATAAACACTGGCCGACAATTATTTAGTACATCTACATTGCAATACATGCCCAGCTAAATTAACTAAAGATGAATTATGAATTGTCTCATTTAATTAACACTGGCCGACTACCAATGCAACACATTATGATATTTTCGTCAGAGGGGAGCGGAAAGGGACACCGAGAACATCCCTAGACTGTGCTGGCGATATCGAATTAATTGAGAGGGCCCAAACGAAGGGTGATGGCGTGAATCTCACGTTCGCTGGGAGACCCCAAGAGGAAGGTATGATGCAGCGTAGTGGCAATTTTCCCTTGATACAAAACCAAGGTTTATCGATCAGTAGGACTTGGAGAAGGCTTCAGAAAGGTGTCTCCCTCCCCTGGAGCTAGGAGGTAAACGTGGACATGCGCACACACGAACAAACTACTTTGCCCCAACGAAACAGAGAGGTTGTCAATCTCTCTGTCTTGCTGAACACAAAGAATTAAATGTATGTGTGTAAAATAATATGAGAGCAAAAATGACCAGCAAGCAAAATGACTTAGAAAGGCTATTAGAACGGTTGTAAACAATATAGCAAAATAGGACCGGGTCCACAGTTCACTAGTGGGGTCTCTCCAAAAGATAAACATGTTGGATAAACAAATTACAGCGAGGCAATTGACAAACATGGGCGCAACACAATACTATTATGACACAAAGTTCACCGTTTCATCTAATATGGGCATTACGACAAAATACATAGACCGTTATCGAACTGCATCTATGACTAATAATCCACCCCGGGATCGCTATCCAGCCTGTCACCCAAAAGTTTTAAGTTGCAAGCAACAGATAATTGCAATAAGCATGGTGCGTAATGTAAGCAATGGTTACAACATATAGCAATAAACACCGCTGTTTTATCCCTAGTAGCAACATCACATCTCAAGTCTTAATCATTTCTATCAACTCGAGCTCAGACAAGAGAGGCATGAACCCACTATCTAGTATAAATACCCTCTCTAAGATACTAGCAATTACTTCGGCCAAAGCATCCATAAACATCGGAGAGCATGCAAGATTATAAATAAAACATATGATAAATAAAGTGAAAAATAATGTCATGACTCCATAATTCATCGGATTCCCGCAAACACAACATGTAGCATTACAAATAGATGACCATGATCATGTTAGGCAGCTCACAAGATCTAAACAATGGAGTACAAGAGAGAGAGAGACAATCATCTAGCTACTGCCATGGACCTGTAGTCCCGTGGTGGACTACTCACGCATCACTCAGGAGGCAGGCATGGTGGTGTAGATGCCTCCGGTGACGATCTCCCCCTCCGGCAGGGTGCCGGGAAGAGTTTCAGAACCCTCCCGATCTAGGGTTGGCGATGGCGGCGGCCTCGGATGTTTTCTAGAAAATATGATCGGGTACCGAGAGTTTTTGGGAGGAATAGAATTTATAGGCGAAAGGGCAACTCGGGGAGACGCCCAAGGGCGCCAGGTGGGCCCCAGGCCCGGTCAACCCTTTGACCGCATCTGGGTGGCGTCTGGGGGCTGTGGGTCCCCTGCAGCTCCCCTTCTGCCCCCGACGACTAGCTTTTCTGAAACAAAAAGACAGCAGAAAACAGGAACTGGCACTGGGCATCTTGTCAATAGGTTAGTTCCATAAAATATGTCAAAATGATATAAAAACATTATAAAAACATGTGGCAATATTATATAGTAAGCATGGAACCATAAAAAATTATAGATACGTTTGAGACTATCAAAGGGCCATACCCATATGAGGCCATGACCATGAGCCATGAGAAACTGAAAAATTGGCATCTTGTCCATTCAATGGAGGTGTCTAAAACAAAACTTTGTCTAAACAGAGAAATCACATCTGTTTCATTTTTGGAACCATGGTTGGATTCATTTTTTAATATATTTGATGTCACTTTTTTTTTTCAAATTACTCTGAGAAGTTGCATGTGGCAATAGACAATTCTAACAAACGGTCCAATTCAACTCAACAACGTTGGTCCCAATGAAGAGAGCTTCGTCGAATCTCTCTTTGTCTACTACACTTGTATTTATATTTAAAGTCGAATTCACATCTATTTTATTAGTGGTTGTTGGTCGTCACTTAAATCCGAGATCTCTCGGCTTCAATACAATACTGAATTTAAGGCACCGACCAGCTCACTTGAAATCCCAAAACGAGAGAGTGCTGATCATTTTCCTCCGACCACACCTGCTTTTTGCTAACTGGCGATTTCCTCACCTCGTCTATTTTAGTTGCCTCAACATTGCTCCACGAGTAAATTACAAGTAACCACTACATATGGAGCTGTGTATAAACACAACAACTATTTCGGAGAAATAATTCAAAAATATATACAAATTGATGATTATGTTTAAACACCATGCCGAATATGTAGTTTTGTGTGATTTACTTTTTCTCAAACGCCAACACAAGCCATGAATGGAAATCATCACTTACTGTTTGTGTAAGTATATTACTGATTTTGTAAATCTTTCAATGCAGATATTAATTTAAGAAATTCAGTTAAAACTTGGGCTTATTTCTTTGCTGCAAACAATGGCCTCATCCTAGAAGACTGGAATGAGTTGGTGAGTTTATGTGTGTTAGGATAGGGATATGATTCACAACAATTTTACATACAATTTTCGATTTGTCAACAGAATGGAGAACCAAGGGAGGAATGGGGAAGAGAGGGTGCCAGACTGCCATGTTGGCCAACGCTAATGTCCAAGCTGGGATCTAGCTGGTGCGAGGTATGTTTAAGTTCTTTTAGTAGTCTTTCGAAGTGCCGGCGAGTTCCATTCTTGGCCATGGAAGCAAAGATAGGGTTTCCTTGTCCTACGTGGTATTGGGCTTGAACCTTCCTCTTGATGGGCCGTGAATAGAGAGGTGGGAGAGGCGCTAACATTGTATTTCTTCTTTCGGCCTCGTAAACACTGTTTTACAATTGGGGGAAATTGTATATGTGGGATCAGGGGCCAAGTGTCAACGACACAGAGTACGTCATTTGTAGCACCGTACAAATAAAATGTGCCATTTTACTATCAAACAAATTAGTTTGGAGAGCACCCACGTACTAAGCCAAATTCTTCGGAAATTTCGTAGAATCATGAAATCAGATAAACCAAATCATGAAAGGAAAATACATTGAACCTGAAATGGCAGTACTTTTCTTTGCAGCACAGTGGTTAATAAAAACGCCACGCTATGGGTCCTCGGTGCAGGGAACCCTCGAGGCCTTAGCCTCCGTCAGATCGTCGATCAACCGGCATAAATCGTGCCACGACGACCCGTTCTCGCTGACCGCGGCACGAGCACTCTCAGCCAGCTCCCCTGGCCTGGCCCTCATCTACTCCCGCCGGTCTCCGCTCTCCATGAACTCGGTCACCGCCCGAGCGATCGCCTCTGCCGGCACAATGTCCGCGTCCTCCGCCCTCACGCTGCGCTTGCCGCCGTTCCACAAGCGAGCGCCGAACTCCGCCACCTCGGTGACCAGCCGCTCGTTGATGAACTGCTCGAACACCAACGGCCACGTGAGCACCGGTACGCCGGCCGACGCGGCCTCCAGCACCGAGTTCCACCCGCAGTGGGTCACGAACGCGCCCACCGACGGGTGGGCCAGTACCGCCAGCTGCGGCGCCCACCCGCGGACCACCATGCCACGGCCGGCGACGCGCTGCTCCCACCCCTCCGGGCTCCGGCGCATCAGAGTCATCGGAGCGGACCACCCACAGGAACGTCTGGCTCGATGCCTCCAGCCCCAGCGCGAGCTGGCGGACCTGGCGCGCCGAGAAGTGGGCCCAGCTCTCGACACCGACCGGCTCGGCTTCGTCGACAGCCACCTCAGGCAGTCTACGTCGCCGTCCCGGTGCACGGCGGAGTGCGTCGGAAGACTGACCGGGCCGACGAAGTAAGCGCGGCACGTTTCGACACAGCTGAACTCGTGGCAGTACGTCTTCTGCAGGGCCGCGAAGGTGTGGACGACGATCACCTAGAAGCCGGCGAGCTGGCCCACCTTGATCCGGTGGTCTTCATGGACGAGGAACTCTGGGAGCTCCGACGCCGGCATGCCGTTCTCCTTGCCCCCGGCATCCCTGGCACGGACACCGCCGGACCCGCCGCTCCGCCGGCCCGGACGATGTCGTGGCGGAGGGTGGCGAGGTTGTTCATGGCGAGCTGCGGGAAAACGCCGACGGGGTGGATGGAACGTGAGGCGCGGGACGCCGATCTCGTGGGCGATGTCCGTGGTCCTCCAGAAGGGCGAGTCGGCGACTATCGCATCGGGGCGGTGCTCCCGGAGGCCGGAGCAGCTCCTCGTGGATCTGCTGCGACAGGTCCACAGCGCGGTGCACCAGCCAGGCGTCGTGCGCGGGTGCGGCGCCGAGGCACTCCACGCCGGTCGCCAGGCCGACATCTGGGAACGGGTAATCCCATTGGCCGGTCCATGAGAGATTTTAGAGAGGGCTCGCATGCTTCACTGTAATCCCATTGCCACTCCGGTTGACACACGGTCCAAACTTTCCTCTCAAGTTGGGACTCGATATTCTGATCCGAGCCTATATAGGAGCCTTGCGAGTGCTCTCCAATACCTCACTCTTACTAGACCCGACATCTCATATGCGGTTCAGCAAGTGTGCTTATTCATGCATGATCCGAGAGAGGCTCATTACAATTTAGTCAAGAGAATATTGCGGTACATCAAGGGGACATCTCATTTTGGGCTGAAGTTGCACAAGTCATCATCTGTTGATCTCATTGCATATTCGGATGCTGATTGGGCAGGGTGCCCCGATACCAGAAAGTCCACCTCGGGGTTCTGTGTCTTCCTTGGAAACAATTTGATATCCTGGTCATCTCGAAGACAACAGACCGTCTCTCGTTCTAGTGCCGAAGCCGAGTACCGCGCGGTTGCAAATTGCATTGCTGAACCATGTTGGTTGCGGCAATTACTACAGGAGCTACATCATGAGCCCACGAGAGCAACTATTGTGTACTGTGATAACATCAGCGCCATGTACATGTCTTCTAACCCCGTGCAGCACCAAAGAACCAAACATGTGGAGATTGACTTGCATTTTATCCGGGATCGTGTTGCCCTTGGAGAAGCCTGAGTCCTTCATGTGCCAACCAGCAGTCAATTCACCGACATCTTCACCAAGGGCTTGCCAACTTATGTATTTCAAGACTTTCGTTCCAGTTGTCTCTAGCGTAGTTCCGACTGCGAGGGGGTGTTGAATATATGCTTTAGTTACTTGTATAGGCAGTACCGTTGTATGTCCGTTGTACCCACTTCCTCTTGTATAGGCTTAGACCAGGTCCTTCGGATCTGTACCAGACGTGGGAGTCCCACGTCCCTCTCCTCCTCTATATGTACCTGCCTATGAGATCAATACAAGCACGCACTACATTCTGTAATTCTGCTCTGCGCATCAGAGTCATCGGAGCGGACCACCCACAGGAACGTCTGGCTCGATGCCTCCAGCCCCAGCGCGAGCTGGCGGACCTGGCGCGCCGAGAAGTGGGCCCAGCTCCCGAAGCACACGTAAACCACCGACCGGCTCGGCTTTGTCGACAGCCACCTCAGGCAGTCTACGTCGCCGTCACCGCCCCGATGCACAGCGGAGTGCATCGGAAAGTTGACGGGGTCGACGAAGAGCGGCGCGCGTCGACGCGGCTGAACTCGTGGCAGTACGGCTTCTCCAGGGCCGCGAAAGTGTTGGCGATCACCCAGAAGCCGGCAAGCTGGCCCGCCTTGATCCGGTCCCACCACATGGCGAGGTGGTCTTCCTGAACGAGGAACTCCGGGAGCTCCGTCGCCGGGATGACGATCTCCTTCCCCCCCCCCCCCCCCCCCCGGCCGGGCATCCCGACACTGTCACCGACAGACCCGCCGCGCCGCCGGCCCGGACGATGTCGGGGCGAAGGGTGGTGAGGTTGTTCATGGCGAGCTGCGGGAAGACGCCGACTGGGTGGAACGTGAGGCGCGGGACGCCGATCTCTGCAGCGATGTCCGTGGTCCTCCAGAAGGGCGAGTCGGCGACGATCGCGTCGGGGCGGTGCTCCCGGAGTAGCTCCTTGTGGATCGGCTGCGACACGTCCACGGCGCGGTGCACCCGCCAGGTGTCGTGCGCGGGTGCGGCGCCGAGGCACTCCACGCCGGGAACGGGTAGCGGAGCAGGCGCACCGCGTGCCCCGCGGCCACGGCGCGCATGACCGTGATGGCGATCAGCGCCGCGTTGGCCGGCGTCACCACCATCGTGGCCTCGACGTCCGCCGGGCGCACAGCCGCCATGCGGCAAGCCAAGCTAGGTCGGACATCGGGATGAGGTGTCCCCGCGCGAAGAAGGGCAGGAAGAACACCCTCAGCGGCCGCGTCCCGCCGTTGCCAGACTCCACACCCGCGGCGGCCGCCATGGAGGTTAGAGAAGACCCGTGCAACGGCGCTGCGCGAACGGGATTTCACGAGTTTGGACAGGGGCTGGGGTGCTGCGCGGGCTTTACATATAGGCGTATTTCCCGGAGATCGTTAACATCACGGCGGTATGGACGCATGTTTGCATGGTTGTGGATTTGCGAATTTTTTTTTTGCGGAATTATAATGTGATGATGGATGCATTTCTTGAAAAAAAGGTAGTTGTTCTGCCTGCATATGCACGTGTGGCTTGGACATTTGGGATGTGCGCATGTGTGTATCTGCGTGCTCTGCTCGTCGCGTTTGTGCTTTGAACGCACTCTCTTAGTCCATTCTCCATTCTCCATTCTTTTTTTTTCTTTTTACATTTTTGCGAAGTTTCATTCTCCATTCTGCGGGGTTGGGCTTGTACCCACAATTAATACGGCCACATACTCCTTGGTTTTAACTACTTCCCCCGTTCCAAATTAATTGACTTAGCTTTGTCTAAATACGGATGTACCTATACTTGTATAGTGTCTAGATACATTCGTTACTAGACAAATGCATGTCAATTAATTTGGAACGGAGGGACTAGTTTAAACTTGATTCACTCAAATTAATCACCATATTCCCATTATATCAAAATGTCAGAGCCTTTTGTATTTGAATGATATGATTAGTGCTAACATAGTGTCGAATGGAATCATATCAAATAATACTGATTTGTTCCAGAGAACAAAATATATACTGGCGACAAACAACAAGTACAACTGGCCAGGTCAAAAAAAAAAAGTACAACTGGTGACAATTAAAACGGTACAAAGGTAGTAGTTGGTAAGAGCAACTAGCACTTTTTTTTTTTTGAGGGGAACCGTGAGCTTTATTAATCAGGCAAACAAAGTTTTACAATCATCAACGATCAGGGCCGACACGCAGGTCGGTACTGAGTCGCATAACACACCACAAGACTTACTCTTGCCTAATTGAGCTAAACTATGTGCTACTTTATTACACTCACGGTTCACTTTCTGAATACTAATCTCTGGATGAAGACATAAGAGCCCTTTATCTCACTGTAGATGCACCAATGAGAAGATCTGTCCAACGATCTTGACGCAACAGCATTAACCACTCGGAGACAATCTGTTTCGACAGTAGCTGGCCAGCAGCCCTGTTCGACAACACGTTTTAACCCCTCCAGGCATGCAAGTGCTTCAGCTTGTTCTGCACTTTCACATCCTTTAAGATACCTCCATTCCGACATTTTCACCGCTCCTCTATTGTCCCGTAAGATCAGTCCCAAGCCACCGCTCTTACTCGCATGGTCCCAACCAGCATCAACGTTCACCTTCATCCAACCGGCTTCAGGCGGCTGCCAACTGGAACCACAAACTTCTGTTATAGAATTAAGACTTTCCGCCTTGTACATGGGAGCCTTGCCCTTTGGATCAGAATTCCTTAAAGGTGTCAGCTTAAAAGATTCAAGATAGTTCTGTAAAAACGGGACTGAAGCAGACACAGATGCTTTCCCATCACCATGTACAATGTTGTTTCTATGATGCCATGCTCTCCAAAATAGAAAGATGAGTTTTGGTCTTACTTCAGCTGGGACGTTGGAAATCAACTGCAGGAACCATTCGTTTCCCATCCGTCGCAACTCCCTCTCTGAAGGAAGATCCCAAACCTGTCTGAGCTGATCACGCAAGGCCCGTGCCGGGGTGCATTGGACTAATGCATGGTGCGCATCTTCAGGTGCTGCTCCACACACGGTACATGTTGGCAGGACCTTTGCAATGCGTTTGTGGACGTTCTCCATGACAGCCAACGTGTTGGTTGCAGCTTTCCAGGCAAAAACTCGTAGCTTTGGAGGTACTGCAGCCTTCCATATCATGTCCCAGACCGGTCTGTCGCCCGATGGCAAGGAGCTTGATTGCCCTGCACTCAATCTCTGAATTGTAGGATCAAGTCCAAGCCGGTAAGCCGATCGCACAGTAAATATGCCATTATCCTCGTAGTTCCAGGCAACAAAATCATCTGTCTGCCTAGCTGGAATTTTCAAGGCCAACACCGCTTCCGCATCATGACTGAAAAAAATCTTTCTAACGGTCACCTCATCCCATGTCCTTGTTATTGGGTTTATGAGATCAGACACCCATCTAAGCCGAGAGCGTTCTTTCATACCTGAGATCTTTAATGACCCGTTCCTAGGGATCCAGTTATCCCTCCAAATCCTCACCTGCGAGCCTGTCCCAATTCGCCAAATGGCACCACATTTGAGGAGTTCCAAACCGTGCATCACACCTTGCCATGACTGTGAAGGGTTTTGCACGAAAGCTGTGTCCAACAAGTTACTATTAGGGTAATACTTGGCCCTAAGAAGTCTAGCACATAAACTATCAGGGTTGTGGATGAGACGCCACGCCTGACGAGCCAACAGTGCTTGGTTGAACACCCTCAGATCACGAAATCCAATTCCCCCTTGTGCTTTGGGCCTTACCATTTTCTCCCAGGACATCCAGTGCATGCGACGACGATCATGTTCATCGCCCCACCAAAAGTTACGAATTACTTGACTTAGATCATCAACTAGCCCAATGGGAAACTTGAAAATTCCCATGGCATATGTCGGCAAAGACTGCAGCACCGCTTTTACCAACACTTCTTTTGCGGCACCAGACATATACTTCTCAACCCAATCACTTGCTCTCTTCAAAAACTTTGATTTCAACGACTGAAATTTACCTTTATTCATACGTCCTTCAGGCACCGGTAGCCCTAAGTACTTCTCCTCAAAAGTTGATGTTTCATACCGAAGTATATTTTGTATATCCGCCTGAACATTATCAGGGCACTTATTGCCATACAATATGGAGCATTTTCCAAGGCTCACAAGCTGTCCAGTGCTCCTCTCATATCGATCCAGGATAGACTTCACCACATTTGCTTGTTGTGTCGTACCTTCAAAGAACATGAGGCTATCGTCGGCAAACAACAAGTGTGAAATACCCGGTCCACGCCGGCATATTTTTAGCTCCCGCAGTGCACCACTTTCCACCTCCTGTTTGATCAAACTCGACAGGCCATCAGCAACAAAAAGGAAAAGATACGGCGACAGCGGATCACCTTGGCGCAGCCCTCGGGACGGAGTGAAGGAATCCAATAACTCTCCATTGAAGCGAACCGAGTACCGTACAGTTGTCACACAAGACATCACCCACTGTATCCATTGACTTTGAAAGCCCAGTTTCGCCATGACTCCTTCCAAAAATCTCCAATCCACACGGTCATATGCCTTGGCCATGTCTAATTTGTAGGCACAAAAACCACGAGCTGTTGACCCCGTCTGTATTGCATGAATGCACTCGAAAGCAATGAGGGCATTATCCGTGATTAACCGCCCCGGTATGAAAGCGCTCTGGTATGGCGCTATAATATCCTGTAGCAAAGGTCTCAAACGATTAACAAGACACTTCGAGACGACTTTGTACACCACATTACATAAACTGATAGGACGGAAATCTTTTAACTCCTCGGGCTCATTCTTCTTCGGAATCAAAACAATAGACGTATCATTAACCTCATCAGGCATTATTCCATTGGCGAAAAAATTTTGAACAGCCGCTATCACATCTTCCTTTAGAATACCCCAATTGCGTTGTAGAAAACGAGCTGGGAAACCATCCGGACCCGGAGCTTTCAGTGGCCCAATCTGAAAAAGCGCGTCACTAATCTCCTTTTCTGTAAACGGTGCTGTGAGCTGCTCATTCATGTTTCCATCCACACAAGCATGTACATTATCTAAAATAATCTCCGGTTCCACGTCCTCATCCCGAGTATACAAGTTCTGAAAGAAAGATGTCGCCATCCCCTTCATTTCCTCCATATCCTGGGTAAAAGACCCATCAGGTCGTTTAAGCTTGCGGATTTTATTTTTCTTCTGCCTCCACGAAGCCTTCCGATGAAAAAAACTGGTGTTCCTATCCCCAGCTCGCAGCCAGTCAATACGGGACCTCTGCTGCCACATTATTTCCTCCCGATGGAGCTGTTCATCCATCTCAGCAAGTAACACTTTTCTCTGCATCACACTTTCATCATCAGTACGTTGATCAAGCGCAGCCAGAGCTGCTCGTTTCTTCTCCAGTTCACGGGCTACTGACGGGAATTTTTTGCCCCGCCATGAGTATAGGGAGCCCAGCACCGATCGGAAGGCTTTGCTGATTCCTCCTAGGCCTGGCTCATTGGGCCTTCTTGCCCAAGCTTCCTCCACCGTCGCCTCGAGCGACGGTTCCCTTTCCCACGCCACTTCATACCGTCGAACCGGCCTGGTTGGCCGCACGTCTGTTTCCGGCTCGGTACTCAACAGAAGTGGACAATGATCCGATCGAGACGACCGAAGATGCACAACCTTCGCGTCAGGGAAAAGTAATGTCCAAGCTGGAGATGCAACTACACGGTCGAGCCGTACTCGCACATTCCTCTCACCATACTGATGGTTATCAAAAGTCCAAGGGTTTCCAGTGAAACCAAGATCATGTACGTCCAGGTCTGAAAAAACGTCCCTAAAGTCCTTCATCAAGCGCTCTGATCGTCGTGTCCGGGATAAGTGTTCTTCCTGCCACATCGCCTCGTTAAAATCTCCAGCCAACATCCATGGTTCTGAAGATCGGGGTTTTAACCTCCTGAGCAAAGTCCACACATGATGACGATCACTTGCCTTTGGCTCCCCATAAACGAAGGTGCCTCTCCACTTCGTACTGAATGGACCTCCCTGGATGTGTACATCAATGTGTCTCAGACTGAAAGAAAGAAGTTCCACATCGATGCCATCCACCCAGTATAGAGCAATGCCTCCACCACTTCCTTCTCCTTTCACGTGATAACACTCCTTCATGCCTAACCGAAAACGCAGATTTCTTACACGATCTTCCCTCTGACGGGTCTCCATGAGGAAGATAATGCTAGGCTTATGGATCTGCACTTGGCAAACCAAATCCTGAACTGTCGGTGCCTGCCCAGTTCCCCGGCAGTTCCAAATGTAGATACTCATTGGAGGCCGATCTGTGAAATTGTCGCTGAGTATGACAGGATTTTTGTTCCCCAGATCAACACCAACCAATCAGACCAGTTATTCTACAATCACGTCAAATCCTTCGCCAAAACCGCCTGATCTGTAGTAGTAGCACCAAGCCAAACTCACGCAGCGCTGAAAAACCAAAAACCTACCCAGCTATAACGTCAGGCAGGGAAGCAGACCTCCGTCGCCGTTGCCGACGCGGAGGGAACAGAGAACGCCACACGAACACGTCGGGGCGGAGCTGAACACCCTAATCAGGGGATGAATCCAGTGCGAAACGACGCCCCTGGCGCCGGCGCCGGGGAAACCTAGATCGCCTTCGTATTCGCCAGAGCCATCACGTACCGCTTCGGAACTGTACTAGCATCTGACCCGTTTAAGAGCAACTAGCACTTGGAAGCAATATTTCATGAAAACACATATATACTACACAAATATAGCCCCGTAAGTGCATTGAATATGATCGCATAGTGAAGATCTCTGTAATCTACTCTAATGATTTTAACTTGAACATTTAATTTCTTCTCATTTCATAAATATAATTTTATTTACAATACGCAAAAAATATACACATTTTGTTAGGTGCATAAAAATACTTCGTATTAAAAATATTGGATTTTTTAGGTTACATACAAGGCCCATTAATATTATACAACTATAAAATTTATATTTATATATGGAACTGAATATAAAAATAAATTTAGTTGCTGAATTATTTGTCTGGAAGTAAGTATAAAATATCAATGCCCATATAGCCTCGATGTATCAATACGCCTGCAGGGTTTGGCGGTGCAGAATATCTGGCTGAATGCATATGAAGGATACAAATTACGAAGTGTTCATGGAAATAGAAGTGTATATGGGCATATGCACGACATTCTGACATGCAAGAGGTATAGGATGTTGCTGCGAATGAGCCATACATGTGCAAACTAGCGTTTCATCGAGTTCATGAAGCAAGTAATGATGTGAATGCAATAAAATGTGTTAAGCATGCAATCGTACATTTCGGTTGTGATGAACAAAATTTAAGTAAAGGTGCACAGAGTTTTCTCCCAGGAGCTTATGCTCCCAGATGAACAGTAAATATAAATGGAAATAAAACTAAAGAATTCTGAAATTTTGTACTAGTTTTTGTTACTATGTTTTTGGCATGCAAAACTCAATGTGTACGTTTCCCCAATAAATAGACAATATTCAGTGTTCTAAACAAGCAAAAATTTGACACACAACTTGTCTTACATAGGTCCCAATATATGTGTTTTCTCCATACATATGTATAGACAACTAATGTACATAAACATATACAAGTCTAATTTTTTTTAGTATTTTTATATTGATAAAACTATCACATGTAGGAGCACACATTCTTGCGCACGATAATAAAGCACACGCTATATATTTCCTCACTATGACAAGAAACCAAAACAAGTAGAGTAAGATGATCATCCCTGAAATATTTAAATGTCTGTCACCGGGATGAGGTACCCCGGTGAAGAAGGGCAGGAAGAACACCCACGACAATTGCCTCCCGCTGTCGCTGGTGTCGAAACCCGCAACATCCACCATTGAGGGAGAGAGATCATGCAATTGCTCTCACGATCGAGAGTTGATGAGTTTATCACTGCAGGGGTTGCTGCTTTACATGGACAAACTGGTCCATGCATGTGTATCTCTGAGAGATTGTTATGTCCACGGCTGCATGACACATGGTTGAATGGTTGCGGACTTCACTCAATTATAACATCTTGCATGGGTGTGTGTGGCATATATCTATATATATTTTATTTTGACCAATCAATATGAAATATGCCATTGACCAATTAATAAGTAAATCTGTCTAAAACCGATAGAATTGAGACGAACACACAAAACCCAAGGTCACTCACCAAACGAGCCAACTCTACCACCCAAGCGACCATAGTTGACACCATATAACACGACAAATTTTTTGAGCTCAGATGTTCTGGCTTCCGAACCTCTGCAACTCACACTTCGCCCCGAGACCACCACAAGCCAAGTTAACAGTTATGCCAACCAAGCCTGTGCAAACATGTTGGAAATATTGCCTAGAGGTAATAATAAAATTGTTATTATTCTATTTCAGCATTCATGATTTAGTTTATATTGTATTCTGAAATTGTGTGTTGATTCTTGAATGGGAGATTCGGAGGACAACCTAATTGCATGTGTGGGATAATAACCACCAAATAGATCCGTAGTCAGGTATTAGGACTAGCTCATTATTGTTGATGGTGTTGTTTTCCAGAACATGGACATTGTTAATATAAGAAGGATGTCGGCAATAATGGGAGCATATTGTGAGGATAACAATGGTGTTGGGTAGTACACGCTTACGAGATATTACGATATCACGTCTTCAATATTGATACCATGATGTATTTAGATCAATCTTCTACCTAGTTTCTTAGCTGCTGCCTTGCAAACTGATCACAATCCCACCATAAGGAACGAAAAGCTCTTGAGCTGAAAAAAAAAGGTATACAAAGCGTGCATCATTGCATCATGCAGTCGCACCTCAACCAAGGATTGGTCATTGGTGGTCGGCTCTCGCCAAAACGACACAACAAAGGGGTGTTTGGTTGGTCACCTCGATCTCAACGGGTTGCAAAAACAAGTGTTTGGTAAACTGTATGGGTCTCACGTCTTTGCATCACACGGATTCCGATACATGAAAACACTGTTCTATTTAGCCCCGAAAAACACTCAAATCGACCATATCTTTCAGGGCCAGACCCGGTGCATGCAAGCGAGCCAAGCTAGGTTTGTTGTCACACATTGCATGGGCTTTCTTCCTCTCACCTCTCTTAAACTTCTCCATTTAATCCTCTCTAATCTATACAACTATAATTCGGTTTGAAATTTTTTGTACACGAAATATGTCCAGGTTGACGAGTAGGTTCCATTTCCGTGATCGGTTTCATGTTTCATCGGTTGTATAGTAAACCAAGAAAATGTCGGTGGACCAAAAATAATTGTGAACAATAAATGTTAGTAACCCAGAACTAACAGTGAACGAAAAGTGGCAGTGAACAAAGAAAATAGTAAACCAAAATAGCCGGTGAACCGAAAATTTGCCCAAAAAAGGTGAAACAAAAATAATAGTGACCAAAAATTAAAATTGAACAAAAAATATGAGTGAACGAAAAATGCCGGTGAACAAACAAGAGACTGAACTAAAAATATCGGTGAAACAAAGAAATAGTGAACAAAAAATGTTGGTGAACCAAAAATAACGGGGAACGGAAAATGTAGGTGAACGAAAAATGCCGGTGAACAAAAATATTTGAACCAAAAGTGACGATGAACCGAAAATAATATTGAACAAAAGTGTCGGTGGACGAAAATGGCAGTGAACGAAAAGAATAACGAACAAAAAAATGTCGGTGAACCAAAAATAATAATGAACCAAACGGTGATTGGCTGGTCCAAAAAATGTTCACGGGAAAATAAACGTATTGAACGTTATCTGTAAAACAATGCTCGAGAGTCCATAAAAATTGTATTACCAAAAAATGAGAAAATGAAATATGAGGATAATGAAAAAGAAAGTAGAAAGGAATAGGAAAATGAGAAAATAAAAATAGTACAAAAAAGGAAACAAAGAAATAAAACATATAGGAAAAAGGGAGGAAGAAAGAAAAACAAAACTGGAAAACGAAAAAAAAAACAGTGCGCGGCGACTGCAGTCGTGAAAGAAATGAAGAAGAAGAAAAATTACGACTAGAAATCTTCCATAGGCAGCGAAATGGGCCAAGCCCATAAGTCGATCTGGGGGTACGCGTGCGTGCGGGAGTAGCCATCGCGTTACGCGCGATGTAGGAAATTCCTATTGAGCTTGCTAGTTTAGATTAGATGCTCTCTGACCCGTTACCGGGCTGGGCCGACCTCTAGGCCTGTCTAACACCCGTCCATTGCCAACAAGCAAGGTCGTCCATTCCCTCAAACAACGAAAAAGAAAAGCTTGGTGGCTTTCCCTGTAAACAGAGCCGTAAACAGTTCGTGCGCTCCAGATCCTTCTGGAGAGGCTCCGTCCGGATGTGGTGTTCCTGTCTGAATCGCATCTGTGTAGAGTTAAGGCAGGAAGTTTGATGAGACGTTTTCACTTTGATGAGATGGAGATCCATGAAAGTGATGGTAGAGCGGGAGGACTTGTTCTGTGGTGGCATAGTTCGCTCAATGTCACCTCGAGGGAGATCTCTCCTAACTTCATTGACATACGTGTTGATGAATTGACTGATGTTGCTTGGAGGTTTACTGGTTTTTACGGTGAACCGAGTGGTGAGCGTAAACACCTCTCCTGGCAATACATGCGAGATTTAAAAGCAATGAATAATCTCCCTTGGATCATAGGAGGGGATTTTAATGAAATTATGTTTGGCTCTGAGAAGGAAGGAGGGAATATTAGGCCGCAAAGATACATGCAGGCTTTCAGAGATGCTGCTGAAACATGTGAACTTGATGATTTGGGCTTCATAGGTGATCAATTTACTTGGAAAAGAGGGAGGATGAGAGAACGATTGGACAGGGCTTTCATAAATCAAGATGCAGCATCTATGTTTCCCGCCCTCGGGGTTATCCATGAAGACTTTGACAAATCTGATCACCGCCCGATCCTGATTGACACCGAGTATTTCTCGCAGACTTTGGACAGAAAGAAGCCTAGTCCAAAGCGCTTTGAAGCTCGTTGGTTATGTGAGGAGTCGGTGGATTCAATTGTGCAAGCAGCCTGGGACCGCGCGTGCTTCCTGCCGGGTGCATCCTTGGTTAAGAAAACGAGTGTAATTCATGCCTCGTTGCATGACTGGGACAAGGAAGTGCTCAAAGGACCACGCACCAAGCTCCGAGAGCTACAGAAACAATTGAACGAGGTAATGACTGGACCAATTACTGATGATTCGCTGTCAATGCAGCAGGAGTTACATCTCAAGATTGAGGACCTTCTGGAGAAGGAAGAGCTATATTGGGTGCAGCGAGGGAGACTCAACTGGCTACGTAGTGGCGATCAAAATACAGCGTACTTTCATAGGTCTGCGTCGGCGAAAAAGAAAAAGAACTTTGTTAAAAAACTGAAGAATGAGCTTGGTGTTTGGATCGAGGAAGAAAATCAGCTGAGTGGGCTAGCTCTGGACTACTTCTCAAATTTGTTTTCGGCTGAAGTTCAACACCCAAATCCAGAAACTATTGCTAAGGTGCAGCCTAGGGTGTGTGAATCGATGAATAATGCCCTGACTGCCGCATATACTAGAGAGGAGGTTAAAAAAGCTCTTTTCAATATAGGAGACTTGAAAGCCCCAGGACCCGATGGTCTTCATGCGGTCTTTTACAAGAAATTTTGGCACATCATCGGTGAAGATCTAACTGATGAGGTTCTTCTCGCAGTGAACTCAAGGAAGATTCCGGATAGCTGGAATGATACAACGATTGTGCTCATTCCGAAGGTTTCTAATCCTGAGAACATATCACAGTTCCGACCCATAAGCCTATGCAATGTGCTGTATAAAGTAATATCCAAACTGATTGCCTCTAGACTGAAGACTATCTTGCCTGAGATTGTGTCTCCGATGCAAAGTGCCTTTGTACCTGGGAGACTAATCACGGATAATTTCCTCATTGCGTACGAGAGCTACCACGCAATTAAAAATAAGAGAACGGGGAAACTTGGCACTTGTGCAGTTAAACTTGACATGCACAAGGCGTATGATAGGGTCGAATGGAAATTTTTGGAGCTTATTCTTCTTCAGCTTGGTTTTGCAGCCGATTGGGTCTCTCTCATCATGGAGTGCGTCACATCGGTAAGATACCAAGTTCGACTTAATAATACCCTCTCAGATTATATTGTTCCCTCTAGAGGTTTAAGACAAGGAGACCCTCTTTCTCCTTATTTATTTTTATTATGTGCTGAGGGACTAACAAGTTTAATTGTGCACGAGGAATCTGCTGGAAACCTTCATGGAGTCAAAGTTTGTAGGGATGCGCCGTCCATCTCACATTTGCTATTCGCGGATGACTCGCTTATTCTTATGAGGGCTGATATAAATGATGCTGTGAGTCTCAAACGAGCACTCGACGAGTATTGCGAGGCGTCGGGTCAGATGGTGAGTGTGGCAAAATCCAGCATCTTTTTTAGCCCTTGTACTTCTGTGGAAGCAAGAGTGGAAGTGTGCACGACGTTAAACATCTTAACGGAGGCGATCACCGATAAGTACCTAGGCCTCCCTCCGCTGGTTGGTGTTGATAGGTCTGACTGCTTTCAACACTTGATTGATAAAGTATGCAAATTGTTAAATGGTTGGAAGGAGAAACTGCTGTCTTTTGGGGGAAAAGAAGTACTCATCAAAGCCATTATTCAAGCCCTACCCGCATATGCTATGTCGGTCTTCAAGCTCTCTAAACAGATTCTAAAAGGGATAATATCTGCAATGTCCCAATTCTGGTGGGGAGATGATGATCAACAAAAACGTATGCACTGGTTTGCGTGGTGGAAAATGTGTATCCCCAAAAAACATGGAGGTATGGGTTTTCGCGACTTAGAGAGTTTCAATCTCGCCTTGTTATCTAAGCAAGCTTGGAGATTAATTGCAGAGCCTGGTTCCCTTTGTGCAAAAGTTCTGCGGGCCAAGTACTACCCTTCAGGAGACTTATTAAATTGTGTGCTGAAAAAATGTAGCTCCTATACTTGGCAGAGTATATGGTCAGGCATCCAAACCTTCAAGCGTGGCCATGTTTGGAGAGTTGGCAATGGTGAGAACATCAATATTTGGGAGGATTGCTGGATCCCTTCTAGCCCTACCCGGAAGATCATGACCCGAAGAGGGAATATCTTGCTTACTCATGTCTCCGAGCTGATTGATGTTGAGAGGGGAGAATGGGATGAGGTAACTATTAGAGAATTATTTTGGCAAGTGGATGCGGAGAGGATTTTGAAAATTCCTCTTGCTTTGGGGATGATGGAAGACGTTGTTTCTTGGCATTTCAATAAAAACGGTGTCTTCTCGGTAAGATCTGCTTATTATCAAGAATGGGATTTTCAACACGGGAGAAAATTGCGTAGAACCAGATTGTTTGATGCTACATCTTCAGACCCTATATGGAGATCTCTTTGGTCTTTAAAAGTTCCGGCTAAAGTTAAGATTCATTGCTGGCGAGCGATCCATGGTGCTATCCCTTGCTGTGGCGTGTTAGCGAATAGACATATGCAAACATCCAGCCAGTGTCCTTTATGCACTAGGGACTGTGAGAGTATTGCCCACGCCTTCTTTAAATGTCCAAGAGTGGTGGAGATCTGGAGCCGTTTGGGCATTGGCGATCAGGTGGCCCAAGCATGCATGCAAGAAGCTGAAGGGGTTCCTGCTCTTGTCCATCTATTGCTTAATTCGACCGAAGCTTCTATTCATAAGGGGCTACGATTGAATGATCTGGTTGCAGTTGGCGTTTGGTATACTTGGTGGGAACGACGCAAAGTAACACATGGTGAAGTGATCCAAGACTCAAGAAGATCTGCTCAGTCCATTGCAGCATTGGCGCTCAATTTCTCAAGAGTTAAAAAGAACAGGTTGGCTCCTATGATCCGACATGGTTGGGAAAAGCCGCCTGAGGGTATTCTGAAGTTAAATGTTGATGCAGCTTTCAATAGTGATATAGGTTGCGGTGGTACTGGTGCGATAATCCGTGATCACTCGGGGCATTTTGTATCATGTGGTAGATGGACACTCTTACATGTTGATGATGCAGCAACAGCTGAAGCCCATGCCCTACGGAATGGCCTCTTATTAGCTGGCGAGATTGGATGCAACCGCATAACCGTGGAATCGGACTGCTTAGAGGTGGTGCAGATTATGCAAGATGGTGGAAACTCATTAGGTGCAGCGGCGGCAATTTATGAGGAGTGCTCGTTCCTGTGTCGCAGTTTCACTTTTGTTTCTTTCAAACATTGTCCTCGGGAGGCTAATAGAGCGGCAGATGTGTTAGCTAGCTTAGTTGAGGTGAATTATGCTGTATGGCATAATGATCCCCCTATTTGTGTGCGCTCTGTAATTACAGATGATGTAACGAGTGTGAATGCTTAAAGGCGGCAAGTTTCAGACGCACTCTTTCCCTAACCAGGGTACCGAAAGGGACTGGCAGGGTTTTAATGAGGCGGCTTGCTGACCTAATATATGTGGTGAAAATTTCAAAAAAAAAAAAAAAAAAAAACAGAGCCGACACCCTTTGTACGCCGCCTCTCCCCGGCGTCCATCTATCTTTCGCAGTCCTTGCTCCCTCGCTCTCCCCTTTGTACAATCTCCTCTTTCGATCTGCGCGCCCCTCTCGATCAAGCGCCACCGTGCGCCCGATCGAGTATGAGCCCGATAGGGGATAAGTTCTCCAAGTACTTGGATTCGAATTCAATTTGTAGTTTTATAATCGACTTCGACTCCGACCGATCGAGTCTGAGCCCGAGTAGAGTCGGGGGAAACTCAAGGGTTTCCTTTCAGGCTATAAGAAAGAGCCACCAAAAGGCTTTACGTACGTGCTTGCTGTTGCGGCTTTGCTTCGATCTCCGGTTTTTTCATTCCAGGAATTTCGATCTATTGTCTAACCTCGGCGATAGTACAAGTAAGTCCATTGCTTTACTGGTCGAACCTCAGGTTTTTTTGCGATGTGGATCATCTAAGTTCGCTGCTATTTACGGTTCTACAAATATTTGTATTATGCTTCGTTATTTGACAATCTTATAGACTTGCAGCCGCTAATATATTTTTAGGGTCACACCTTTGTACTTTAGTATTTACTAGCAGGCAGCAAACCATACTCGTAGAATGCACGCTTTCGAATTTACATCACATGTCCATCTAGCTAATCATTGGCCCTTCTCCAAGCGAAATATCTAAGTTATCAGATCATCGAGTACAGCTTTTTTTTTAGCGAATCTTGGAATCACAAATCATATGATATAGTAATAATGTTTATTAGAGAATATAATCGTCGTTGCTGTCCATGGAGCAATCCAACAAAAGATGGAATGTCAATTAGGCTTCACACAATCTTGTGTTGAATTTCAAGGGTTTAAGATGTTATATTGCTAGAATTATTGTGAAATTAAGCCACACTTAGTAAGGATCTAAAATAAACATGTGGTTGTATGGTAATTAAGGAATCTGCTTGTATTCTAAACCCGTCAGGATCAAACTCCAGGTTCGATACCATGTATAGTTCGTGTGTCTAGATTGTACTAAGTGTTTCTAACGTTAAAGATCAAGGGCCAAACTGAATTCGTGATGGTTGAGTTACAGTTAGTCAGTTATGTAGCACGTTTAATTGTCTGGACTATCGAGTTTGCTCTTTTCATATTGGTATATTTGCACATATAGAGAAGATCATAAAACTACGTTGGATCGATAAGGTGAAAATCGGAGATCTAAGAAGTGTTCATGGCTAGTTAATTTTTCAATTTTGAGCTGTCTAGTTCGCCAAGCCTTACAATTGCCGCTTTTGCAGGTGTTCTTGTACTGTAGGAGGTTAGGATGCCTCGTATTGGAGAGCCAGGGGCACATTCACTTGTAAGAGTCTGCTCTGAACTCGGACTCCTCGGTGCCAGCATCGTGGTGCGATACATCGAGCGAGAGTACGTCTGGCCTGTACCACGGCCAAACTTCCTTCCCGTGCTCGTGCAATTTGGAGCTAAATTAGTTGGGAATCTTTGCTTTTATTATGCTTCTATGTTTCTTGCCCTTGACGCAATCGACTCCCCATATGCAAGGGGCTTGCCGTGAGCTACAAAGATTGTTTCAGTGGCCAGGCCAGCTGTAGCGATAGCTTTTTGAGTGTGTTAAGCCGTTGTAATACCTGTGGTTTCATCTAAAGAAGCCATGTGGCAATTCCTATTTTTGTATAAAAAAATTACTTAGTTTGTGCCTGCAAAAAAGACTTCATTGTGTTGAAAGTAACGCACCAATATGTGGAACCTGTAACCAGCAATATGAAAAATCATGTACTCATGTGAAACAGGTGGTTGGAATTGACAAATCCATGTGCATTTCAGAATGAAAATACTACTTCAATGTCAATTGAGATGGAAAACTAAATAGAATATTACTTCGAGGTCTTCTAACTTGGCACGTGGGTACAGATTAATCCTTCACCTTTTATATAAGACTTCCTTGTATAGGAAAAAGGCATTGAAAACTTGGAAACTGAAGATGTTGTAACTGATATGGGTAGCCACACATTAGGACAAATGGTGCAGTGGTTGGACCAGGTATCTTCTTCTTTTGAACAACATTTCTTTCTGTTTTGGATGCTTCTTACTGTGTTTCAAGTGATCAAAGAAGAGTTTATTTCCCAGTACTCACGGACAAACCGGTGGTCGTCTAGTCTCATACTCTCATGAGCGGGGCTCTATGGACGGTGTAGCCGGTCTCACCGTGCTTTTCCCCTATCTAGATCTCATTAGAAACGAGTGTTACTAGTGTACCTAACTGATGTAAGAACTTTTAATAACAATCTTCTATTCTAATTGTTCCCATTTAATATGCGCAACTACATATTACTGTGAGGTTGACGAAGAAGCTCATGAGGCAACTTTGTGGTTATCGGGGGGCTCTAACTTACCCTTTTCTCTTATCTCTTAGTCTCATTCCTCGAGAGGCCTCCCGTCGCCCCCGGCTCCTCCCTCCCTCCTCCCTGGCAGCTCAACCGTCCAGCGGCGCTGGGAGGGGGAGGCCACCCCCTATGCATATTTGTTAGTAGTAGTAGTAGTTCTAGGTGGCTTATTTCTTGTATGGAGTTTGGCCTAGTGCTGAGGATATCTGGAAGGTACGTGCAACCGAGCTGCACTTTCCATCTGCTGGAGGTCGTACTCCTCTCCTTTCTGCTCCATTGGTCGGAGCCATTGGCGGAGGACCTCATCAAATAGGATTATCCGATAAAATATGATAGTGGATATGGTATTGCTAATATCCGACGAATATGGATTATCAGACATTTTTTGCGGATTATACAACCTCATCAAATAGGATTATCCGATAAAATTAGTTCAAACCCAAATACCCAAACAACCCATTTAGTTCACCGTGTCATGCTATTATAGGTATTGCACATTATACTATTATTAATGGTTATTGTTAATGTATTGGGTTGTCTTTACATCATCCTGATATTGTTCCACTACACAAGCCGTTGTATTGTACGAATAAGCGCACAACTTTGGATATATTCTAGTGCTACACGCTTTCTAGTCATGTTTTTTCATAAATAAACAAACTTCTATTATTATATGTGTATTTATTGGATTACCTGCTTTCAATCCGATTCCGTTCTGAATCCGCAATCCGATATAATTTGTATTCGAATCCGCATCCGACCATTATCCGCTTGATCCGAATCCGATAGAAAAATACAGTAAAGGATTTGAAAATAGCAATAACCGATCCGATCCGTTTACAACCATAGTGGAGGTGAGGGGATATGCGGCATCCCCCGCTAATAAGCTCTATGTGATCCATTAGATTCTGCCGGTGAGGTTGGACTAGCTACTGCCCTTCTTTGGTCATCATGGTCATCAGGGAGATGAAGGAGAGGACGGGAAGATAGCAGCTTTTTCCTCAACTTTCTTGGTATGCTACTTGCATCCTTGGAGTCAATCAGCTACGGACCTCATGACAGCATGGCCGTCTTGCCGTTGCTCAAGATGGTCGAAGGGCGACCCTCCTCAACCACGTTTTGCGGGATGTTCATCCTCCTAGTGAGAGGATCTTTAACTCCGGTGATCAGGGAGTTTCCAGAGATGCAGGCCCAAGTGGTTCGTCCCCGGTGCCGTTATCGCTGCTCCAGCCATGGAGTTCGTTGGTGTACCACGGTGGAGAAGAACCTGGAGGACCTGGTCACGTTTTCCTAGTCTTTATAGGGCCTTTGTTGTAAAAGTAGAGGTCTTGACTATAAATTCTTTCTTTGTGGACTCTATGTTAGAAGTATTCCCACTGTTGATAATGAGTAGCTTCCAGGTCCTTCAGGGTAAGGATGGCAATTTTACTCACGCGTAGGGGTACCCGCGAGTACCGTACCGTATGAGTAGGGTATGGTCACAATTTTATACCCATGGTAGTTTCCGTACCCTATCCGTTAAGTCGTGGCTACGACACGGGTATAACCTCGGACCCGTGGGTATAGCCATACCCTGCCCCGTTTATATACCTTACCCTTGGAGATCCAACATTCATTCTCATGAGCTTATGATACTATGTTAAAGTTGTCATCAATTGTCAATGTGAGTTGAGATAATTGTCACGTAGTGAAATATATGTTATTGAGTTAAGATAAATGTTTTTCTTTTATCAATTGTGTTATCGATGAATGTAAAATTATGAATAATTTGTGTACTATTTGATCTACTGTTGGTTTGTGTACTATTTGATCTACTGTTGGTTGCAGGGGCGGAAGCAGGATTCAAGGTATGGGTACCCGTCGGGCATGGATACGGATAAAGTTTCATACCTGTGGGTACGGGTATGGATATAATTTCATATTAATTGACTATATGGGTATGTATATATATGGTATTGCTCTACCCACTCCATACCCTACCCATTGCCATCCTTACTTCTGCCTGTGCCTGTTTTTGCTTAAAAAAAAGATAAGTTTGCTTTGGAAGAAATAAAATAGTAAAAAAAAACTCACGGGGTAAAAGGACTCAACAAAGCCGCATTACTACCGTGGAATGCAACGCCAAGTCCTATATCTCGTTTAATGGCACTTACTCCGAATCAAATGGCATTTACCAGAACCAGAAACCACGGCGTTCAGTACTCATCAATGTACTCGATAAGGAAGCTTTGTGTCAACTAGAGCTTCTTAACGGTCTATCGCATTTCAGATCGAGATGATCACAAACAAGAGTTGGTTCAAACTTCACCGGGTAGTTTTGTTGGGCCGGTGGACAGAAGATGCAACGATGTTTGGTTCGTATCTTTTAGAAGAAAAGGGCCTTGCCCCAGTTCCATTCAATGAACGAAACTCGATCCGAGTCTTACAACATTATAATCATTCGGGAGAAGGCAGCATGCCAACCCAGATTAGAACATAAAAGCCTATTACAGACATAAGAGTCAGCTGCAAAAGGCTCAAACCCAAGCATAACAACCTGACGACTACAACACAGACACACACTAGGGCTTCTGCACAACTTTCCAGTTGTTGCCAGATTCCACCATAATCAGCGAGTATTTCTTCAGTGTCTCCGCCAACGCCTTGGTTGTAGCTTCCCAATCATCGTTTTGTGGTTCACCAAGGGCTTCCCACTTAGCTTTCTTGATCACACCAGCAGCTTGAGTCGGCCCCCTCATCCTGGATCTCGCCAAGACAGAAGGGGGTGGCTTCGGGCAATCCTCTCCAATTGTGTTAGCAAAGTGCTCATTTGTTCTTTTGCCGCTCCGGATAGCAGAACCACCCACTGAGCAAGTATCGAGACCAAACATCTCCACAATACTTGCATACCAGTCCATGGAGTTTTGTTAAAGCATATATCATTTCTGATTTTCCACAGCACCCACATAACAGCTGCGTGGAGAACGTTATGCATCTCATGCTTTGACTCACACAACCACAGACTAGCAATTTTTTCATAATTAACTGGAAGTATAGATATTCCAGTCAACCTACCTAATTCTGACCATAAAACTTTAGCAACCACAAACTCAAAGAGCAAATGGCTACAGGTTTCCTGTTCAGAACAAAACAGGCAGGATAAATCCGGCACAACTTGTCTCTTGTTCAAGTTATCTCTAGTGAGAATCTTGTTGTGAGAGACCAGCCAAAGGAAAAAGTGAATTTTGGTTCGTATCTGCCTGGACTGTGCTCGTTATTCTGGGTGCAGATTCAGTATTGCAGATCGCTGCACTGCATGATCGTCGGAGATCTGAAGCTAATCCACGAGAGACGTCATGAGCCCCATGACGCCACCTCCATCCTCCGGGCACCCACCAACCAACTAACCAGACACTCCACGAGCGCCGGTGCGTCCAATGACGCCGTGCCACGTCTGCCGTGATTTAAAAGCCAGTAAAGTGCGCTCAGCTACCAGCAGCTAAACTCCGCCAACCCTTCCCGCCATATTAATTTCCCCGATCTACTTATTCGCTCCCAGTTCCCCTCCCCAGAACGAGCAAATCCCACTCGTCTCGGGCTGACCCTTTCTCTAATTTCCTCTTCTGTGTGCGCACTGTAACCGGAGACCATGCCGACGGCGATGGCGACGGCGGCGGGCATGGCGACGGGGCCGGGCAGCCGCGTGACGCGGTACGCCAAGTCGACGGCGGTGTCGGTCACGCCGGTGCGCCCCGGCAAGACGCACACGCTCTCGGCGCTCGACAACGCCATGGAGCGTCACGCCGTGCACCTGGTGCTCTACTGCCGCGCCGCGCCGGGCGTCGACCGGGAGCCACTCAAGGAGTCCCTCTCCGAGGTGCTCTCGCTCTACCCGGCCATGGTCGGCCGGATCACCCGCGCCGAAGGCGAGGCGCCCGGGTCGGGGTGGATCGTGAAGTGCAATGACGCCGGCGTGCGCATGGTGAACGCCAGGGCCGCGGTCACGCTCGACGAGTGGCTCGCCACGGCCTCCGCCGAGGAGGAGATGGACCTCGCCTACTACGAGCAAAAGGGATCCGAGCCTTACATCTGGTCCCCCTTCTACGTTCAGGTGGCTAATCCTCTCGCTCACTTTTAATTAGTTCACTGATCCTTCTGTTCAATTGTACTTCAATCGGTGAAAGCAGCTAGAGTAATTTCATGTTAGCTGTTTAGCTTAATTTGATCATCGACATAGTTGATAATTTAGTTCCATCGATCCAGCAATGTAAATCTTCCAGTTGCGCAGTGCATTTGATTCACTTCATTACTAGTGGAGCAGTCGTCGTGTTGAAGGCAGGCTTGCAGTAGTGTGGCAGTAGGACAGCTCAGAGAATTTAATTGTTCATGGAGTAGCTGTCCGTCAATTCTCTCATGTCGATTCAATGTGTCACATGCCTGCAACCTATGCTCTGTAATGCAGCTGACGGAGTTCACTGACAAGTCGTACGCGCTGGGCCTGAGCTGCACGCACCTCCACAACGACCCCACGGCGGCCGCGCTCTTCTTCCACGGCTGGGCCGCCGCCCACCGCCGGAGCACCAGCCCCTACTCGCCCTTCCTCCACTCGCCGTCCTTCGCCGTGTCCCCGGCCGCCTCGACGCCTCCAGCGCCGCCTATGCTCGCCGCCAAGTCCACCGCCGCAAAGCCTAGCGCCGACGCCGCCGCTGCCATGTCATCCGCCACCTTCCACTTCCCCGCCGCCGCGATGCACGCGCTGCTGTCCTCCCTCGCGCCTGAGACCACCGCCTTCGCCGCGCTGGCCGCGCTCTTCTGGCTCCGTGTCGCTGGCGCCGGCGCCACCGAGGAGAGAGAGAAGGATCTCACCCTCGCTCTCGACTTCCGCAAGAAGATGCACGCGCCGCTGCCGACGGGGTACTACGGCAGCGTCGTCCACTTCACGCACGCGCGCGCCGACCTGGCGTCGGGGTTGTCTGCCGTGGCGGCCGCGCTGGACCGGCGCGTGGCCGGCGTGCCGGAGGAAGAGGTGTGGGCCACCGTGGAGTGGCTGCATGCGCGGCAGACCGACGGCAGCGAGCCCTTCCAGATGTACGGGCCGGAGCTCACCTGCATGGCGCTGGACCATCTGCCATTGTACGGCGCCGAGTTCGTCGCCGGCGAGCCGCCGGCGCGCGTGGCGTGCCGCGTCGGCGGTGCGATTGGCGAGGGGCTCATTATCGTCGTTCCAGCGGCCGAGGGGGACACGGCGAGGGACGTGGTGGTGACGCTCCCGGCGGAGGCGACGGCGAGGATCTGCCGCGACGACGAGGTGCTCCGGTACGGCGCCGAGGTGGTGGCTGGGTCCAAGGTGGATACGGGGGCCAAAGCTGCCAAGTAGGTCCAGCGGAATAAACGCTGCTGGTTTTAACGGTTTCACTACATTTTCACTTGAATTTGATGGTGACAACCTTCGAATGATTTTGGTGGACCCTGTTGTGATGCTTCGGTGAATGCTACTGTTGTTTTTCCTTTTTATGATAGCGTGAATGCTAGTGTTTATTGCTATTGTTGGAGTAAGACGATGTAAGACTATAAAGTTAAATTTTAAATATTACTTTTTTTTGCTGAACTGGAGGATGCGTATGAGGAGTTTTTTTTATACTGAACTGGAGGATGAGTATGAGGAGAAAGAAGTGTGCTGTAAATTAAGATCTATCTACACCTGAAAAACAACTTTATGAAAGTGTAATGTGGATCAGGTATTAATAAACAACTATCCGAGTGAAAAACAACTTTATGAAAGTGTAATGTGGATCAGGTATTAATAAACAACTTTCCGAGTAGATGACAGACTCTTTTCCGCAAACAAGGGACACTTGACTCAAAAAACACTTTTTTTTCGAGCTACGGTGCTCCCTCCGGTTATTTAAAGAAAAAAAAAATCATATTTTTAAGTTTTAGAAAATCTGAAAAATTCGCGCATGTTGCTAGTGATGTATCCTACAACGTGAATTTTTTATTTAAAATACTTTATATTCTTGTCTACATAAAAATTTTTTTTTGTATATTTTGGAGATTTGAAAGTATGTACATTTAGATCCACACATTTGTCATTTTTGTATAGAACAAAATATAAACCATTTCAAACCGAGAATTTGCACATTTGTGGGACATATCATTGACAACACGCGGGAAATTTTTCAGAATTTTTTAGAACTTATAAATATGATTTTTGATTTTTTTTAACTATAGGGATCACTCGAGCCCGGGAGTAAGAAATCTCTTCTCTGCTTGACTCTATTATTATAAGTTCAACATTTGGATTTTACACATTCGAGATCAAGGTCTAATTGTACAAAACTTCAAATTTATCACAAAGCAGAATTAGGTTTAAACTTTTTTCTGATAACTGTCAACATAACAATATCAAGATGATACTAATTTATTATGGCACCTGCAACAAGATTTTTTTTTCTTAAGACCTACTCGATACAAAAAAAATGTACACAACCAAATTTGTCTTCCCAATACTTATTTAGAAGTTTAAACAAATTTAAAAAACGAGATTCTGTGAGAAGCTGATGGAGGATAGATTCTGGGAGAATCTGGAAAATAAGCTGAAAAGAAGGGGGCCTATGACTGATGCGAGCCTATTTCTCCATTCTAAGCTGAATCTGTTTGATCTTGGAACATGGAAAGTGCTTTACTTGTTTGTTTGTATTTGGTTTGAAGTGCAGCGACGGAGCAGTCAGATATATGCTTCCCTTTATGTGAATCAATAATCATCTTGTTTGGATGTGAACTAGTAAATGATGCATGTTCCATTTGATGCAAAAAATTATTGTGCATTTGATGCAATTGGAAATATGTCTAGCCTAACAAATAACTCATAAATTATTTTGGTAACAAACGCGTTTATAATTTTCCTTGTTGAACCAGTTAATGGCCGTGGTCGTGTTCGCTGTCGCTCCAAACTTGGCCGGCATTGTTGCGGCTCCTGCCGGGAGCTCTGCCACTGCACCGCTAAGTTAGAGAAGCAGGCAGAGATTGTCATAGCCGGCATCCTATGGTCTTTTGGATATATGTGATGATTTACGGTCTTTCGGATATATGTTGCTTGGATAAATAAATGTTTCAGTTATTAGAGAAAAATAGATAAACTGAGGTAATTTAGCTTTTAAACATCATAATTATGAATAGAATGAGTCAAAAACAACTATTTTGCTTCAAATCATCAGTTATATAACATCTTCAGCACTCAGGAACATTCCAGACATTTCACTCATAAAACCAACAGCAACAGCTGCCAACAACAGTTTTGCCAAACATCAAATATCTGCTTCCAGCAGCTGCTTTCTCACAGCCCACCAGCTACAGCTGCAGGCCAAACAAACAGACCCTGAGTGGCAAGCTTCAGCTACCTTTAGTGGGATATGAGGAAGTGACTATGGTGAGTTCCGAGTGAAAGCCCCACTCCGACTTAGATTGTTGTCGGTGATTGCGGCATTCTTGGATGTTGTTTCTCTCCTAGGATTTATGCGAGGATTCGTCTTCTACTTATCAAGGATATGCTAGACCAGTAGCCCAACCAAATACGTGTGGAGTGGAGTCGCTCTGATACCCCCGCCTTAGTTATGCCTTCAGCTTCCAGTAAAACTTTCTCATGTGTCATCCTTGGGAATGATGTGTTTGGCATGCATCTCGATCACCTTGTAAACCAATTGTAGCAATTTGTGCATGTTTGTGCAATAATACTGTTATATTGTGGTATCGACGTGTATGTCCACATATTTAGTGGTGGCATATGCGACGATGATCGCCATGGCAAAGTGTGCTAGAGAGAGTCACTACTAGAACACTGGTATCAATCAATCAACATACTCCTCCTACACGTAGCTAAGTTAAAACCTCTTTTCTGCATCCATTTCAACCGTCGAGAGTGATTGTAGATGTGCAAAAGCTTGACATATGCATATATAATTTTCCATGTCGATCTACCATGAATGTTATGGAGATTTATGCAGGTAGCAACATTGATTCATGCTTCATGGGGTGACATTATCTACCTACCTCTGTTTACTCTTTATGATGCAGCTATTCTGTTGTAGAAAGATGATATGAAATGAATGTTGAGAGATTTATTTTAGACTTTAATATATAAAAACATGACAAAATATATATCACTCTTTTATAGTCTATAGAAACATATACGTATTTGCTATGCTTGTTTGATATGAGATCCAAAGTGTAAGGTTATTAATTGTGTCGTAGCTGGTGCAATGTGCGAATATTTGCAAAACATGGTGTAAAGTAATATAATTGGGCAGAGTTTGATTCAAATATAATTCGACAGTTGATTAATTGCATGCAATGTGCAAATTAATTCAGAGGCAATATACCTATGGAACCTCTTTTTATAGTGAACAAATAACACATCATCGCAGAAGTCCACTCGGAAAATGTTGGAATTTTGGCAATCAAGTAGTGGAGCGAGGTTGCGGCCTCGCAGTCGCAGGTTCCTAGTCCCCACGGAAGGGCGGTGGCCATAGTTGTTTTCTATCCTTCAATTAGTTTCCAAAGTGCAAATAGTGTGTGCCCTCTAGCAGTGTGAAGTACACCGACTGTTTGGAATAACAAGCAAATGTTCATCAAGCACCCTAGTTAAACTCATCAAGCTGAAAATCCATTTTAACTCATGTTTCCAGTGCCTCGCATTTCTAATGTGGGATTGGTGAGAGTCGATCAACATCTTCTTCTTACACCTAGCTAAGCTAAACCTCGCTGCCTCTACCTAGGAGATCGAAGAACCAAGCTTGGTTTTAGGTAGAGACAATTTTCACTTGTCCATATGCTAAGTCGCTAAGAAGGTATAGGGTTTTATGTAGGTGCAAAGAATGATCCACACAAGACTTTGGTTGTTTGGTATCACCCACCCAGCTATTGTCCTGACATTTATGGGGCGGCCAGATATTGTGTAAGGATTATAGGTAGTGAATGTTTAGTTCATTTCTTGGACCTTTTGGCATTAAAAAGCCCGAGGAAGTAATTGCACATGATTTTTTCATATAAATTTTCTCTCCTTCTAAGTGTACATTTTTTTAGTGTGTTTTCTATGCAATCTGGCCGAAAGTAGAATGTGTTGTCCCGGAGCTAGGGCAAAGTGAGAACGCTTCTAAAACATATGAAGAAGCTGCGTGGTGATCCAACTAGATATGTAGAGTCTAGAGTGTAATTTACATCTTATAAAGAATTTTATCCTGAGTAGCAAAATCAAGTTTATCTAAAATGAAACATGCAAAAACATATGGGTTGCAAATTATTGATTTGTCAACTCACTTTCATATCATCCTATGTTTGAACACACAATAGTAAATCATGTTCATGACTTGATTAAAAACAAAATTTATGGCGAAGCACCAGGGTATCCAAATCCAGTTCAATTAAGAATTTACGATGCATCGTTGACAGGAGGTGGTGCTAAATCTTTTCCATACTCTGACAATCCGTGAACCCACGCCGCCGGCCGGGGACCGGCGCCAGCGGATGCCCTGATCCGTCCGTCTACGAGCCTACGCGCGAGCTCCTCCACGTACGCCGGCGCTCCCCTCCGCCTTCTTCTTCTCCCACGTGTTCCACTTGGCAAGCTTCCCGGACCGATTGTCCAGCGGGAAGGTGTAGAGATCGTCGCCCTCCTCCTCAGCCTCTGGTCCTCTCTTCCTCCTGATCTCGATCTCGCGGCGTTCCTCCTCTGTCACGACGCCTCCGGCGCCGGCATCGTCCACGTCCATCTCTTCCTCCGTTCGTTTCCGCGGCGTCCCCATCCCCCGTCCGCTGATGGCGTGATAGTTCGCTGGATTTGATCTGCAAGATGGTGGATCGCGACCTCTGCGGGGACATGAAGGGTGCAACCCCCGGTGCGTACAATTTGTTTCTTTTCAGGCGTTATCGTCTTTGTTTATGTGTACGTCTCTGATTGTGGCCCATGATGGGTAGACGGGTTGAAGCCTTGGTCAGTCCACTTTTCGGCCCACACGATGTTCTAGGCCTTGACCAAGGCATTGCTAGTAGAATTAAGGAAGCCGGGACTGAAGTTTGGGCCGAGATAACCACTACGGCTCTGTTTGGTAGATTGGATTTTTCAAAACTGAAGCTTTTCTTCATTGTGAATTTAGAAAAAAAGAGGGGTTGAACCTCTTATCCAATACTTAAAAAAAATCATAGTTTTAGAAAATCTTTGGTTTACAAAACTGCAATATTTTTTAGAACCCACACTTCAAAGTATTTCAATATTTTTTTTGAAACCGATATTATGAGAAAATTGTAAAGATATTGGGTTACCAAACGCATATTATTGTCTTTTTTACATGAAGATGTTGTACTCGGCAATCTCATATCAGTGTATAAAGTATCCCTAAAAAGGCATGTGGAACGACTCAACGGTAATTAGTTTTAACAAGAGCAGGAGATAGTTAAATTACTTAAAGGAAGTATCTGATACAATTTCCCGGGTTTTAAAGTTTCCCAACAACAGAGATTAAGGTAGAATGTAAGCCCGAAAGATACGGAATTTTGCTTTGACTTATAGGCGTAGATGTGCCCACTCACATTTCAAAATGTTACAAAATTTCAAACAATTTTTTTAGGTGTATATCCAGACACATTCTATACTCGCTCACATTATTTTTTATGCCTTGTGTAGAAAGACAAATTCCGGTGCTTCAAAATGACATTTGATGAGACATGTTTTTGTCTTTTTAAAACAAGTAAAAAAAATATGTCTTTTATTTTCACGAATTCTGTGTGCAAGTATAGAATGTCTAGATTTTTTTTCGATAAAAAATGTCTTGATATACAACCAAATTTTCTATTTAATTTTATAAATTTTAAAATCCATTTAAATACTTTTTTTATAATGGGTGCATCTACACCTATGGGTCAAAATACCGTGTCGTGTAAGATAGCACATGGAAACAGTTTCAAGATCGAAAAGTTAGATTCTTCTAGAGCAGACGGCTCTAGGAAGCTATAAATAGCACGGCGATACTTCGAGACAAAAGGCAGTTACGCACACGAAGGAGGTGAACAAATTACCGGAAACTGTCTTTCGCTCCCGGGCACGAGTGCTCCTGTCACTTAAAAAAAATTCAAAAATCATATTTATGGGTTTCAAAAAATTCTGAAAAAAAATACGGATGCAGCCAATGATATATCCCACGAACGTGTTAATTTGCATTGAGCTACACAAAAATAACAAATCTGATAGGATTTAGAGATTTGAAAATATGCATACAGGGTCTGTTTGGTTCTGCTTTTCCTACCTGCTTCTGCTGTCAAAAAGCCCAACACCAACCAAAGGGGTATTTTCCAAAGCAGATTCCACAAAAGCAGAATGCTTTTCATAGTGTTATTTCCAAAGCAGGTATATCCCTGCTTCCGCTGCTTCAGATTTTAACTTCGTAGAAAAATTACCCACCAATGCCACTAGTAAGTCGTAGCTTGGTTGTCTCTTGTCTGTGTCTCTCTCCTCCGGCCGGCCGGCGGCAGCACGTCGCCTATCCAACTGTGCCTCCCCGTCTCCATTATCTCCCTTAGGAGACCCGCTTCCACTATGTCTTCCGGTCACATATCAGGAACATCAACGCTCGATGTACGCCGCCGGCCATATATTATGCGTTTGTACATGACTTTTATTCCTTGCGGTGACTGAACTTGCACGTACACTAGCTAGACTAGATTGATCAGCTAGCAGTAGCACTCAGACACGTACATGCTAGCTCGCTGGATTGTCTAGATGGATATGGCTAGCACGCGCGGTAAAGTCCAGAGGTTCCGGAGTGGTTCTGATAATATCCAACGAGGTTTTTGCCAACTCCGACGAGGTTTTGGCCACATCCGATCAACTCCGACGAGGGTCCGGCGATGATAGGAGAAGTCGGAGCCTCGGAGGCAATCCGGCGCGGCTTCAACGAGGTATGGCGTGTTTTTTCGATCTCCGGCGAGGTGTTCCGGTGGGAGTGGATGTTCGCGGCAGCGCTCCGGCGAGGTGGTCTGGCCAGGCGCAGCGGTTCGGTGAACTCAGGCAAGATTTCGACCAACTCCGGCGATACTCCGGTGAACTCAACGAGGTGGTTTGGCAAGGCGCAGCGGTTCGGTGAACTCAGGCAAGATTTCGACCAACTCCGGCGATACTCCGACGAACTCAGCGAGGTGGTCTAGCGTGGCGCAGCGGTTCGACGAACTCAGGCAAGATTCCGACCAACTCCGGCGATACTCCGGCGAACTCAGCCAAGATTCCGACCAACTTCGGCCATACTCCGGCGCCGGCTAGGTGGCTGTGGCCGGGCTAGGCGAACTCTGGCGAGGAAGATGATGCACCAAAATCTACAGTTTCATCGTTGTTTCAGCCAAACAACTTTTAGTTTTGCCACAGTCTGAACTCACAGCAGCGTTTTCACATCTGACAGTTCACAACGGCTTTTTTAAAATCCACAGCTGAACCAAACAGACCCTTAGATGCACACTTTTGTGATTTTTGTGTAGCTCAAAATACAACGTATTTGAAATTTATATCTTGCACGTTTATGAGATATATTATTGCTTCTCCACATTTATTTTCAATAAAATTGAACTTATAAATATGATTTTCGAATTTTATATATAGGAGGGAGCACCGAAGCCGAGAGCCAAAAATCTTCACTCACAAATTTCGGATAACCCTCGTTGCTAAGCAAAGGCAACGCATCTTCCGGTAAAAAAAGAGGAAACGGACATAATATGCGGCACAAATTTTGTCCTCCCTCCAGACGCCACCACCAAGGCGAGACGGCACTGGACGAGTCACCACATCCCGGCCCCACGTGTCAGCCTCCAGCAACCGCCCCCGCGAGTTCCCAACCGCCGAGAAGCCTCCTGAACCTTCACTTTCTCTCTCGCGCCATCTTCCACCTCCAGTCTTGTCCCCTCTCCTCCATTCCTCCTTAAAGCTCTCCGCCCACGCCGCTCTTTCACCTCACCGCCGCACCGAGAAACAAAAGACGACACGATCACCGATCCGCCAAGCCAGCCCATTCCGTGCACCGTCTAGAGCAGAGTAGAGAGATCAGGGGAAGATCATCGATCGGGGATGTATCTGCGACCGGCGCCCAAGGGCCCCGAGTGGGGAGGCCGGGGCGACCCGGAGGCGGGGATTGAGGCCCGGCCGCTGTACCCGATGATGCTGGAGAGCCCGCAGCTGCGGTGGGCGTTCGTCCGCAAGGTGTACACCATCCTCTCCATCCAGATGCTGCTCACCATCGCCGTCGCCTCCGTCGTCGTCTTCGTGCGCCCCGTCGCGCTCTTCTTCGTCTCGTCCCCCGGCGGGTTCGCGCTCTACATCTTCCTCATCATCCTACCGTTCATCGGTACGTACTTACCATTGTGGGGTGTCAGCATGTGATCCTGCTCTGTTTTCTTGGACGCGTCAGTTAACAAACATTTCCGCCATGTTTCAAACTGCAGTGCTGTGTCCTCTGTACTACTACTACCAGCGGCACCCGGTGAACCTGCTGCTGCTGGGCCTCTTCACGGTGGCCATAAGCTTCGCCGTGGGGCTCACCTGCGCCTTCACCAAGGGGGAGGTGATCCTGGAGTCGGCGATCCTGACGGCCGTGGTGGTGGTCAGCCTGACGGCGTACACGTTCTGGGCTGCGAAGCGAGGGCACGACTTCAACTTCCTCGGCCCGTTCCTCTTCGCCGCCGTCATGATCCTCATGGTCTTCGCGCTCATCCAGCTCTTCTTCCCGCTCGGCCGCATCTCCCTCATGATCTACGGCGGCCTCGCCGCGCTCGTCTTCTGCGGCTACATCATCTACGACACCGACAACCTCATCAAGCGCTACTCCTACGACGAGTACGTCTGGGCCGCCGTCGCGCTCTACCTCGACGTCATCAACCTCTTCCTCTCCCTCCTCACGCTGTTCAGGGCAGCCGATTCCTGAAGTGTGTGCCTGCGTTTCCTGCGTGGCGTAGACATCAGTCTTTCCCTGGAATGTGCGTTGCTTGTGTTGGTGCCCCTGCTGCAGTGCCACCCATCTGTAAATTAATTCTAATTAATTTTTGACTTACTGTAGGTTGCTACATGTTGTAAGTTGTGCTTGCCAACATTGTTGGATGAATGAAATCGAGCTGCTCTGTTCTAGCTCTCACGTCTGTCTCTGCTCTGCTTTGCCTAGATATGCTCTGCATTTTCGTGGAATGCATCTTATCTTGGACTTGTAATCGTCAGAGGCCAAACAGGATGGTCGCCTGCCATTGCATAGTTTGCTGAATCTATGTTGTACCTTGCCAAGATCTTTACTGAATCAAATAAAATGAGGAGCTGCATGCTAGCTAGCTCACTTTGGTCTAGCTCTTTCTCGTGTCATCCATCTCACATTGGGGTCTGGGCGTGTTGTCGAGTAGCCAGCCCGGCGAGCAGGAGCAGCATCGTGTGCCACTGCCACTGCGTCATCCGCCGTTGTGCCCTTGGTTGAACACGGACCATGTAATGCAGGCTAATGAGGCCGGATTAGATAGCATTCGTACTATGATCCGAGTGAGAGACTGTACATAGAACTCATGGATAAATGTTCTAGATTCTGCATGGAATTCCTTTTTTTTTCAAATAGAACTGTACAAGATTATGACAGTGCACAAAAACTACCTGGTTCATTGACTTTGTCCTAATTGTTAGTCCTCACATCGGTCTTGTACAGTGCACAAAAACTAACTGGTTCATTGACTTTGTCCTAATTGTTAGTCGTCACATCGACCTGCAGGTAGCTCTTCACTCACACCTGATCGAGCTGAGTGCTCTCTCCCTGCCCCCATTCACTTGTTTTTTTTTCTTTTGTTCCTTCAAATATTTTCTCATCATGGTGAACTGTTTGATTTTATTGGATTTTGTACACATGTTTAATTTATCACCATTGTTTCTTCTCAACACAACGACCGTGCTGCATGGCAAATAGTATCAATCTGGTTATTTATCCAACCGGATTTCCACAACTTTCCATTTTCAACGGTTCTCAAGCTGATGAATGTAATTATATCCTCCTTGAGATTCATATGTGCAATTATTTTGTAGAAAGTACATTGGGTGATTTTAGTACTTATTATCTTCTCAGCACTTGCCCACCATGCAGTCTCACTTCGAGTAACATGAGGCAATGACAGCCTCAGCTTTATAAGAGTGTATTGCCTTGTATTTAAGCCTCATAAAGAGGAGCACCAAAACTTCACAAGAGAAATTAAAAGTGGTCCTCTCATGCTCTATGCTCGTGGCCATCATAAATAATTAACATTCGGTGAAGTAGTTCAGAAGAAAAGAAGTGTGGAAAGATGAGCAAATATAAGACCACCCCTATAGTTCTTGCACATTGGAAGAGATGACGGGAGAGAGACAAAAACAACAAAAACAAGTTAGCGGTCATAGGTATTTAACCAAATAAAATTATGGGCCTTTGGATGGGAGCAAAACTGCAACTAGTGGGACTGAGAGATGTGGGGAATTGCTCTCGGACAACTATTCTCTGTCAGACGGAGACATGAGTTACTGGACCAGCGACTCTTACGATCCATCCAGTTGATGTAACTCAAGAAACATGGAGATCGAGGTCTCATTAAGGTGAAATTGGGGGTTAGTTGATCTGACCATCCACTATGTGACGCCGGTTCGAAAAAAAATGTGGCAAAGATTTGAATCTGCTCCACTGGTAAGATCACCTTTTTAGGCAGAGGCATGTGTTGTCGTCGCGGCGATTAACCCATCAAACAGGGCGGTTGTTTTTCTTTACAAAGTTTGTTATATCTATGTTGTACTTTGCCAAGATTTTGCTGACCAAATGAAATTGAGGAGCTGCATGCTAGCTAGCTGGCTCTAGTTCAATCTCTTTCTCGTGACATCCGTCTTTAACTTGGGGCTTGGGTTTGTTGTCGAGTAGCCCAGCGAGTAGGAACACCATCGTGTGCTACGGCGTTACCTGGCGTTGAGCGCTTGGTTGAACTTGAACATGTAATGCAGGCTAATGAGGCCGATTAGATAGCATCCGGATTTTGATCAGAGTGAGATGCAACATTACCATTCATGGATAAAGTTGTACGGGTGAGATAAATTTTCATTGTTAAACGGCATTTCCCTTCATGTATGTGGGCGTACTATTGTTAATACTACTGCGCTGATTGAATCTTAGCTTTGTCGTCATACTGAATAGTTTTTTCTTCGGAATATAACTATACTAGATTCAGACGGGTTACAAAAACGACCTGGTTCGTTGACTTTGTCCTAGTTGTTTAAGCCACAGTACCTTGGTTGCTCTAAATCCACGGCTGGTCGACGAGTGCTCTCTCTCTCTTGCCCCATTTACTTGTTTTTTCTTTTGCTCCTTAAAATAGTTTTCTCGTCATGGAGAATTTATTTGGTTTTATTGGATTTTCAACTCGTTTTACCACAATTGTTTCTTCTCACCGACCATGCCGCATAGTAATAGTACTTATTTTGGTTTCTCATTGAAAAACTAGTTGTCAAACGATGAATGGTGGGATAGTACTTATTTTTCCCTTCCAACCATGTTTGATTCGTGGGATTGTACCCTGTAGGAACAATTTCTGTAGGAACAATTTCTATAGGAACTAGTTGGTTTTCACGGGAAAAGAAAGCTCCAACCTCATTTTAAAGTTCCTGTGATGTTCCTACGCTGCAATCAAACATCAATTGCTGAACCATAGGATCTAATTAGGCAGGACACTCCATTCCTTTCTGTTTCCTATTCCTTTGACCTTTGGTGTTCCTATCCTACAAATCAAAGGAGGAGGCCTAAACCGGATGGAATATGGAAAGACTAGCACCCCGCGGGCGAGCCAAACCATGCAACCACCTTATAAAGGGTGAACGAGTAGAAAAGGCAAACATAAGACCATCCCAATGGCTCTCGCAAATTGGAAGAGATGAAGGGAGAGAGACAAAACAAGTTAGCCGCCATAGTTAACAGAAATTTTCATGGCCTTTGGGTGGAAGCCAAACCGTAGCTATCTAGCTAGTGGGAATGAGAGGCATGTGGAACCGCTCTCGGGCACTACTCCATTGTCATGTTAGACGGAGACATGAGTTACTGTATCAGCCGCCGTCACACTCTAATTTGACATGATCAACATCTTCCTCTCCCTCCTCCTCACGCTATTCAGGGCAGTCGATTCTTGAAGTGCTCTAGTGTTTCCTATCATCCTGTCGTGGCCTAGACATCAGTCTTTCCCTGCCATCTACGAATGTGCTTTGGTTGTGTTGGTGCCGCTTCCGCCACCGGTCTGTAAATTAATTCTGATTAATTTTTGAGTTGCTTTACATAGGCTGCTATATGTTGCAAGTTGTACTTGCCAACATTGTTAGACTACCCATAGTGGGAGTAACATAGGTAGTAACATACATGCCACCTAAGCAAAAAAAGATGATGTGACAGCTAATTAATGTGGAGAGAGACAAATAGAATAACATAGCTAGTTACTCCAAAGGGTAGTAACATCACACACTCCAAAACAAAATGAGTCTACAACCTAATAAATGATATCATGCATGACACCACAAATAAGTTACTAGTCACTATGAAGTGGTAGTAACATAGGGTAGTAACATATATGTTACCACTCAATGTTACTCCCCACTATGAGTAGTCTTAGATGAAATGAAAATCGAGCTGGCTCTCTGTTCTAGCTCTTGCATCTGTCGCTGCTCTGCTTGTATGTTCAGCATACACCGTACCTTGGAGCTGGTTGCGTTCTACTCGCTCCGTATAAAAATATAAGACTTTCTAGTTATTCCACATACACATATATCTAGACATGTTTTAGTATAAAATTCATGTGAACTTTGAACTAAAACATGTCTAAGGCCCTGACCTGTATGACTTTTTTCTTTTGGTTTCAGCTGTATCTTGTTTGCTTCTACTATATCAATATAAAAGGCAAAGTTTTTTCCTCGTTTCAAAAAAATATACATGTGTGTGTGAAATAGTTAGAAAGTGTTATATTTTGATACGTAGGAGTAGCTCTTTCTCGTGGCATCCATCGTACCTTGGAGCTTAGACGTTTTCAGCAGGAACAGCATCGTGATTGGTGAGCTACCGCGTCGCCCGCCGTTGTGCTTTCGGTTGAACATGGACAACGTAATGCAGGCTAATGATCCGAGTGAGACACTACATTACCAATCGTGAATAAATGTGCAGTGTTGAGATAAGATCGTCACTGTTAAACCGCCTGACCAACGAGTATTTTCTCTCCTGTGCGCCAGTTCACCTGTTTTTCCTTAAAATATTGTTTGATTTTATTCGACTTTGTACAAAAGTCTAATTTATCACCATTGGTTTCTTCTCAACGAGTGTGCCACATTGTAACGGTATTATTTTGTTTCCCCAGAAGCAAAACTAGTTTTGCCAAACGACGAACAGTTCTCAACCTGATGAAGTTAACTATATCCTCGTTGAAATCCATATTTAATCATTTCATAGAAAATATATTGGGTGATTAAGTACTTATTATCCTATCTGCACTTGACTACACTGCATTTGCACTTCGAGTAACATGAGGCGAAGGCAAGCCTCAATGTGTTGCCTTGTATTTAAGCTTCATAAAGAGGAGAACTAAAACTTCATAAGAGAAATTAAAAGTGGTCCTCGCATGCTCCATGGTCGTGGCCATCATAAATAATTAACATTAGGTGAAGTAGTTTTAAAAGTGTGAAAAGACTCGCGCCCCGCGAGCCAGCCAAACCATGAAACCACATTATAAAAATTGAACGAGTAGAAAAGAGCATACATAAGACCAACCATATAGTTCTTGTAAACTGGAACAGATGAAGGAGAGAGACAACGCAAGTTAGCAAGTCATACTTATTTTGACCGGAAATTTCATGGGCCAGACTGCAACTAGTTAGTGGGATTGAGAGGCATGGGGAACCGCTCTTTGGCATCTCTGTAGTGTCAGACGGAGTCATAAGTTACTGGATCAGCTGCCGTAGCGCGCTCTACCTCGACTTCGTCAACATCTTTATCTCCCTCCGCACGCTATCTTTTTTTTTTTGCGAGGAAACTTCTGGTGATATTAAAGCACGACAGTTACAAACAGGACCCCAACAAAGATCAAAATTACAACCCGGTCCTTGAGCAACTCGATGTCGCCGGAGCAGAGGAAGACGTGCCGATGACGCGCCGCTGCTGCATCTCTCCTCTTGCCTTGGATCGAGAGATCTCCCCTTGCAGACGGGAAGTCTTCGGGCCTCGAGCTCCTGGGAGCCTCCACCCTCCTCCGCCGGTTCCATCCGCGAGCTCCACCACCAGTAGCTTCAAGATCGTCGACCGGATCCGCCGCACGCAGATCCGGAAGGGGAGTAGTAGGCGCATCCGACGGCCGCAGCGGACCGTGAGCGCGGGGAAGGAGGCGCCTCGCCGCGGACCTCCGCAAAGCTCCAACGCCGAAGAGGGCAGACGCCACCTGCATAGATACCACCGACCGCGCCGCCCACCTCGAAGCGCCGCCGGCAGAAAACTCCACAGCTCCTACACTATATACACCCGAGATTTGAGGCTCCCCCAACCTCCCGCCGCCGGAGCGGCCGGCGGAGGAAGGGGGACCCGTCAGATCGACGGAGGCGAGGTGGATCTGGGAGAGGTCGAAAAAATCGCCTCTGACCACTGTGCGGGTGGAGAGGGACGGTCCAAGGTTGCGTCTGTCCGCACGCTATCTAGGGCAACCAATTTCTGAAGTGTGGCCTCATTACCTGCCATCCAGCCATGGCATTGATATCAGTCTTTCTATATCCTCCTCGTCCTATAGTGGTCGTGTTTTTTATCAAACCGAGCCGAAAATGATGACCGCGACAGCGAACATTCCAGCGACAAATGCCACATCAGACGAAGAGGTTCCGGCGCCTATAGCACTCGGCGAGCGAAACCTGAGTGGGCTGGGGTGGGCGTCGGAGTTTGCGGACGTCGGCTGGGGTGGAGGGTGGTCACGAGAGGAAACGGCGGGACGGTGCGGCCGAACGGGGGAAAGTTCCGCTGCCGGTTATCTCCACGATACTGAGGTCAAGTATATTTGAGGGACGGACGACGGTTTGAGATTTTTTTTTTGCTCCTTCAAAGCATATAAGGGTTCCTCTAGGTGGGGTTTAGAGGAAGCTAGAGATGCCCTTAACCCCACTAGTAACAGTGCACGTGCCACGCACGTGTAATATTAGAAAATAATTTTATGTTAAGTACAAAAATCAATGAAATGACAATAGTAACTAATCAACATGACACAAACTTTGTATTCTATTAATTATACGAAAATGGCAACCATATAAAATAAGCACTGTTCCACACACATATGATGTATGAATAAAAAACTTCATTGCTAAACGGAGATCAAGCACTATACTTTGTATTTATTGGAGTACTATTTTGGGGTCACGTGGCTAATCTAGCTCATCCATCTTACCTACTGGTTTTTTTATTCAAGTGTGTCATATAGAAAACATAAATAAAAAAAGATCAAGTGTCTGTCGTATCTCCATATACCAAAAAAAAGGGTGAAGAATAAATTCAGTAGCTTGCCTAGGGCTGCCATGTGAGATATCTTCTTCCCTCATTGGAGCCATAGTGTCACTGGACCAACAATTACAGCATTCGAAGTCTCAAAATGTTGTCCAAAATTCTATGAAAGAGCAAAGAATAAAAATGAATATATGAAAGCTCAAATAGCACATGATCAATTGTGTTGTCTTGGTGAGCAAACTATCAACTTAATGGCAGACCAACTGCTTTACTTAAGCAGTAAATAGCCTTGATCCATGCCTATAGTTTTACATTCCCAGTATATGTAAGTGTTGAGTTCTCTACACTTCCATACACAATTCCTATTAGCAGATTGAGAGCACTTTAATAATAATTAGCTTTTCGCATTCATAGATACATATATTTCTGCAATTCTTTTGCAGAGAGTTAGAGACTCATGATTATCTGTTAATTATCCATTAATGAAAACATGCAAAGCATGACCAGCCGACATCACAGTGAGTTTTGGATTCTTCATCCTTGTCAACATCGACACTGAAGGTGAAACTTTTAGTACCACTGCATTGCAATAGATTCTGGCTGCACTGCTCTCAAATTTATCAGCAATTCAAATCAACTCCGATTAAGCTAAAAATCTTACGGTATGTTAATAATAGTTATACCTTGCTTGTGTACAGTAAATTGAAAACAGAGAGCAATTCAGAAAAAAAACAGATAGAAGTTTTCAGATTCAGAAGCCGAGAGGAGAGTAATGTAAAATCTTCCATATTCAGTTGGCGAAGTGTGCAAAAACTACAAAATAATTGAGCTATATACACATGTACGTCACTTCACACGTCTCCCTAATCTTCTGGGTCTGTACTACATATACTATCAGGATGGTTAATAGACTTTGTGCTGCGCACATCACAAGTACGGCAACCGGGAACAGGAGCTATATCAAGTTACTTCGAAGTTAGCCAATGTTGATTTCTTGCCTTTCATCAGAAAACAGCCAAATATTCTGAACCGAATGTTACTTGTCGTAACACAATAATTACATAATTTATTTTGAAGTAGCACGTTTAATATAGCTAACACACGCATGCACAATTTAGCAGGATAAACTGTAGTTTTCTTAATGTTCTTTATTAAATTAAAAATCATGTATGATTGCTAGTTATGACATAAAATGCTTACGTGATACACAGATAAAGAAAACACACCGATGAGTCATGACTCTGTTGTTCATATAAATCTGGTGGAGATTACATCGAGTTGTGCTGGTGGACAGGCTTTGGGTTTCTCTTTTCCATATACATAATCAATCTCCCATGCCACCATCTTTAGAAGAGGGAAAATCAAATAGACAAAGCAGAAATTAGACCACATACCAAGCGCCAGCAACACTGAACTTTGCTTCCGATGAATGAATGTTGGGCAGGGGACAGGGGCAACACCAGACGCATGGTGCGGCGGGCAGGCAGGCGTTCGGCGCGTGGTGGCCGCGTGCAGGGCGGCCGTACGTCAGCCGGGCAGGCGGTGATGGAGGCCGGGCGACGACGGCAGCACGGGGGTAGTGGGCGGCGGCGGCGCGGGTAGTAATAGCTCGTGGCCGGGCGGCCGGCGGCGGCAGAGCGGTCGGCGGCGACTGTGAGGATGGTGCATGTTGTTGTTTTTGGAAAGAATACACGGAGAGAAAATAGGAGATCGGGGGATCGATCACCGTTTTCATTAGGCTCCGTTCCGTGGTCAGTCCGGATTAGCGAATGACCCTTGGATTAACTGATGTCACGGTGGGCATAAAACCTGATAACCGATGCCCGAACCCGAAAAACCTGAACCCGTATTACCTGAACCCGACAAACCCGAAGACATCATCGGGTAGCAGTTTCAGATACCCGAAATTTATTCAAGAAATACGGGTTTCAGCTTACGGTACCCGAATAGCCCGATTAGCCCGAATAAAATAAAAGCCCAATAAAAATACCCCAAACAACACAGCCCAGCCCAACAACCTCTATTCCCCAACCACGACCTAACCCTTGTGCTCTGGCGGACGCAGCCACACATCGTACGCACCGCCGCCGCCACACATCGTACGCACCGCCGCCGCTCATCCTGTAGCCCCCAGCACCGCATCCGCTCAGATGTAGGCCGCATCACCGCATCCATCGTCTTCCAAGCCGGCAGACGACAGAAATCAAAGGTTCTCCCCACAGGGCGCGAGGTGCCACTCGGCCGCTGCAACTCCTCCTGCGACGGTGCGACGCAAGGCCGCTGCAATTTCTCTGCGACGCAAGGCCAGGGAGATCCCTCCTTCCATCTTCCTCGACGGTCGTTGCGACTTGCGATCTCAACTGCTCTCGATCTGGTAGCTCGCCCTGCCAGCGATTTGTTCTTTGAGCTGTATTTCGGGCAATTCGGGGTTACCCGAACCCGAACCCAAATTTCCGGGTACCCGAACTTTCGGGTTTCTCTTTTTTCAGACAAATCTCGGGTGTCAGTTTTGGAAACCCGAAATTTCAAAAACCCGAATTACCCGACCCGAATTTTCGGGTAAACCTGAACGCCCACCCTGAAACTGATGTGTGGCCAGGATCATTTGGATCACCCCTCTCTCTCTTTTTATATATGGTGATGAGGATGGTATTCGCGCTCATCCAGCTCTTCTTCTCGATGGGCCCCATCTCCCTCATGGTTTTGGGTGCACGTTTCCCGTTCCCTGCTACTATGGCTAGTAGGTGGGGTGTGGATATATCCTCGCCTCGGCTATGGGTCTACGGCACCTCGCCACACTCGTCTTCTGCGGCTACAGCATCTACAATACTGACACCTCATCAAGCGGTATTCCAACAAGTACGTCTGGGCCGTCGTCGCGCTCTACCTAGACGTCATCGACCACTTCCTCTCCCTCTTCACGCTATTCAGTCAGCCGATTCCTGAAGTGTGTGCTTGCGATTGCGTAGACATCAGTCTTTCCATGTCCATTTACGAATGTGCTTTGCTTGTGTTTGTGCCGCTGCTGCAGTGCCACCCATGTGTAAGTTAATTTTAATTAATTTTTGACTTCATTTACCTAGGTTGCTATATGTTGCAAGTTTGTACTTTGTCAACATTGGTGGATAAATCGAAGAATCGAATTCGGGCTGGCTCTGTTCCAGCTCTTACGTCTGCCCCTGCTCTGCATATATGTTCTGCATTTTCTTGGATGCATCTTATCTTCGAGCTTTGGCTTGATGTCGCCGCGGCGATTAACCCAGAGAACAGGATGATTGCTTTCTCTAAATTGTTTGTCGTATGAATCTTGTACTTTCCAAGATTTTTGCTGGATCAAATGAAATTGAGGGACCTGCATGCTAGCTAGCTGCTCTGTTCTACTCTTTCTCGTGCCATCCATCATATATAGTTTGGGGCTTGGGCGTGTTGTCGAGTAGCCCAGAGTAGGAACAGCATCTGTGTGCTACTGCCTCGTCCTTGTTGTGTGGTTGGTTGAACATGGACCGTGTAATATAGGCTAATTTACGGTCAAAACTTTGCTCCGACTGAGATAGCTATGATGTGAGAGTGAGACGTGATTGTCACCGTTAGACCGCATTCCCCTTCATGTACAATTGTTAATACTAATGCGCTGATCCAATCTTAGATTTGCCATCATACTGAATTATCTGTATGGACTTCCTTTTTCTTCAGAACGGAGCTGTACTAGATTCTGACTGTTCAAAAAAAAAAGCGCGACATGGTTCATCGATTTTGTCCTAGTCGCTAGGCGCTACATCGGCCCGGTTGCTCTTCATACACGTCTGATCGACGAGTGCTTTTCTCCTCCCGCCATTCACTTTTTTCTTTCTTTGTTCCTTAAATATTTTTCTCGCCTTGGGGAATTATTTGATTTTGTTGGATTTTGTATACATGTCTAATTATACCTATTGTTTCTTTTCAAATAGCGTGCATCATAGTGATAAGTATAATTTAAGTTTCTCACAAGAAAAACTATATTTGTGAAACGAAAAATAATTATCAGTCTGATGAATTAAACTATATAGTTCTTGAAATCCATATGTATAATTATTCATACAAATATATTTGATGATTTTAGTACTTATTATCCTCTTACACTTGGCAACCCTGCATCTGCACTTCAGAGTAATAAGAGCATATTGCCTTGCAACTAAGCTTATAAAGAAGGAATACCAAAACTTCACAAGAGAAATTTAAAGTGGACCCTCACATGCTCCAGGCTCGTTGCTATCATTAATAACTAACATTAGGTGAAGTAGTTCAGAAAAAATGCGTCAAGAATCTCGCCCCGTGGGCGAGCCAAACCATGAACCACATTATAAAAGGTGGATTAAGTAGAAAAGAGCAAACATGAGCCACCTTACAGTTCTTGCACATTGGAAGAGGGGAAGGGAGAGAGATAAAGTAAGTTGGCCGCCATAGTTATTTGAACTAATTTTCATGGGCCTTTGAATGGGAGCCGTACTCCAACTGGTGGGACTGAGAGATGTAGGGAATGATTGTTGCGCTCTTTTGCACTGAAAGACGGACACATGAAATAGACTGGAGTTACTGTATCATGGTCCAGGTTCTACTATGCTCAAAACTCGTACATGCAACTCAACAAACACCGGGATCGGCATTGTTAAATGTGTGCGGGTGAGATAGGATTATCACTGGGGTACTATTGTTAATAAGAGTGCCCTCATCGAGTCCTAGCTTGGCCATCATACCGTATTATTTGTATGTACTTGCTTCTTCTTTAGAATATAACTATATTGGCATATGGCGGGTCACAAAAACGCGACACGGTTCATCGACTTTGTCCTAGTGTTTAGGCGCCACACCGGCTTGGTTGCTATTCATCCACGCCTGATCGATGAGTGATATCTCTCTCCTACCCCATTCACTTGTTTTTCTTTCTTTTGTTCCTTAAAATGTGTTTCTCATCCTGCATAATGTTTGATTCTACTGGATGTTGTACTCATGTCGAATTTATCACCATTTTTCTTCTCAACGAGTGTGAGGCATATAATTGTATTTTGGTTTCTCACTTGAAAAGCTATTGTTGTCAAACAACTCTCAATCTGATGAAGGTAGCTATATCCTCCTTGAAATCCATATATAATTTTTTGTAAAATGAGGCAAATGATTTGTCTCTTTTTCATTAGTGTAGAAGAAAAGGGTTTGCAAGTTAATAAGAAATTTGAGTACTTAATATCCTCTCCGCACTGGCTACCTTACCATGCGTTTGCATTTCGAATAACATGGGCAATGACAGCCTAAACTTATAAGAACGTATTTCCTTGTATTGAATCCTCATAAGTGGAATATCAAAACTTCAAAAGAGAAACTAAATGCGGTCACACATGTTCCATGATCGTGGCCATCACAAATAAGTAACATTAGGTGAATTAGTTTGGAAAAAGTGATCCTCACGGTGGCCATCAGCTTCGCCATGGACCTCACCTACACGTTCACCGAGGGGGAAGTGATCCTGCGGTGCTGGCTCTTGGGTCTGCCTCTGCTTATATGTTGTGCTTTTTTTTTGGAGTGCATCTTACCTTCGGCTTGATGTCGTGGCGGCGATGAACCCAAAAGAACAGGATTTGTTTTGCCTACATTGTTTGTTGTTTGAATCATGTACTTAACCAAGATGTTTTCTGGATCAAATCATACCATCTTATCTTTGGGCTTGGGCGTGTTGTCGAGTAGCCCAGAGAGCAGGAACAACATCGTGTGCTACTGCCTCGTCCACGTTGTGCGCTTGGTTGAACATGGACCGTGTAATGCAGCCTAATGAGGCTGATTAGATAGCATCCCGACTTTGATCCGAGTGAGATAGCCAGTACATTACCACTCGTGGATAAATGTGTAAGAGTGAGTTGGGATTGTCACCGTTAAACCGCATTCGTGCGCTGATCAAATCTTAGCTTTGCCATCATACTGAATTATCTATATGGAATCCTTTTTCTTTAGAACATCACTGTAGTAGAATCTCACGGGTCAACAAAACACGGGATCTGGTTCATCGATTTTTTCCTAGTTGTAAGACGCTACATCGGCTTGGTTGCTCTTCATCCATGCCTGATCGACGAGTGCTCTCTCTCATCCCCTCATTCACTTGCTTTTCCTTTGTTCCTATAATATTTTTCTCGTCTTGGAGAATTGTTTGATTTTATTGGATTTTGTACACGTGTGTAATTTATCACTGTTGTTTCTTTTTAAGAAGCATGCAACATAGTAATAAGTACTATTTCAGTTTCTCGGAAGGAAACATATTGTTGTCAAACGATGAATAATTCTCCATCTGATGAATGTAAGTATATCCTCTTTGTATTCCTTGCAAGCCATATGTATAACTATTTCGTATAAAATATATCGGATGATTTTACTACTTATTATCCTCTCCGCTCTTCGCTACCCTGCATTTGCACTTCAAAGTAATAAGAGTGTATTGCCTTGTATTTAAGCTTTATAAAGAGGAACACCTAAACTTCACAAGAAAAATTAAAACTGGTCCTCACATGCTCCACCCTCGTGGCCATCATTAATAATTAACATTAGGTGAAGTAGTTAAAAAAACGTGTAAAGACTTGCACCTCACGGGCGAGCCAAACTATGGACCATGTTATAAAAAGGTGGATCATCAAGTAGAAAAAAGTAAACATGTGACCACCCTTATAGTTCTTGCAAATTGGAAGAGTGGAAGAGAGAGAGAGAGAGAAAGTAAGTTGGCCACCATAGTTATTTTAACCGGCCTTTGTAGGTCTTTTGATGGGAGCCGAACTCCAATTGGTGGGGTGGGAATGAGAGTTGTAGGGAACCATTCTTGCGCTTTTCAGCACAAATAGACGGAGACATAAGATACACATGGGATTGTACCATGGTCCGGCTGCTCCAAGGTCGTCGATGTAACTTAACAAGCACCGGGATTCGGGCATAGATAAATGTGTATGGCTGAGATATGATTAATCAATGTTCATGCATGGGGTGCTATTGTTACTAATGCGCTGATCAAATCTTAAATTTTCCATCGTACTGAATTATATTTATAGACTTCCTTATTCCTCAGAAGATAACTGTACTAGATCACAAAAACGTGACCTAGTTCATCGAGTTTTTCCTAGTCATTAGGCGCCACATCTTCGTTGCTCTTCGTCCACGCCTGATCGTCGAGTGCTCTCTGCCCTGCACCATTCACTTGTTTTTTTCTTTTTTTCCTTGAAATGTTTTTCTCATCATGGAGAATGTTTGATTTTATTGGATTTTGTACACATGTCTATTTTATCACCATTGTTTCTTCTCAACGAGTTTTCTCACTTGAAAAACTATGTTGTCAAACGAATAACATTTCTCTAGATTAATGTAGCTATATCCTCCTTGAAATACGTATACAATTTCTTCGTGAAAAATATATTGGAGGATTTTAGTAGTTATTATCATCTCTGCATTGGCTACCCTTTATTTGCACTTCGAGTAACATGAGGCGTTGGCAGCCTAAGCCTCATAAAGAGGAACACCAAAATTTCACAAGAGATATTAAAAGTGGTCCACACATTCTCCATGTTATCGACGTCATAAATTAGTTCATTAAAAAATGGGAAAGACACTACTGGCAACCCAAACCGTAAAACTGTGTTATAAAACGTGAACGGGTAGAAAAGAGCAAACATAAGACCAGCCCTATAGTTCTTTACAAATTGGAAGAGAAGAGAGAGAGAGAGAGAGAGAGAGAGAGAGAGAGAGAGAGACAAGTTAGTCACCATAGTTATTTTAACCAAAGTTTTCATGCCATTTCGATGGAAGCCAAACTGCAACTAGTGGGACTGAGAGACACGGGGAACAATTTTTGGACACTCCCTCTGTATCAGACGGAGACATCGGGGAACAGTTTACTAAACTGGCGGCTTTTTATCACTAAACTAGCGGCTTTAATGCTCTATATCGTAGATGTAATACAAGAAAAAGGGTATGAGGGTATCTGATTAAAGTGACATCGGGGATTACTTAATGTGACCATCGAGTATGTGAAATCACTTCACATTTTGTTCCAATGGTAAGATCGCTTTTAGTCAAAGGCCATGTTAGATCCATACACCATGCAAAATTATTTTAATCTACTGTGTTGTGCCTTCAAATTCTTATTTCTTTCTTTTCGCACGGCCAATCTTTTTTAGTAGGCCACACTATATGAAATCGGTTCAAATGCCTCATTAACCGTTTGCTACAACACATTGGATGATCTAACATATTTGGATGTAGGTCTGGATTAATCCCTTTGTATGTATCTCTATTTTCCACACACATCTCAGCAAGCAAAAGTTACAATCACGCGCCCCGATTCCAAAAGAATTGCATGCATGTGCATTATAAAAAATAATGAACTTAACCATGAAAATATTCTTTTGACAAAGTCATTTTGTAGGAAACTTCAATGCATGATAAGACTTGTAAAACATTGTACACACAATTTGTCAGATGATGAACCGGGTAAAAGATCATGCATGCACTTACAAAACTAAACGAAAAAGATATTTATTTAAAATTTACTTTTGAGAAGTAAAATGGAAAATATTGACAACATTCTCCCAAGATAATCATTTTTAGAGAGAATCCCTACGGGAACTACAAAATATTGTCAAAGAAAATTGTCTAAAGTTTGTCCAGATAAAAATTTGTATATGCTCTTAAGAACACTCAAGGGAATTAATTGAAAAATATTCTCTTATATACACATGTATCGAGTGCTTTCAACATATAAAATGGTGGACGCTATTTTCCAAAAAATACCCATGCTACCTAAGTACAATTATTTCTCATGCATAAAAAATGTGATAAAATGTTTGTTGTGCAAACTTACACATTTACCACAAAACCGCAAAGCAAAAAAATGAAGGGTGGTATGCCGTATGGTGCGGTCCATATACGTTGTACATGGCCTTAAAAAAATGTGACTACAATATTAGTTGCGGTCCTGATGACGACCTGGTGCAATATATATTAGGTGAAAGTGCATGCTGCCCATGCTTGTGTTTGGTAATTAGTTACACTTTCTAGAGACAAATGGTTTCATTGATAATTGAGAGGTTTGACCATAGGAAGACTTGAATACCATATGATGGATTCACCATTGGATGCCATGCAGCTAATGATATGTATTGGGCCTATTTTCAAGATATCATCATCAGGAGTGAAGAAAACATACAAGTTTGATCAATACAAAGAGAAAATAGTGGACTAACATTGATCAACTCATTAAGCATATATGAGGTACCAAGTATCTTTCCATGCGCTTGAATCAAAATGGAGATTTCATGTATCCCATGGAGGATTGAATCAAGTGGTGGTCTTCATCAAAATTGAGAAGTGCGCGTTCAAGATGAGCATCTCAAGGAGATCATATGCTTGAAAATTTCTTTACTTTTGGAGATAATGGTCAAATCAAGATGTGTCTAAGAGAGGTCTCTCATAATGGATTATGGGGGAGAAAATTGCAAGTTTTCACCAAGATAAAAAAAAATGTGGTATAACTTGAGGAGGTCAAGATCGACATCATCTAGTTTAAGTGGAATGCGCAAGGCAAAAGTATAACCTTGATATATTTTCTATTATACTGGTCTTATGGTGTTAGTTGAAGACCAGGTTATAGAATCGATAACGGTCATATCAGGGGTCGGAGGCTCTCTCGGGTGAGTAGCTTCATCACATCGTTCAGAGACACGTTATATCCTTGGTCACATCTTTCTTGTTCTTATTTGAGTTCTATCGCTGTGAGGTTTTAGTGCTTGTCGCGATCTTTATAGCAAGCTCAAATTCATTAAAAATGCATTTTGTATGGAAACTTGTTGCATATTATATGTTGAGAGTTTTGTCGGTCCTTCGCTTAAGGAGGTTTCTCATATGTATCTCAATATTTCCTCTCTTGCTAGTTCTTGAAAACTAGAGAGATTGGCAAATGTATGGTGCTATTGTCAGGACATTCATCATCAATTTTCTAAAGACTAGAGAGAGTAGCAAGAGTGTGTTGGTATTGTCAGGCCAACATTCATTTGTTCTATCAGATGAAGAAGGGGAGGTGTGGGCAAACATACAACAGTGTAGATATGAGTGAAAGTGATCTCCCAAGAGTTGAGAGAGAGGGAGGAGAGAAAAACATATCATGTGAGAAACAAAGGCAAATTGAGAGAGATGACATGCAGGGTCCACACATTCGTAATCTGTTTCCACCCGATTGGCGTAGGTGTATCGGATCACCCAAAAGGACAAGAGAGAACGAAAAGATGTATCGTAATGGTTTTAGAGTTTGATTAGACTGATTTTTGTTTCAATGTATTACAGGTGCTGGTACAGCTTATCGCGCCTCAATCCCTATATTTTATAGGGGGGCACCCTAGAAAATATAGACTAAGCACGTCCACATGTATACTAATTTTCTTGGCGGGCTGAACTTTTAGCTTCTGCATGCACTAATATATCGATTTATGAATCCACTTTCAAAGAAAATAGACTCCACAAAGAGAACATCGTCTCATGTTGAAAGAATATTCCGACTAGAATCCATATATACAGGGATACAACCATAAAGCCTAGGATTATAGACCTCGTCAAAACGTTCAAGAAACCAGTGAATCGAACAACCCATATAACCTAGTATTTATTATCATCTTTGCACTTGACTATTCTGCATTTGCACTTCGACTAACATGAGGCATGCCAGCCTAAGCTTTATAAGAGCAAATTGTCGTGCATTGAAGCTTCATGAAGAGGAACACCAAAAGGTCACAAGGGAAATGAAAAGTGGTCCTCACATGCTCCATGCTCATTCCCGTTATAAATATTTAGGATAGTACATTTAGGTGAAGTATTTCAAATAGAGGAAAGAAAGTCGAGCCAAGCAATGAAACCATGTTGAAAAATATCAAACATGAGGACCCTTGTAGTTGTCGCAAATTCAGAGAGAGGAAAGGAGAGAGAGAGAGACAAAGCAAGTTGGCCCTTATAGCTTCCAGCAAAAAAATCATGGGCTTTATATGGGAGCCCAATTGCCACTTGTGGGACTGAGAGACATGGGGAACTAATGTAGTGCGGAGAGGCATGGTTTCACTTCTCATATATTGTTGCTCTTCTGAGTAAGGCTGAGTAACCTCTTGCTCATGATTTTTGCGATTGTCTTGTATGAGGTTTGTCCTTGGAAGTGGCTTCAGAGAGGATTTCATATCATTGTTATGTATGCGTCTTGGTTTTCACAATAGGAGAGATTCCTATATATTCATAATCCGCTAATTGTTTTTTTTTTCCTAGTACGAGAGACTCCTGATTCATGGAGGGTACTTCCGTGAGACGCTTCCATGCTTGTGTCTAATACCTCATATTTAGAAGTCCTTTGTATATCTTGAATCATACCATCGTCGTCAATTTTTATAGTATTTTTGATGAAAATCTTAGCATATGATTTACACACATCCACTCGAGATAATGTTTTACTGAACAAAGACTAGAGGGAGTAGCAAAAGTAGGGTGCTATTCATCACCAATATTTTTTAAAGACTAGAGAGAGTAGCAAAAGTGTGTTGCTATTGTCAGGCCAGCATTCGTTTATTCTAGCATAGGAAAAAGGGGAGGTGTGAGTAAACATACAAAAGTCTAGGTGTGAGTGATCTCATAAGAGTATAAGAGAGAGGGGGAGGGAGAGAAAAAACATATCATGTGAGAAACAAAGCACGAGAGAGGAGAGAGATATGACATGCAGGGTCCACACATTTGTAATGTGTTTCCACCCGATTGGCATGGGTGTATCGGAGCACCCCAAAAGGACAAGAGACACTGGGCAAGGTGTATCGTAATGGCTTTAGAGTTTGACTAGGCTGACTTTTGTTACAATGTATTACATGTGCTAGGTACAACTTATCCCGCCTCAATCCCTTCATTTTATGGGGCACCCTAGAAAATATAGACTAAGCACGCACACAACTATTCTAAATTTTCTTTGAGGCTAAGCTTCTGGCTCCTGCCTACGCAAATATATCGTCAACGTGGTGTCATGGATCCCACTGTCAAAGAATATGGGGCTGTACAAAGAGAACACGTCTCCTGCTGAAAAGAAAGAATATTCCGACGAGAATCCCTATATACCGGGATACACCCATATAGCCTAGGATTTTAGACCTCGTCAACACCATGAAGAAACTAGTGAATCAAACAGGTTTTACCTTTGCTTAACCATTTTTTCTACCCTCCCTGCTATTTCTCCCCAACATGCCATCAGCCAATCTCGCCCAGCCGTGTGTCAGCAGTCACCACCAACGGACGGAGGACAGATGAGCAGAAGCAGAGCATAGAGAATCTGGAGAAAATCAAGCAAAGGGTCAACGGCCAGGGACGATCCCTGCTCCTGAATTCTTGCCAGGGGCTTCTCCTGTTTTGCTGCCTCGCCGACCTCTTCCTTCCTCCCCCCTCTGACTCTGTCTCTGTCTCCATCCATCTTCGTCATCCACCCGTTGCGCAATTCCAATTCTACACCCCACCACCTCACGAACGAACGCATTCCAGAACGAGTATTCCCCTCCAAGAAAAAGAAACATTCCCGAATTAACTACCCCTCCACGCGCTTTCCATCCTCCTAAAAATAGACAGATCTCATAGGGGGCGGGGGCTGGCCGGTTAGGGTCGTTTTTCGTCGTCTGATCTAAGAAGGGGCTAATCAAATTAGCCTTCTTCTTCCTCTTGTTATCGATCCGAGTTTTTCGCAGAGGCTATCTTTTTGGGTTCCCCTCCTCTCTCGATTGATTGTGATTTCGTCCGCTTACGTCGTTTTCTTGCCCCCACTCGCGCGTTTGATTCCTTTGTTGCTTGCGTTCTTTCCTTTGTTTCCATCTGGATTTTTTCTTGCGTTGGCATAGCCGGGAGATACATAGATAGATAGCGGAGCGTCGTATTGCATCACATTCCAAGTCCGTCGGGGGTCATGCGGGGTTGAATTCCTCTCGTGCATCCCATGGATGGATACAGGAGGATCCGGCATATCTTGTCTCGAGATTTTCGGTGTTGATGCATTGCGTCCGCGCGTTTTCTCCTCCAAGATTTGGTTTTTAGCCGGAAGAGCAGAGGCCCTGCCAGAAAGTGGGGAAATTGAAGGGATCGAGGAAGAGTAGCTCACGCACGATCGACGACCGATCGGGCGGATGAACTCCCTGACGGCCACCGGCAGCAGCAGCGGCGGCGCCGCGACCTGCGGAAGCAGCGGCGCCGGCAGCGGCGACATGCGGGCGGCCGACGGCGAGGGGTACGTCCGGGCGGACCAGATCGACCTCACCAAGCTGGACGTGACGCTCGAGAAGACGCGCTCCAGGGTGTGGCTGGATCAGCAGCGCTGCGCCTCGCCCCGGGAGCTCCTCGAGTGGGAGATCGACCTCGGCAAGCTCGACATCGACACACAGGTCGCCACCGGCACCTTCGGCGTCGTCTACCGCGGTACATACGACGGCGACGACGTTGCAGGTCAGTAAAACTTACAACAACGGCACATCGCCTCTGTACTGTATATGCAGTAATTTTGTATCTGTCCGAGATAAATTATACTTGCAATCCGCGCCATGAAATTTCTTTTCAGCGATCGAAGCTTTATTTTTCTTGCCCGCCAAAGATATACTTACTTATTTAGGGAGCCGGCTAATGCATTGGAGGAATCAATTATTTTGGGTAATGATTTGATTGGGCTCAAATTATTGCCGCGTCCATTTCGCTTTGCCTATCCTCTTGCCAACCAATTGAGATGGGGAAATTTGGGTCTGTACCATTAAAAGATCACCACTTTTGGTTTATGCCATCCAAAGATCGTTCTGATGTTTTATACCATCGAAAGAATGGCACGTTATTGGATTTTGCCAATCCGTCATCTTCCGTTAGAGTTTCTTTTTTTTTGCCGGTTAAAGAATTTAATAATTTCCGGATTTACCTCCGCCTCCGCCTCCGCATCCTCTGTGCCGGCGCCAGACGCACCTTGACCGTAATCCCCGCCGCCCTGCGAGAAGAACTCCACACCGCCCTGCGAGAGGAAGCCCGGGCACGCCGCCGCCGCCACCGAAGGGGAGGGAACGGCGCAGCGATGGCGAAGTTGCGTAGCCCGGGGAGCCGACATACATCATCGGCGCATGGTGGGGGAAGGTGGTGTTGGGGTTGAAGCCACCATGGTCAGCGTCGGCGTACCCGGGGGAGTACTGGGGGGGGCGCGATCCAGTGCGGCGACGGCGACGGCGAGGCGACGGAGTTCTGGCTCCAGCCGGCGAACTGCGGAGGAGGACGAGGAGAGAAGCCCGCGACCCTGCGCTTGGCCGGCGCCGGAGTTGGCGGCTCCTCCAGCTCCTCCACCTCTTCTTCCTCGTCGACGGCCTGGGCCTCGGCCTCCGCCGCCAGGTGCGCGGACAGCTCCCTCTGCCGCTGCGCCTTCTCCCTCGTCCGGCGCTGAAGGTTCTCTTGTTTCAGGCGCGCCTCCTCGGCGATCCAGGCGGCGTTGCTCATGCCCGGCGGCTTCTCCTTCGGCGCCCTCGGCTTCCGCGGCTTCTTGCCGATCATGGAGGCGCCCACCATGGAGGCGGAGGAGGAGGCGGCAACGGCGACGGCGCGGGGGCCTGTGAATCGGGCGGGAGCCATGGCGGCCAGATCTGTGCAAATGGCGGGAACGGGGCGGGGGAGAGGTATATGTGGGGGGGAAATGGAGGGAAGGGCCAAATTATGGAGGGAAATCGCCTTCCCTCGCCGACAAGCCTGGCCCGCGGACGCCTTTTGCCCCCCCAGGCCGAACCCAGCAGGCTGGGTTTGGGCTGGGTTCGCCGGCGCGAACCGGCGCTAAATCGACTTCTGGGGGCCGGCTGGTGGATTTTCGTTACCGCCGGCGCTAAAAAGGCCTCCTGGGGGGGCTCTGGGGGGGCGGCTGGAGATGGCCTTACTAGTCAAAGGTTGTGAAATCTTGACGAGGTTGATACTGCAAAATATTTCCTTGCAAAAACATTGGATTGGCAATTGGGGTTGCACGAGCCAAGGACCCCATAATGCTTCATGTGTTCAACATACATGACGTTTTAGGTTTGGACATGTTTTAAACTGCGCAACTTGACCACTATTAATTTGTTGGTAGATAATTATGAAACTATGAAAAGTCTCATTTCAAACCCAAATATTTCTACACTTGCAATCAAGGTTTTATAGATCAATATTTATAAGTAAAAAATATTTTACTACACAATTCAAAGACGTCAACTAATTTGGTAGATGAGAGTTTTTACTGGGTCGTAGTTTATGCCTGTGGTCGGATGGCACCACCTTCGACGAGCGGGTGTGTCAGGTGCCGATGGTATTAGACGAAGGAGGGGATATTAAGAAGATCTTGATTGCTCTAGTGAGGCGGTGGGACAAGGGTGGGACATGGGCTACTAATATGTCTGTGGTTGATAATGATGGAGGATGCGGCGAAGATGTAACTTGGTGTGGCCACGATTGGCGGGATAGAAGATTGATAACTTGGCATAGTAATTACGTGTAGTACTTTGTTGCTCTATTAAGGGGGTTTAGACATGAGTCCACGTGTGAATAAGTTTTTGCGATACCAACCTAAATACTTCCAAATCAGAAGGCGGTAGAGAAAGTATATATGCACGTGCGCCGGCAACATGGTTGGACGCCATTCTTTTCATTGTTGAGTTACCAACCGTTGTGAATGATGATGATATAAAAAAAAAACATGTGGCGACCTTTTTGTGCCTATTATGTGACGAGCTATGTGGTCTCAAATTGCAAGATCATGTCTTAAATTATAATGATTGAATATGATGTTCAATTACACCTAGTAAACCTTAAAGAGTCTTCCAAAAAGGTTTTGCTATAAAATGTTATCAGAATACAAATCGAACAGTCTACATTTCTCAGAAAACATATAAAAGTGTCTTCTCAAAAGGTTTAATGTTATCTGGATACAAATCGATCAGTCTAAGTTGCTCAGAAAACATAAGAACATAATGCTACTTCTTATTCCCACAAAATCTGTTGAATCAAAGGATACTCGGGGTGGATAAAATATATGAATCGACGGATTTTGTTTCAAAACTTATATGCTACGACTAGCCAGGGTTAAATTTTAGTGGTTTGGTCCTTGGCTCGAGGCATTAATTTGTTTCTCTGTTTTACTAACTTGACTATAATTCCTCATCCATATGATGCAGTGAAGGTGTTGGACTGGGGGCAAGAAGGTCAGGAGACAAAGCACCGGGAAGCCTTCGAGAAGGAGGTGGCAGTCTGGCAGAAGCTTGATCACCCCAATGTCACGAAGGTACTGTATGTGATTATACATTACTACATCACTGCTAGCTGGTTCATTTGAAGAACTCGGCAAAAAACAATTAAAAATGAACTGGGTTGATCAATCAAGTGTGTGTCGTGTTTGTAGTTCGTGGGCGCGTCGATGGGCACGTCACAGCTGAAGATCCCAGCAACAAAGAGCGGCAGCGCCCCGGGCCAGCGCTGCTGCGTGGTGGTGGTGGAGTACCAACACGGCGGCACGCTGAAGACGCTCTTGTTCAAGCACCGTGACAAGAAACTTCCATACAAGAAGGTGGTCCAGCTCGCCCTTGACATGGCCAGGGGGCTGAGCTACCTGCACTCGAAGAAGATCGTGCACCGTGACGTGAAGGCGGAGAACATGCTGCTGGACCGGAAGAAGACGGTGAAGATAGCCGACTTTGGTGTGGCCCGCGTGGAGGCGCAGGACGAGTGCAACATGACGGGGCAGACGGGCACGCTCGGGTACATGGCCCCCGAGGTGCTGGAGGGCCGGCCCTACGACCACAAGTGCGACGTGTACAGCTTCGGGGTGGTGCTGTGGGAGCTCTACTGCTGCGACCTGGCATATGCCAACTACAGCATCGCCGACATCTCGTACCACGTGGTGAAGCTCGGGATCCGGCCCGACATCCCTCGGTGCTGCCCGGAGGAGCTGTCGGAGATCATGGCGCGGTGCTGGCACGCCGACCCGGAACGTAGGCCGGAGATGAGCGAGGTGGTGGCGCTGCTGGAGAAGATCGACACCGCAAAGGGGAAGGGCATGACGCCCGCCATCCCCGACCACGTCGGGCAGGGATGCTCCTGCTTCGGCTTCAAGTAGTAGTTCTGTTTCTATGTGTGGGTGCGCCGATATGATCGATGCCATTTTTTTGTTGGGTTTGTCTTTTGTTTCGGCTTCGCTTGTGGGTGAGGTGAGATTGTAATTTTCTTGCTTGATGAGAACTCCAGTTATCTGCACCAGTTTAGATGATATTTTTGGTCACTAGCGAGTCCTACCTATCAACGAAATCTTTGTGCGCTCATGGCACCCGGTACTGAACACCGTTGCGTCCTCTGAACTTTCGGTCATATTTCACTCGGCAGCAAAACTTTGGACGGCCTGCTACTGCTACTCGTACTTTCCTTCCACACGAAACCAGTGAAATTTTGGGCTGTCACTGTGTTTCTCATGGAAGAATCGTGGTTGCCAGGCTAGACTGAAACTATGCAATGTCCCAAGCAAAGAGCATGTCCCTACCAGACTAACCTCTGCTTCTAGTCTCAAACACTTCTGCCCAAGCGCTCTGCTGTCCCGAGTACCTCAGTGAACACTGCAAATGAAATGTATTCGTTCAATCTGATCTACTATTTCCTATGATGATTAAAAAATTAAGTGAGGTAGGTTCTCAGGTGCTTTCATGATTGCAACAGAGGGTTACGAGTAACTGCGACTACATAGCACAACATCTGCGCATTGGCATTCCAATTGTGCATATAATATTTTCCAGTATCTTAGGGCTGATATACTTCATCGCGAAAAACTAAAATGTTAGTACTAGTTACCTGTAGAACTAGCCTCAGAAATGTGTCGATCACCATTGCCTTGTGCTACAACTCAATATGTGGTACTAGCATAGTTGAAGTATACTGAGCAATGCTAGCTAGTACCCACAGTTCAATCAATATGTGGTGCTATTATAGTAAGACTGTGACAGCCTGAATAATGTTATAACTCAAGTATAGAAAACGTATATGGTGGCTCGTCGACCCAATTTTTTCCACATAGGGGAAAATAATTCAAATCATCAAATCGAACATAGCTTCGTCAACCATAAGTGCATTTTTGTGCAAACAATCCTCGCACGCAAATAAGTTTGTCACAAAGTCCTAGGAATTTCTACCTTGGAACGAACTTGGACATCTCCAACATTTACTTATCAAATTGTTCCGTTAGGTTTTTTTTTTTTTTTTTTGAAACAAGGCAAAAGCTTTGCCTTTTATATTGATATAGAAGGAGGTTCCGTTAGGTTTTCAATGCTGGCTTACATAAAAGTACACCGCAGAATACAGTGAAAAGTGCTAAAGCTTTTGGATATTGATCTTCGCAAGGGATATGCTGCAGGAACTCAAGACCTTCGTCAAATCACTAACCCGCTTATCAATGATATGACATTTAACTTCAACTATCTTAAGTTGACTCAGTGTAAGTGATTGTTCCGTATACCTGCTGCGTTGCATTTTCATGTCGGGTTTGGGTTCCTGTGCCGAATAAAAGACTTTATAAGATTGATCATGCATCATATAAAGGCAATACACAAAATTAGTAGTAGAAAATATATATACCTTACGAAGCTGAAGAGTGAGTTTCTCTAGAACTGGTGTGTGGTGGAGAAAGTACATTAGTGTTTGAAAATCAGCAACCAAACACCAGTCATTGAGTGACAAAGATCTTAGCTTACTGAATGTAGGGCAGCATCGCAGATCCCTTTTGAATATAATCTGTGCAAAGTGCAAATAATTAAGAACAAGTTAAGTTTAATCGGCCGTACAAGATGAAATTGCAATGGAATGGGTATGAAATTTGATCATGCAAATCTGAAAGAACTACAAACATACCATTTTAGGGGAAGCAATTAATTCTAGACATGTAGCGCTGGACAGACCTCCAAGAAACACAGAGAAATCATGTTTACGGTGATTATCATCATCCCAGTAAAGGCCACCTATGCCACATTCACATTCCCAATATTCAAGGACATCGTTGTCACAGAAACGACAGCATTCCTCAACTGTGTGGCCAAGATCGAGGGATGCAGTTTCTAGTAGCGGCATGCTTTCGAGAACTGGAATGATGCTACAATCATGTAGTTGCAGTGAAACAAGACTTGGAGCAGAAATATGTGTTGGGTCCATATCCCAGAGAAACTGACAGCGCATGATGCTGATATGTTTTGAGGACTGGGATAAGATCTTATCAGTATGGAGGACACAATCAGCCATCTTCAGATCCTCCAACACCGGGCAGCTAGAGAAATCAAGCGATCTTTCTACTAGATAGACACCACTGATCTCTAATCGCACCAGGTGCTGGGAGAGGAGAGGCTCGACCAGATTGACGAGCGGATCACCGTTAGACATGGGCGGATTAGTGTAGAGATGGACTCGAAGTGCCCGAGCACGGCATGCCAAAACGTGCCGGATCCAGAGGTCGATAAGCGCGTCGTCCAGCCGCAGGAGCCCGCGGAGGTCGAGCTCGCACTCGTCGAGGACGGATCCAGCGTCGCGGAGCAGGAGCAGCTGGTCCACGAACCTGTTCAGCTTCTCGACACTCCGGAACGCCTCGACGTCGGTGATGCGGAGGCGAGGGATGGACCTCCAGATGTGGCGCCAGCGCCGGGAGTGACAGGACTGAACCTCACACCCAAGAACTGAACACGAAATAATTGGGGAATTGCTCCGACGGGATTTACTTCCAGATGAATATTTGAGGATACATCGATAAAGGGAAAGAGGAGCAAACTCTAAGCTAGCTATCCTAAGCGACTAAGCAAATATGCTTGTTCCTTCTTCTTATTTTTCCTCTATCTGCTCCCTGCTTCTTATAACGCAAGCCAGCAAAACGATACAAGTCCAAATAGATTCACTGGTGGGATCTTGTGTGCCATGCACCCCTGTGGTCCAGTGTGTGTGCTTCCTTTGCCTTCAGGCAGAGACAGGACTGGTCCTGACATTGCCCCCTTCTTGAGCTTCACCTTGCCCTCAAGGTGAAAAGGAAGGAAATGTCTTGGTAATGCACGGTTCATCCTCCCATGTAGCATCTTCCTGAGGTCGGTTCTCCCAGTGTATCAACCATTGCGCCATAGTTTGACGGTTGCGTTGAATGATGCGACGCTGGAGAACCTGCAAGGGTGAAGTCTTGATCTTTGGTGGCTCTAAGTTGACGAGGGAATATCTCCCCGGCAATAGTGCCAGAAACAATGCTTGTACGTCACACGTCAGTTGGGAACCCCAAGAGGAACGTATGATGAGTGCAGCAGCAAGTTTTCCCTCAGTATGAAACCAAGGTTTAATCGATCCAGTAGGAAAACGAGGTTTGCTTCGAAGGTGTTGGTGAAGGAGTGTAGTGCGGCGCAACACCAGGGATTCCGGTGCCAACGTGGAACCTGCACAACACAATCAAAGTACTTTGCCCCAACTTAACAGTGAGGTTGTCAATCTCACCGGCTTGCTGAAAACAAAGGATTAAACGTATCGAATGGAAAATGATGTTTATTTGCATAAAACAGTATAGAACAATGATTGCAGTAGATTGTATTTCAGATGTAGAAGAATGGACCGGGGTCCACAGTTCACTAGTGGTGTCTCTCCAATAAGATAACTAACATGCTGGGTAAACAAATTACAGCTGGGCAATTGACAATTGATAAGTGCATATAACATGCATGTGTGAGTTGTGGTGTCTACTATGAGATTCATTTGGGCATTACGACAAAGTACATAGACCGCTATCCAGCATGCATCTATGCCTAAATAGTCCACTTTCCGGTTAACATCCGTACCCCTTCCAGTATTAAGTTGCAAGCAACAGACAATTGCATTAAGTAATGTGCGTAATGTAAACAATACATTCATCCTTGAATAAAGCATTGCTGTTTTACCCCTAGTGGCAACAACACATCTACAACCTTAGAACTTGCTGTCACTATCCCAGATTAAATAGAGGTTGAACCCAACTATCATGTATAAATACCCCCTCTTGAAGTCACAAGTATTCACTTGGCCAAGACTTCAACAAGTAGCGGAGAGCATGCAAGATCACAAATGACATAGACATGATAATATAATATTCAGCTCCACATAGGTATCAATATAAGTCAGATCCCAGCAAACACAACATGTAGCATTACAATAAGATGATCTTGATCATGATAGGCAGCTCACAAGATCTAAACATGATGGCACAAGTGGAGAAGACAACCATCTAGCTACTGCTATGGACCCATAGTCCAAGGATGAACTACTCACGCATCACTCCGGAGGCGGGCATGGCGATGTAGAGCCCTCCGGTGATGATTCCCCTCTCCGGCAGGGTGCCGGGAAGAGCTTCAGAAACCCCCCGAGTTAGGGTTGACGACGGCGGCGGCGGCGAATATGTTCTGGATGAAAGGCTCGGTGTTTTAGGGTTTTCACGCCTCGGGGAATAAATAGGCGAAGGGGCGATGTCGGCGGACCCCCGAGGGGCCCAAACCACAGGCAGGCGCGGCTGGGCCCACTGCCGCGCCGCCAGGTGGTTTGGCCACCTCGTGGCTCATCTTCGTCTCTCCTTCGGACTCCGTGTACGTGCTGGAAAAATAGGGACCTGGCCTTTTGTTTCGTGCAATTCCGAGAATATTTCCAGAAGTAACTTTCTGAAACCAAAAACAGCAGAAAACAGGGAACTGGCACTGTGGCATCTTGTTAATAGGTTAGTCCCAGAAAATGCATAAAAGTGATACGAAGTGTATATAAAACATGTAGCAAATGGTATAATATAAGCATGGAACAACAGAAATTATGGATACGTTGGAGACGTATCAATCTTACCAGTAGCTGTCACTGTCACCAATGGAACGTGTTGTAGAGGAATTGTGTTGTTGCCCAGGTGACACTTGAGCTGGCTGACATGGAAAACCGGATGGGTTTTCGCTTGATCAGGCAATTGTAATTTGTAAGCAAGTTCACCCACTTTCTGAACAATTTTATACGGCCCGTAGTACTTTGAACACAGCTTGTGGGATCCCCTGAGTCTGAAGGCATTCTGCCGATATGGCTGGATCTTGAGATATGCCAGATCGCCCACCTGAAAGGAGCGTTCTGATTTGTGCATGTCTGCAATGTGCTTCATCATGTTCTGTTCTTGTACCATATTTTCTTTCAAGGTTGGCATCATTTGTGATCTGTCAGTGAGAGTGCTTTGAGCTTCAGGAGTAGTGTGTTCCGGAATAGCTAGTTCTCTAATGAGAGGAGGGTTTCCATATAGAGCCTGGAATGGAGAAACTTTCAATGAGGTATGGTAGGCTATGTTGTACCAATACTCAGTAAGTGAAATCCACTTCATCCAAGTTTTCATGTTCTGTAAAGCCATGTTCCTGAGATAAGCCTCAAGCCACTGGGTCACGTGTTTCGTTTGACCATCTGTTTTCGGATGATGGGCAGTGCTCAACCTGACTTCGACTTTGAGTGCGTTGAACAAGGATTGGTAGAGCTTGCTTGTTAATATGCGGTCTCTATGCAAAGTGATGGCTACTGGCATGCCATGCTGTTTAAAAATGTTGTCGAGGAAGAGTTGCACCACAATATCCACCATTTTGATAGGCTGCCTATTCTTCCATGCTTCTTTACAATACCAGCAACTCTTGTGATCTCTGCCAGGGGTACTGCAGGCATGGCAGGAGCTTGTTGAGCCAGAGGAGAAGGTGCTGGTGGTTTGTTCCAATTGAAGCCTTGCTGGTTTTGAAACCTCTGAAGATAAATAATCTGAGGCACTGTGATTTTCTTCGAGTTTGCAGCTTTTTCAAAAATCTTGGAGTACCAATAGCATTCAAGAAGGTTGTTTGGTCTCTGGCCTGAAATGTCATGTTTCACCTCAGGTTTGAGTCCTCCGATGAAGCAGCTCAGAAGGAAACTTTCCTGGAGGTAGGGTGGTCTCTTTTCACCAGGGACACACGCTCCTCAAATTTATCAATGCATATTGCCACATTATTGCTTTGCCTGATATTTTGGAACATCTCTACGTCTTCATGAGCATTTGCATCAGTAAAATGATCAGCAATAAGATTGCAAAATTGCTGCCACATCACCATCTGGCAAGGAACACATATGTTTTTCAGCCAAGTGGAAGCCCTGCCTTGAAAATGTCTTGTTGCTAAGTTAACCCATTGCTCATATGGGATACCAGTCATATCAAAGAATTTTTCACAAGCTATTAACCATCCAATTGGATCTTCACCAGAAAAGAGAGGAATTTCCAATCTGGGCCCTTTTAATACTGCCTCTGGATAGTAAGATGGACCTCCAAGCTGTGTAGCATAAGTGTGTTGCTGATCATTGTACAACTGCACTCCTGACTGATAAACTGAAGGTTGTCCATTTCCACTAATAAATTGACCTGTGACTGGATTGTACATGTGTGGTGCTTGCTGCTGCAGAGAATATGGTGGTTTCGGTAATAAGGTTGGTGGGAAAATTATGAATGGACCAGTACCAGCTACTCCTTCCTTAGCAACAGATACAACAGTGCTATCAGTGTAAACTGCTGAAAGTGGGTTCTGTATGACCGTAGCGGTTGCAGTTTTTGATCCTACAGTAGTGTCTACTTGCTGGAACGCAGACTGCAGGTCAGTAACAGGAAAAGTATTCATTGTTGCTGCAACATTGCCTTGAGAAGGCTTTGCTTGCTGTTCGTACTGTGAAGACGAAGAAGGATATGTCACAGTTTGTGTTGTTGGTGCTGTCACTGAATTATAGTGTCCAAAATGATCAGTGAACATTTGTTGCTGTGGTATGTGATTTTGCATGCAGTATGGAGGCTTTGGTAGCAGTGTGGGTGGGGCAAGCGATGGAACTGTGGGTGGTGAAGTCCTAAACGGACCCTGGGTGGTAGCATTATCTTGAATAGATGTCACAGTTGTGCTATCAATGACAATGGCTTGTGGTGCAGTAGCTACGACAGGTACAGAATTTGTTACAACAGTACTCTGAACTTGTTGAAACACTGACTGCAAATCAGTTTCAGGCAGTACAGTAGATGGAATAGCAGTTGTAGTACCTTGTGTCAACTGAGTTTTTAGATTGAATTGTGATGAATCAAAATAACCTGCACCTAGAGGAGTAGTTGGAGCTGTCTGCCGAAGAATTTGCTGCAGCATACCATGCAAACTCAGTTCCATTTCATTTAGCTTCTGGTCCATGCGAGGGATGGCCACTATCTCCGTTTGGATTGCCTGAACGTCTTCCTTGAGTTGTGCCAATTCCGACAGATGCCCACGAATCTCGGTCATCTCTTCCTGGAGTTTCTCGATCGCCACCTGACCTTTCAGGCGAGTACCGTCCGCCATGGATCTAGGTCGGACGAGTGAAGTCGCCACCGGTGATGCACGGATCCGGCGGGGTGAGGGATTTTACAGCGAGGACGATGTGCCCAGGCAACCACACCCGGAAGCCCGATCTGCACCCAAATTTACTCCGCCGCCACTGTGCCCCCAAATCGAAGAACACCACCGCCACAAATCGGGAGGGAGGGATGGGATTTTACCAGAGATCTGAACCAGCCCAGCTCCTCTGCTCGAAATCGCCGCCTAAGATCGACTGTGCTCTGATACCTTTGACAGGACTGAACCTCACACCCAAGAACTGAACACGAAATAATTGGGGAATTGCTCCGACGGGATTTACTTCCAGATGAATATTTGAGGATACATCGATAAAGGGAAAGAGGAGCAAACTCTAAGCTAGCTATCCTAAGCGACTAAGCAAATATGCTTGTTCCTTCTTCTTATTTTTCCTCTATCTGCTCCCTGCTTCTTATAACGCAAGCCAGCAAAACGATACAAGTCCAAATAGATTCACTGGTGGGATCTTGTGTGCCATGCGCCCCTGTGGTCCAGTGTGTGTGCTTCCTTTGCCTTCAGGCAGAGACAGGACTGGGTCCTGACAGGGAGAGCACGCACGTCCGCACGGCCTCCCCTGCATCGAGGAATCCTAGCGCGTGATGCAGCACGGCGTCCGGGAGGTCGCTGAGGCGGTTCCCGCAGCTCGCCGTCGACGCTCTTGCGGCCTTGCCCCAGCGAGACATTCCGTCGAACAGTTATCGGGTGTCGGTGCTGCGGAGCAGAAAAGGAGAAGGGGCTCACGCGAGGGAAACGTTTCGTTTTTTTTTTTTTTTTTTGAGCCTCTCCTGAGGGAAACGTTTCGTTAGGAAAATGAACTAGGAGAGAAGCTCTCACTGCATCACCACTTCACCTTTCTCTCACGCACTGCGCGCCAGCGGCGAAGAGAGACCGTGCGCCTCTCGCTCGGCTATTCGCAATTAGGCCCATCCTGAGTCCCTGACTGCCAAGATATAGAGGCCTCCAACAGAAGCAAAAAAAATGACAAAATTTACCTTTAGAAGAAAAATCTGCACGGATCGACCGTATTTTGAAAATATTTTCAGATGTAAGAGCATCTCCAGGATATCCCTTAAAACAGGGAAAACCGTAAATAACCGCTATTTTACGGTTTTATGTGAAAAATGTTCATTTTAGATCCCATAAACTGGATCAATTCGTAAAAAAAATAAGACGAGCCTTAGAACGAGACTCCAATTCCTTGTATCCAAATTTTTTGGGGAAATTTTCTGGTTTCACTTAAACACTTCGTCACTTGGCGGGGGGGGGGGGGGGGGGGGGGGGGGGGGGGGGGGGTCCCAGTTCCATCCAAATTACTCGGTGTCGGCTCGATTCCGACCAAATTCCTCCACGGGTACCATCCGGTAACCGGAACTCTCAGACTCTTCGGTTGGGAAGTTTCAGGACGTCGGGCCGGGTCCCAATTATTTCCAAATTACTCGGTGTCGCCTCGATTTGTGGCCAAATTCATCCACGGTTACAATCCTGTAACCGGAATTCTCTGTTCCTCGAGTAAATTAGTTTACCGGGTGAAAAAATCATGATTGTTGTAATTTGGGTCAGATTCTGCCACGTTTTAAATTTTTGTTAACGTTTCGAGTTTCAATTTTAAATTTTGTCTGAAAATCTTGTTCGGTAACCGACCGCTAATTTTCCGGTAACTAGGGTGCTACGGAAAAGGGTCGTTCCGAATTTATGTTTCGAGATAAGGTCAGGATCAGTTTGGCCGTTTTTTACCCAAGACAAGCGACTGCTGAAGGTAGCAAATAGTAGTAATCTATGGAGTGGAGTGGGACAGCAGGGCAGTTAGTCCACTAACAACACACGTGTGCAGTGAAGTAACTACAGTTGTTGAATGGAGGGAGAGAAAACTGGACCAAAGAAACAACAGACAGTCACTGCCTTCTCGAGTAAAATTTACAGGTCTACGAGGAGTGAGGCCACGCCATTGTGCAGAATACGACGAACTCGTGATGGCGCTGACGCTGCTCAACGCAGAAAATGATTTATCACGTCGGATGGTTCATCTATCTGAAGCTAAAGCATATTTTCAGCAAGATCGTTCCAGAAGCTAATGCATACTTCCAGCAAGACCGGTAAATTCTGAAGCTAATTGTAGAACCGTAGGTTTGGGGGAAATCTCTCACACGTAATACGTGGGTTTCCGGTGTTTACATAATGGGCCAAAGGCCAGGAGTCAGAGTACAATACAATTAGGGAATAACAAGTGCAGCGGGATGTTCTCGGACGTAGAGACTGGACCGAAAATTGAGAAAGAGCTGGCTCGGCAATCCCTTGGTCATAACATCAGCAAACTAAAGTGCATAAGGGACATGTAAAACACGTGCTTCGCCCAGAGAAACCTTCTCGCGAACGAAGTGGATGTCGATCTCAATGTGTTTGGTACGTCGGTGTTGCACTGGATTGGATGACATGTAGATGACGGAGACATTGTCACAGTAGACAAGGGTAGCAGAACTGAGTGGACGATGAAGTTCCTGCAGCAGTTGCCGAAGCCAACAACACTCAGCCACAGCATGAGCCACAGCACGATACTCTACTTCCGCACTGGAGCAGGATACGGTGGTCTGTCGCTTGGATGACCACGATATCAAACTGTCACCGTAGTAGACACAGTAGCCGGACATAGAGCGACGGGTGTCTGGGCATCCAGCCAAGTCAGCATCAGAATACGTTGTGAGTCCAATGGAGGATGAAGCATGAAGCTGAAGACCGAGATCCAATGTACCACAGACATAGCGAAGAACACGCTTCACCATAGCAAGATGAGGCTATCGAGGAGCATGCATATGAAGACAAATCTGTTGAACCGCATAGGATATATTCGGACGCGTCAATGTAAGGTGCTGGAGTGAACCTGCAAGACTGGAGCTCGCCATCAGAGTCAGAGAGCTTGGCAGCAGAATCAACAGGCGTCAAGGAAGGGTGACATTCGGCCATACCACCGCGCTGAAGAATGTCGACTGCATACTGACGATGAGAGAGAAACAAACTGTCCAATGATCTGCTGACAGCAATGCCGAGGAAGAAGTGGAGATCGCCGAGATCAGTCATGGCAAACTCACTGTGAAACCTGGCGAGTAGACGCTGCAAAAACCCCGTAGAGGATGCAGTAACGATAATGTCGTCGACATAAAGGAGCAAGTAAGCTGTATCGGAGCCGGATCTTAGAACAAACAGCGAGGTGTCAGTCACGGATGCAACAAATCCCAGCGTGGCCAAGTAAGAAGCAAACCGTTGGTACCAAGCACGGGGAGCTTTTGCTTCAAGCCATAGAGAGATTTGTGGAGCCGGCAGACGTGATCGGGCCGTGATGCATCAACAAATACAGGTGGCTGCTGACAGTAGACAACTTCATCGAGATAGCCATTGAGAAAAGCATTCTTGACATCGAGTTGTCGTATAGGCCAGGAGCTGGAGATGGCAATGTGAAGCACCAATCTGGTCATAGCAGGCTTGACAACAGGACTGAATGTCTCGTCATAGTCAATACCGGGACGCTGAGAGAAGCCACGAACAACCCACCGTGCCTTGTAGCGAGCAAGAGTTCCGTCAGAGTGGAATTTATGCCGAAAAATCCACTTGCCAGTCACAACATTGGCCTGCGGTGGTCGAGGAATAAGGGACCAGGTTTTGTTGTCGAGGAGAGCCTGGTGTTCATCGGCCATTGCTTGGCGCCATTGAGAGCTTTGCATTGCTTGACGAAACGTGGTGGGAACCGGAGCAAGAGTGCTATCCACAGCCGACAGATTCAGTCGATCCACAGGCCGCACTCGACGACCAGACCGCATGGTCGAGGGTGCTGGCGGTGGTCTAGACGCAGGTCTTGTCGATGTAGTAGACGAGTGATTCCTTGATGAGGTGGACCGCGCAGCCACGGCAGGGAGAGGTGGCGCGGCAGCGGTGCGAGCCGATGCAGCGTCGGGTGTCGGGGCAGCATCGGGTGCCGGGGCAGTAGCTGGTGCCACGGCAGGAAGGCGAGTCGCGGCAGCGGCGGTCGCCGCGGCAGCGGCGGGTGCCGCGACTGAAGCACGTCATGTATCAGCCGTACGAGAGCTCGCGTCAGCATGGCGATCATCCATGATGGGCTCGCGGGTGACCGTGGTCGTGGCAGCAGGAGGCGTGGCCACGCGAGTGGATGTTATCCCAATGTCGGTGAAGAGGAAGTCCAAGCGCCGTGGTGGAGAGGGCAGGGGAGAGCCCTGTGCCTGAGCTGCCAGCTGAAAAGGAAAAACATCCTCGTCGAAAACAACATGTCTCGAAATTATTATTTTCCCAGAAGTTGGTTCATAGCAGCGATAACCACGGTGTTGCGAGGGGTAACCAAGGAAGACACAAGGTATGGAACGAGGGCTTAGCTTGTGTTTTGCGGTGGACGCGACATTGGGAAACAGAGACATCCGAAAACACGCATCGTGTCATATGGTGGAGAGCGATCATGACGTGTGTAAGGTATGAGCGAGCGTATTGCTTTGCAAGGACGTCTATTAAGGAGGTAAGTGGCGGTGGCAAGTGCTTCGGCCCAAAAAGGTTCAGGAAAATGAGCTTGAAACATGAGAGTGCGCATTGTGTCATTGATGGTGCGGATGGCACGCTCAGACTTGTCGTTTTGTTGAGAAGTGTAGGGACACGACAAACGTAAAGTTGTGACGTGGGTGGTGAAAAGATTGTCTACAGTGGAGTTGAGAAACTCGGTGCCATTGTCAGTTTGAAGTGAATGAATTGTGTTGTTGAACTGAGTGCGTACATATGCGAAAAATTTACAAGAGTGCCAGGCACGCAAGATTTCTGACGCAACGGAAAAGACCAATAGAAGTGAGAGTAGTCGTCGACAATAACAAGATAATATCGAAAACCAGAATTACTAATAATGGGAGATATCCACACATCACAATGTATCAATTCAAACTTAGCACTAGACAGGTAGACAAACTAAAGGGTAGGCGTACATGTTTGCCAAGCTGACAATTTTCTAAGTGCCGACATCGCATCTTAACCGGGGTGTCCAAGCCTTTGATGCCAGAGATCAGCAGTAGTGGTGGTGGCGAGCATGGCGGCGGGAGGTGAACGATGAGGGGTGCCAGGAAATGTGTAGAGATCTCCTTCACTATTGCAGCGAAGAATCACGCGACGAGTCTTCAGGTCCTTCACAGAAAAACCAAGAGCGTCAAACTCAACGGAACATAAATTGTCTTTTGTAAATTTACGAATAGAGAGCAAATTACGAATTAAGTGTGGGACTAGAAGAACATGGTTAAGTCGAAACTTGTGACCAGAGGGAGACTGAAAAGAAGTATGACTAGAAGAGGATATAGGGACAGCGGTGCCGTTTCCTACGGTGACAAAGTGTAGACAAGAGAGAGAAGAAGAGAACATGATGTTACCCTCGTCGTTTGTCATGTGAGACGTAGCGCCGGAGTCCATGACCCATCCTCCTTGCTGGTACAGGTTGTTGAGAGCAGCGATCAGGCCGACATTGTCTCATGCCGAAGCCGAGGAGGACGACGGGCCCGACTGATAGAGCGGAGCGGCCGTGGTGGTGTAGGCCTGTGGACGTGGTCCAAGGAGGCCACCAGCAGGTGAGGGAGATCGCCACTGCCCTGCACCCGCGGCACCCGGAGAGAAGCAGACCCACGGGCCAGAGGGAGCGGGCGTCGCGGCGCGCGCGGGGGCGCCGGGCTTGCCACCGTTCTTGTTCTTCTTCTTCTTGGGCGCACCGGAGGTGGAGGACTCACCGGGGCAGGCCGTACCGGTACAGGCCGGAGCAGGAGGTCGCGCCTGGGCGACAAGGGCGGTGGAGGCGGCATTGACAGCCGCGTTGGCCTGCTGCATCTCCTCCATGAGGAGCATGCTCCGGGCGCGGATGAACGTCGGCAGGGGATCGGTCATGGAGATGACGGTGGCCGCAGAGGCGAACTGAGGGCCAAGGCCATGCAGCGTGTTGAGGACGAGTGCGCACGCAGAGACCGGCGAGTCGTTGTCGGCGAGGGCGTCCGAAAGCTGCTTTTGGCGGCGGCAGTACTCGGTGATCGAGGACGTGTCCTGGACGAGCTGACGGAAGTCGTTGTCGAGGTATATCGCCTTGCTCGTCTTGTTGGCGGAGAAGAGCTCGAGGATGGCGAGCCAGAGTTGGCGGGCGGTCTGATCGCGGGCGAGGGCCATGTCGGCGACGTCCTCGTCGATCGCTGAGTGGAGGAGGTTGAGCACGGAGTAGTCGTCAGCCATCCATGCAGGGTTGGTGAAGGCGACGGGCGTGGTGCCATCGATGTGGCCGATGAGCCTAGCGCGGCCGAGAGAGGCCTTGAGGTAGATGCTCCACTTGGTGTAGTTGGAGGCGTCTAGGGAGAGGATGATCGGCGCAGTGTGGCACGGGGCACCGCCGGCAGGGAGAGCGGCGGCGGTGGTCGACACGATCGCCCCGGAGGAGGAGGTGAGGGCGCCTTGGTTGGTGGCCATGGCGGCAGCGGAAGGTGAAGCCGGCGTCTAGGGTTAGGAGGAGGCGGCTTAGGGTTTTGGATCGGATCGGTAGATCAATCTGATACCATGTAGAACCGTAGGTTTGGGGGAAGCCTCTCACACCTAATACGTGGGGTTCCGGTGTTTATATAATGGGCCAAAGGCCAGGAGTCAGAGTACAGTACAATTAGGGTACAACAAGTATCTATACCTAATATATACGCTAACACTAATGCGTACTTCCAGCAATATCGTCTCCGTGCATTTGCAACAGCCAGTCAATTTACATTGGATACAGAAGCTAATGCATAATTCCGTTCCACTACTACGCACATTCGGCATGCAAACAATTCCTAGCAAGAAGTTGGTATTATTGTGTACTCCGTATAAGAAAACGGAAATTTCTGCTCCCCCAAACAAACTACAACAAGGCCTACAATACACAAGCTGGTCTGTTCCTAACTTCCTATGCATGCAGAACAGGGCACTCAAAATCAAGAGATAAAGCATCAAGCTCAAGGCATACATGTAACTGACAGTAAGGCATACAGTTGGCTACATGGCAACTAGTCCGCTAGTATCATGCTGCCAATGACTGTTCCTTAAACTGGAAATACAAAACCGTGAGCAAAAACGCTTGCTCCTTAAACATTAACAGGAAATACAATCCTAGCAATAGACTAAGCAAGATTGATACTACTCAAGAGCCATTTGCGTCAGGTTCAGTTAAGGCCTATATTATTCTCACAGACTGCTACAGAATTTTGAGAAGCTGCAAAACAGTAGAGGTCCACATAATGATCCACCCATCGGAGAAACAGAACACACGACCAGATATAATATCTGGCGCAAGCAGCAGGAAAACATCTTGACAGGAAATGCCTTACCTTACCTAGCCTAAGCAAGCAGTACCAACCTTGCAGCTGTACAAAATTAATGATCCGACTATCGTGCATACATAGCACAAAGCAGAGCACTACACATTACTCGTAAAATTGCAGAAATGCATCATACAAATGAGTCCGCAGGCGAAAGCACCTGCACAGACACTCTTACAACCACGATTACACACCACCATCCATCCATTGATACCCAAACACTAAATAATGTCCAGTTTGGTTTGTAAACAAGACCTTTATTGTATTGTGATCAAAACGCTCTCATCAAATTTTCTTAAACAAAGCCTATAATGCATTTTTAGCAAAATGTACATGCACGATTATACTTTTATCTGAGCAAAAAGTTTGTTCTTTAGACTGGAAATACAAAACTATGTCGTTTTGTGAGCAAAACACTTGTTTCTTAAACATGAAAGAGATCTCAACAGGAAATGCAACATTAGCTATAGCCTATGTAAAGATTGATACTTTCCAACAGACGATTACAACAGGTCAGAAACTTCAGATAAGGCCTGACAGGGCAGAACAAAACAGAAGAACATGTCCACAATGATCCAAATCATGGTGTCCAGTTTGATTCAGATAAAACCTAACCATCATTCATCCATCGATATCCAAACAGCAAATACTGCAGTGTCATTGATTCAGATAAAACCTATTGTTTCAGATGCATACTAAATGTACATGCAGCAACAAAGAACAAGAGAAACTCAAGCGCAGGTGCACCACCGTCTGGATCCATAAGATCATACAAGCATCAAATCTGCATTAAGCTTTATCAGAGCATTACATGTGTATCATAGCAGTAATGCACCACCGGATCTGATACAACACATCCCACAAGCAACTAATTTCTTATGACAGGTTTTCATCGCGCTTGCTTTCACATAAGCACATAGCAAAATACACCGAAACCAAACGTACTAAAGCTTTTGGACAATAATCTTTGCAAGGGATATGCTGGAAGAACTCAAGATTTTCGTAATATTATGAACCCGCTCATCAATGATATGACATTTAACTTCGACTATCTCAAGTTGCCTCAGTGTAAGTGATTGCTCCATTGAACTAATTCCTTTAAATTTCCTGCCAGATTTCGGTTCCTGCACCGAATAAAATGCTTTATGAGATTTCGCAGGCATCATACAGTTTATAAAAAAATACACATCATCATTACTAGTAGAACATACATATACCTTACAAAGTTGAAGGGCGAGTTTCTCTAGAACTGGTGTGTGATGGAGAAACGACAATAGTATTTTGTAATCGGCAACCAAACACCACTCACTGAGTGACAAAGATCTTAGCTTACTGAATGTAGGGCAGCATCGCAGATCCCTTTTGAATGCAACCTGTGCAACATGCAAATAATTAAGAACAAGTTAAGTTTAATTCATCGTATGAGACGAAACGATAATGGAATGGATATGAAATTTGATCATGCAAATCTGAAAGAAACTACAAACATACCATTTCGGGGGAAGCAATCAATTCCAGACATGTAGTGCTGGACAGACCTCCAAGAAACACAGAGAAATCATGTTTACGTTGATTATCATTATCCCAGTAAAGACCACACTTGCCACATTCACATTCCCAAACTTCAAGGATATTGCTGTCACAGAAACCACAGTATTCCTCATTTGTGCGGCCAAGATTGAGGGATGCAGTTTCTAGTAGCGGCATGCTTTCGAGAACTGGAATGATGTTACAATCATGTAGTTGCAGTGAAACAAGACTTGGAGCAGAAATATGTGTTGGGTCCATATCCCAGAGAAACTGACAGCGCATGATGCTGATATGTTTTGAGGACTGGGATAAGATCTTATCAGTATGGAGGACACAATCAGCCATCTTCAGATCCTCCAACACCGGGCAGCTCGAGAAATCAAACCTTTTTTTTTCCTCCAGATAGACGCCACTGATCTCTAATCGCACCAGGTGCTGGGAGAGGAGAGGCTGGTCGACCAGTTTGACGAGCGGCTCGCCCTGATTTGTGGGCACATTAGTGTACAGCCGGACACGCAGCACCCGGACATGGCATGACAAAACGCGCCGGATCCAGAGGTCGACGAGCCTGTCGTCCAGCCGCAAGAGCCCACGGAGATCGAACTCGCACTCGTCGAGGACAGAACCGGTGTCGCGGAGAAGGAGCAGCTGGTCCACGAACCTGTTCAGCTTCTCGATGCTCCGGAACGCCTCAACGTCAGTGACGCGGAGGCGGGGGATGAGCCTCCAGAGGTGGCGCCAGCGCCGGGAGAGCACGCACGTCCGCACGGCCTCCCCTGCATCGAGGAAGCCGAGCGCGTGATGCAGAACGGCGTCCGGGAGGTCGCTGAGGCGGTCGCCGCAGCCCGCCGTCGACGGCTTCGCGACCTTGCCCCGGCGAGACATTCCGTCGAACAGGTATTGGGTGTCCGTGCTGCGGAGCAGCAAAATGAGCTGGGGTTCACGCGAGGGGGAAGGGTGTAGTGGGAAGGTTTCATTAGAGAATGAACCGGGAGAGAAGTACTAGCAGAGCTACTCACTGCATCACCACTCCACCTTACTCTCACGCACTGATGCCGGCGGCGAAGAGAGATCGGCGGGAGAAGATGACTGTCTATGCTCTGCAGTGGTATAAACCGTGCACCTCTCTCGCTCGGCGATTTGCCCACCCTCATAGACACAGAGTGACAAGATACAGAGGCCTCCAAATCTCTCCACATTTTCCCCTCCTCCCCACCGCTTCGTTTTGAGAGTCCACCGCCGCGTCCACCGCCCTTTCCCGGCTCACTCCTCTCTCTTCCCTGGCGGCTCTGCCGGCCGGCGTCGTAGAGGATGCGTAGCGTGGGTTGTATATAGCTTTCTAGGTTTAGCTTTTGCGGTTTGTGCCTACATGGCGACTGAGGGTTGGTCCCTGGATCTCTGCGGCCAGATCTACGGCGCCGTGGTCCCTCTCCGTCGAGCTGTGCTCCGCCGGTGGCAGGCGGATGTGCAGGCGAGACCGAGAGATCCACGCATCCCTCTAAATAAGGTCAGCGATAGAGCCATGGATCTAGGGTTCTGGAGCCAGCCCTGGTTTCGTATGGCGTTTCTTCGGCTGTCGGCGGCGCTCTCGTGGAGGAAGCCAGATGCTGCAACGAAGGCGTCATGCAGCTTCTTGAATAAGGCTCGTTCTGGGTTCTTCTGTTGCTGCAATTTTTTCTTTTCCTCTGCCTCCTCTGGCTCGTGGCGGGAGTCTGGAGTTTGACGGCGGAGGTGCTTCTATGGTGCGGCGGCCGGAGGCAATTGGCAGCTTGAGATTTGCTGGTAGCAGAGCTGATTCAACTACTTCAACTAGTCATGGTGGCGTTGGGGATGGAGTTGGAGCAGTGATGCGTGGCTGGAATCTCGGCTGTCTTGGAGTTGAGATGTCAAAGATCTATGAAGAACATTCTCGGCGCCCTTTGGTTTGGCGGCCGATTTTGGTGACCAACAGGTGGTCCTCGTCGCCGGCGATGCTTGCCGGTGCTTCTTCAACCTCCAGATGGAGGCCCTGTTCCGAGCTCGTGACGGCGCTCTACTTCTTCCCAGGGTCAAGTGGTATCGTCCCCGACGTTGGTGAAGATGGCCGTAGCAGCAGCTCGTCGTTCTCCGGCGGATGCAGACGAGTTGATTGCGTTTTCCAATTCAAGTCTAGGGGCTTATTTGTAATATGTAGGGGCTTGTTTGTATTTGGTTTTTCTCTTGAGGTCCCTTATGTAAAATGTAACTGCACCGCTAATTAAGAGGCATCTAGACCCTTCGGGGTCGCTCCTGTGTTAAAAAAAAACAGAGGCCTCCAACACGAGCAAAGAAAATGACAAAATTGACCTCTGGAGGAAATCAGCACGGAACTACCGTATTTTCAAGGGAAAAAAAACAGATGTAAGAGCATTTTCAGGAGATTCCTTAAAACAAGGAAACCTGTAAAATAACCACTATTTTACAGTTTTATGCAGAAAGTGTTCATTCTATATCGCGTATACTGGATTGATCCGTAATTTTTTTTAAGGCGAGCCTTAAAACTAAACTCCAATCCCTCGTATCTAAATTTTTTGGAAGAAATTTTCTGGTTTCCTTAAACACTTCGTCACTTGGCGTGAGATGAAATTTCAAGACGTGGCTCCATTTGGACCGGTCCCAATTTCGTCCAAATTACTTGGTGGCACCTCGATTCCGGCCAAATTCTTCCTCGGTTACCATCCGGTAAATGAGTTTACCAGGTGAAAAAATCCAGATCGTTTTAATTTGGGAAAGACTCTTCCACCTAAAATCAGTTTAAATTTTCGATAACGTTCCAAGTTCCAATTTTAAGTTTTGTCAATTCCAGTAACTAGGGTGCTATGCAAAAGGGTCATTCCGAATTATGTTTCGAGATAAGGTCAGGATCAGCTTAGCCCTTTTCTACCCAAGACAAGCGACTGCTGCAGGTAGCAAACAGTAATCTATGCAGTAGATCCACAGGGCATTTAGAGCATCTCCAACCGGACCCCCCAAAATCGGACCCCAAACTGCGCTCGGACGCGTCCGCGGAGGGTGACCGGACAACGCCTAAAAACATGCTTCTACAACCACAAGCCTCAAATCTAGATGCCAAATTCCTACAAAAACATGCAACGTCCACATATGCTACACTACGATGTGGGCTGCTGCCGCCTTGCTACTTCCGGTTATCCTATCTCCCTACTCGTCATCGGATAGGACGATGACCGTTGCTGCTGCGCCGGCGGAGCCGCCCCATTCCGCACTGGCGGCCGGAGCCGGACAAGAACCCTGTTCGGAGTCGGAGAAGAGCGAGAATGAAGAGGATGAGGCGGCCCCCGCGTATGGTCGGCCTTCACGGATCGCCGCCTCCGCCTCGATCTGCTTGTCGAGGAACCCGGAGCGGTTCCTCATCTGTGAAGAGGCGGTCCGCCGCCTCCGCCTTCAGCTATGCCTCCGCCGCATGGTGCTCCGCCGCCTCCTCCTCGAGCTGCGCCTCCTCGCGGATCCTTCCTGCTTCCGCCTCCGCCTGAACTCTCCACTGCTCCGTCGCAGCGCGCACCCGGGCGCGATGCGCTTCGGCCGCCGCCTCCGCCCGGGTGTGAAGCGCTTCGGCCGCCGCGCGCATCGCTTCATCCGCCTGCCGGATGTACTCCGAGCCCGTCAGCTCGACGATGTCGGAGTCCTCACGGACCACTACATATCCCACACTCGACGACTCCGCCGCAGCCACCTCCGCCGCCGCCTCCTCCTCGCGTGCCCTGGCTCGGAGGTGGGCCTGCGCCTGCGCCGCCTTGTCCGCCGTCATCTTGGCGAACATGGTGGGGAGGCGGCGAGGCATGGTGGAGAAGAAGCGGAGCGGGCGGTGGATGTGGATGAACCGAACTAGGGTTCTGGCGGCGGCGGTGGATGTGGATATGGATGAACAGGAGTAGGGTTCCGACCGCCGGTACATATAGTGGTGGCCAGTCCGCCATGAATGCTGGCGGTTGGGCATTGGCCGCTGGCCGCTCCGCCATGAATGCCGACGCCGGTCAAAGGCTAGATCCTCCCTCCGGTAGGCCGGTCAAGCGAGGGTCCGCGCTGTCAGCGACCTGAGGGCGGACACGTCCGGGCGCGTCCGGGCCACCCCAAACCCTCCGCACATATGGGCTGGGTTTGGGGTGTGCCGGACAGTCCGGACGTTTTGGGGGCCTCCTTTGGGTGGAGGTTTTTGGTCCAAAGGCCGTCCCGGACTGTCCGCCCGGACGTTTGGGGCGGATTTGGGGCCTCCGGTTGGAGATGCTCTTAGTCCACTAACAACACATCTGTGCAGTGAAGTAGCTAGAGTATTGTGCTCTCACTTCGGCGTCTCGTAACTAGAGAGGCTAGTTTGGTTGTTATCCTGGCCACATCGTGCCTTGCGTTGCCTGTGCTGTAAGTTACCTGAAAGTTCCATGAGCACTACAACTGAACTTTATCTGCCCGTATTGAACAAACAGACACATGGTAATGTTGAATGAGGAGAGAAAACTGGACCAAAGAAACAACATGTAGTCACAGCCTTCTCAAGTACTCCCTCCGTTCGGAAAAGGATATCTTAGATATAATCTTGATAATATCTAAGACATCCTTTTCCGAACGGAATGAGTAAAATTTACAGGTCAAGGGAGACCACGCCATTGCCCAGCACACAAAGAACCATGATGCCACTGACGGCTGCTCAACACAGAAAAAGATTATCACGTAGGATGGATCAGCTTTCGGAAGCCGAATCCTGTATGGATTATTGCTTCCAGCAAGATCATTTCCATGCATTTGCAACATCTTGTCAATTTACATTGGCTAATGCATACTTCCGTTCCAATACTAGGCACATCCGGCATGCAAACAATTTCTAGCAAGAAGTAGGTATTAATTATGTACAAGGAAATGGAAACTTCTGGTCCCCCAAACTACAACCAGACCTAAAATAGTGTATAAGACAAAGTTTCTGCTCCCAAAACAAACTACAACAAGACCTAAATACACAAGCTGGGATGTTCCTTTGCATGCAAAACAGGGCACTCAAAATCAAGAGATAAGCATCAAGCTCAAGGGTTTTTCATTGTACACATTGCATTGCTGCAATCGCCTGACCGTAACCAATACAGTTGGCTGGCAACTAGTTAGCTAGCATCATGCTGCCAATGACTGTTGCTTAAACTGGAAATACAATACTGTGAGCAAAAGGCTTGCTCCTTAAACATGAAGAGAGATCTCAACAAGAAATACAATCCTAGCAATAGACTAAGCAAGGTTGAGATTCAATAGCCGTTTTCAAACAGTTCAACTAAGGCCTATATGATTCTTGCAGGCTATTATAGAATTTGAGCAGGTACCGAAGAGTAGAGGTCCACATAATGATACATCCATCGTGGATACATACACATACGACCATATATAGCAGAAATGCAACACAAACAACAGGAAATGTACCACTAACATATGACCAGATACAATCGCAGGCGGAAGCAGCAGGGAAACATCTTAACAGGAAATGCAATCTAAACAACAGCCTAAGCAAGTAGGACCAATCTAAAAAAAATAAGAACAGGTCCAGAACGGTTGAGATCAACAAAATGAACCAACCATCGTGCATACATAACACAAGATCAGAGCAGTACACGTTAGTCAAATACAATTGCAGAAATGCATCATACTAATGAGATCAGCAGGCGAAAGCACATGCAAAGACACTACAACCACGACTACACACTAACCATCATCCATCCAATGATACCCAAATAATAAATGGTACACTTCGATTCAAACAAGACCTATATTGTATTTTGATCAAAACGATCCCAGAAAAATTTCTCGAGCAAGACCGATATTGCATTGTTAGCAAAATGAACATGCACGACTTCTTTAAACTGGAAGTGCAAAACTATGTCGTATTGTTAACAAAACACTTGTTTCTTAAACATGAAAAGGATCTCAACAGGAAATGCAACGTTAGGAATAGCCTACGTAAGACTGATACTACCCAACAAACGATTGCATCAGGTTAAAACAGGTCCACAATGATCCAAATCATGGCGGATACATACACAACCATAAAAGTATGCAGAAGTCGCGTCTAAAAGCAGAAACGAAACATTAACTAGTTCAGATCCGCATGCAAAAGCAGCAGAACAGAAACATCCTGTTACTACCACGACTAAACCCTAATGCTGTGTTTGGATGCAGTGAATTGAGCATAGAATTGAATCGGCAATGGAAAACCAAATCAACCAATTCAATGGAATACCACAAAGAGTGTTTGGATGCGTGTGGTATTCGGCTATAGAATTCAGGTTTCAATGGAATACCAAATCCTGTTTGGATGTCACATGTGTGGAAATGAGAGTATTTTTGACTTTGAACAATATAACCTCTGTAATATGAATGAAAATATACCAGTATATTTCAGATGTTTCTCAATATTATTTTTCACACAATAATATGTTAGTAATCCAGAAAATATAAGACACATGACATAAATAGCACAAAATGGATACATAATGTCTCACAAAAATATCACAAAGTGGATAATTATGTCTTACAAATAGTTGAAAGTGGATACATCATGTCTCACAAATAGCACAAAGTGGATACATCATGTCTCACAAATAGCACAAAGTGGATACATCATGTCTCAAACAATCCATAAACATGAAAGTAAATAATATGGTAGCAATCATCAAGGCAAGGTCATGAGCCATGCCTTTCTCATTTCCATGGGTAGTGCCATGAGTGATTCGAAGGTGCGCTCGTTGGCGGTGACCTTCGCATAAGCTATCAACAGATCATTACCCACCAAATCTGGTATTTTCTTCAGTTCAACCAGGATTTCAGATGAAGGAGTAACCTTTGGGGCTGGTGGTGGTGGTGGTGGTGGTAGTAGTGGGACGGTTGAGATCAAAGCCTCCTCAAACGTCATTCTCAGCTCCCCCACCATGCTCATGATAGCATCAGCAGTGCGTTGCTTCTTCTTCTTAGGCAGCTCAGGTGTTTCTTCATCATCCTCCACAACCACCTGAGGAACGGATGAGGATCCAACTTGAGCACCCTCACCTCCTGTCCTTGCACCTGCACCTGTGGCATGGTCTTTTGAATATATAGTAGAGATAGCTTGCCAATTCTTCACTTCTTTGTGCCTATATGGAGCTGCATCCTTGTTTGCCTACATAATATGCACATATATTAGAGATGATGTTCAAGTTGCAAAAGAATGCATAGTCAACTTGCAAAAGAATTAGTATGTTACATACCTCCACATATCTAGCCCACACTTCTTCACTGTCAACACTCACCTTGTTATATCCCAATCCCATCCAAAGCCACTCTGCGAAAGCATCTTGTTGATGACATCATATTGCTTGTCTAATGTCTTAATTCTTGCTACTATCTTGTCCTTGTTGATGACAACGTTACATGTCTCCTTCACATGCTTTATGCAAGCATTGTACACATGTTGCTTCCAACCATTTTGTGCATGGTCACCTCTATTGTGATGATCAACAAGAATGGACAATAATGCGGTGTCCATCTCATTAGTCCATGCAAGGTAAACCCTACTGCCCTTTTTTTCTCAGCCATGCTTCTACAAGTGACATATGTAATACAAGTAAGGAGAAACAGCAATATGTAGATAGGTAAAAACATATATATATATTCAGCCAAAGGTTCCATGATAGAAATATCACACAAATGGCAAAAGCATCATCTTTTGGTTAAGCGCAGCTCATCATAGCAGCGTGTATCTGTCCCATTGTATGTTCTTTTCAATACATACTTCCTATATGCAACCCTCTTCTCAAAGTCATCAAAGGCACCTAGGTCCCTCGGTGACCTCTGAGTACTAGCATATGCTAATGCAACCATAGACACCTCAAAATACAACTTTGTGAGCATTATCCTTTTTCTTTTTCTTCTTTTGTTCTCTTCAGAAATGTAATGGACCAATTCTTGGTGAGACATGTTGATTCTACAATGCACAAACAAAGTTTGAAATTTAACAATTCTTGGTGTAAGCAATGCACAAACATGCCAATATTACCAATATCACATCATTATGAACTATCAAACAACATACACAATTGTTCAGCACCATTGTTCAGCAAAAATACACATGGCCAGATCAAATATAGGAGAGTATACCTTGGGCTGCACACATGGAAGCATTTACATGGAACCAATATGCATATGCATAGCACAAATTCATATCAACATGAAAGAATTAACATGGAACCAATTTGCATGTGCACAATGGAAACAATTCGGGCAGGGAACCAAGTATCTAACTTGCTGTGGGTGTCATGCTAATGGGCAGAAATTTCTGTGCACAATTAGTTGCTGCTGCCACAAATAAATGGTCCACAAAGCAATCCTAACACAACTACTCCATATACTAAGCAATCCTGCATTGGAGAGGCTCAGGGAGGAGGAGCTCTGTTTGGGACCGGGCGGCGGGGAGCAGTCACGGCGCACGCGGCCGGCGACTGCGGGAGGGGAGGCGACTGCAGGGAGGCGAGGCGACTGCGGGAGGCGACCACGACGGCGACTACGACTGTGGGAGGGGAGGCGACTGCAAGAGGCGAGCCTCCCGCCGCCGGCCATGGGAGGGGACTGCGGGAAAAGGCGGCCATGGGGAAGGGCGGGATGGGGAGAAGGCGCTGGCGTACCTGCTTGGGCCGCCGGCGGCGGGAAGGCTCGGTCCAACGGCGGCGGCGGGACGAAGGCGGGCGGCGCGGGGAGCGGTTCCTCCGTCACGGTGCGAGGATAAGGTTGGCTCGATGTTTCCAGCACGTTTCCGAGCTCCAGACCTCGGAAACGAGTCGCGTGATATTTTCTGGGTCGGTACCCCCTCGTGGAATTGGCCCAACAATTCCAGGTTCAATACCTAGCACATCCAAACAGCGGAATTGGGCCCTCAATTCTAGATTCCCCAATTCAGAGATGAATTCTGTGCAACCAAACACAGCATAACCATATTCATCCATCGATACCCAAACACCAAATACTGCAGTGTCCAGTTTGATTCAGATAAAACCTATTGTTGCATATGCATACTAAATGTGCATGGAGCAACAAAGAACAAGAGAAACTCACAAGCACAGGTGCACCACCATACGTATCCATAAAATCATATAAGCATCAGACATGCATTAAGCATAACCAGAGGATAACATGTGTACCATAGCAGCAATACAACACATGAAACATGCAACCAATTTCTAGGAAGCGGTACGCATAAGCAATTGCATAAGAATACACAGGCTGTTTTGCATAAGAATTGTTGGTTTTGCATTTCTACCCCCGAACATACTAAGGCAAGACCTAAAATACACAGGCTGTTTTGCATCTACGCACGCACAAGAAGACATCCAAAATCAAGAGGTGACCATCAACAAACTGAAAAGTTTCTCATTGTTTTTCAGTAACAAGGCACCTTGTCCAGTAATATTCTCAGTGAGTGCTGCCAATGACAAGAATTAACATGAGCACCTAAACTAGTCCCCCAACCCACCAAAAACAACATGAGTATTTATACTACTATCATCGGAGGAAAATGTATGTTGCTTAAGTCAGAAATACAATATATTGTGTTCTGAGCAAAACGTGTATTCCTTGAACATGAAAGGTCTCAACAAGAAATGAAATCTTAAAAATAGCCACACATAAGTCATATGTAATAGTAGCAGAAATGGTTTATTGCATATTCAGATCAACAGGCAAGACCACTACTGCACACTAACCCTGATGGATCTATCATCACTCAAACACTAAATAATGTGTCAACTTTGATTCATACAAGACCTAATTACTCAGACACCTTGATTTAAATAAATAGCACGAACCAAGAATAGACCACGGCAAACTCATAGTAGTAATAGTGCATCATTAACATTCAGATCTGTCATGCATAACCAACACAGATTCATTCTTACAAGCCATTGTCCATAGATTGCTACAACTAATAATACTACCAGTGGTTCTATATAACCGAACAGACTCTCAGAAGCGATTGCCATCAGGCATCTACCACTACCATGAGGAGCAGCGAACCTAAGAGGAGGTGAACTTGGTGACGGCCTTGGTGCCCTCAGAGACAGCATGCTTGGCAAGCTCCCCGGGGAGGACGAGGCGGACGGAGGTCTGGATCTCCCTGGAGGTGATGGTGGGCTTCTTGTTGTAGCGGGCGAGCTTGGCGGACTCCCGGCCAGCTTCTCGAAGATGTCGTTGATGAAGGAGTTCATGATGGACATGGCCTTGGAGGAGATGCCGATGTCGGGGTGGACCTGCTTGAGCACCTTGAAGATGTAGATCTTGTAGGTCTCCACCGACTTCTTGTTCTTCTTCTTGGACTTCTTGTCGACGCCGCCCTCCTTGGCGGCGGTCTTGCGGCGGGGAGGCTCTTCCCCGCCTTGGGCTTCTTCACGGCCGGCGCCTTCTCGGCCTTCTCCGCCGTGGGCTCCTCCTCCACGGGCTTCTTCGCCGCCGGCTTCTTCTCGGCCTTGGGCGCCATCGGATCTGAGGTTGGTGCTGGTGGGGAACTGGGGATTGGCTTTGCGGTTGCGTGCGGGAGATGTGGATTGGGGAATTTGTGCTGCGGTGGTGAGAGGAGGAGCGGGGGCGATGTATTTATAGCGGTGAGGCCGTTCGCGCTGATTGGTCGAAGGGCTGGTGCCGCGGATCGTTGACGTGGGGCGGCAGAGGCGGTTGCCGCCGCTTTCGCTGGATGGGTAGGAATGTAGGATGCATTTCGGCCCGGATCGGTGACTGGCGAATTATTGGCGGGATCTCGTCTCCAACAGAATTGTGGGAGCGGGATCGGGAGAGAAAAGGAAGGTTCACGCCAAATTTGACAGAGCGACCCCGTCCAAACAAAATAAACGAAATTGTTCACATGCGCTAGGTACCACAGTGCACTTTTTTTGCGTGCTAATTGTGAACTTTATTCATTCAAACCAAAGCATTCCGTGGACAATCAGCCATCAAGGATGGTGACCAGGAAAGGAGGTTCAGAATCCACCTAACTCTTGCAAGCTAGCTTAGTTACCATATGGATTTTTTTGGGCACGTAAACCAATTTGGCATTTTATACAAATTAAAATGCCAAAAAATTGGTATTTTAGACAAAAGTAGTACAGCTCGCTTGAAATTAATAAGGCACCAAACACAAGATGGTGATGAACATCTTACATGCACCAAAACACAACAAGCACATGAGTAGGCCTGGGCATTCGGTTCCCCCGAATCGATACCTATGATCGGGTTTCTCGGGTTCGAGAGAATTTTGGTTTTTCTATTTTGCTGACGGATCGGTTTCCTCCCTAAGCACTAACCGAGACATCGGTCCTTTGAAGTTTTGGTTCGGTCCTCAGGTGAGACCGAGCAGAACCGATACTTGGCTAACGTAGGCATCCTCATAGAAATTCTTCCGAGACTACCAGCCCGTCGAGTTTCTCCGTAGAGCCGGAGTTGCTGCGCACATACAATACAACTCGTCTCCATTCAAGTGTGCTGCGACCATGCAGCCACATCCTTGCCAAGTTGCCGGAGAACAGGAAGAAGATGAGGGAGGTGAAGAAATATGGAGGAGATCTGATGCACCGTGCATCGCTGGAAAGCTGCCACTGTCGGTCGCTATGGTGGAGATTAGGTGGCGGCGCCTAGCGGCAGCAAGGTTAGGGATAGGACAATTCGATGAGAATCGGGTGGACCACTTGGGCTCAGCTGGGAGCTGCCTCGTTTGATTTTTTTACTTGTGCAAGATATACAAGTCGTGGCTTCCATCACGTAATGGGCTGGGCTATTCTAGCTATTTACTCAGTTCCCAGGTCTATTCCGTTTGGTATCGCGCATGACCGAAATAGCTGATATTAATTCGGTTATGCTAAAAAAACTGATATTAATTCGGTTTTCCAAATCTGGGAACCGAGAAAGCACACGAATTAATCGGTTCTGGTTTATTCGGTCTCGGTTCCGGTTAATTTGGGGTCGGTTTTTGGTTCTCGGTTTATTTGCCCACCCCTACACATGAGAAAGAAAGCACGATTTGAAAATGTCAAGCACGTCTCGCACGAGTACCAAAGCAGTTACAAATGCACAACCAAGAGTTTTGTCACTTGTCTTGACGAAGAACCATCACATATGTGATCCATGAAGTCGGAAGTAGTCCACAACAATGAGCTAGTGACACACCTCAGCTGACTATAGTTTGATTCTCGTCGAACAAATTTATGGTATCACGCCAAGGAGAGCTTCTACTTTAATGAAACTTTGGCAGAGCTTCTGCCCCATTGGACCTGTTTCTCTATAGCCAAACTAAGAGGGTCTACCATCTCGTACTGGTACTAAGGTTATCGCACCATCGCACGGAAGAGACGCTCACCCTACAGTTATGATATGTTTTGACTTTGACACCTTCAGGGGAGTCCAAAAAACAAGCAGTGTTACAAAGAGGGGGTAGATGACATGCAATTAGTGGACTAAAACATGTGTTAGAAGATATAAATATCTATTTGAAGATGGCACAAGACGGTTTGCTGCCCCTCAAAATGGGCATACGTGTCCCATATTTTCTTATTTATTAGAGTCGTAAGAAAACTTTACTATCAAGAGGGGTATGCTAAACAAAGGTATGGGTGGATTCGTTTACACTTACGCAAACAAAAATGCACTCCCAAATCATTCTCATTTCGTCAAGGGATCACCCCCCCCCCCCTATAATATGTCCACACATTTACTTAAAATCTCGGTAGTACCATTCATTGTTGGGAGTTGTACTTAACACATTTTGATTTTTTATGGGTTGAACGAGAAGAACTAGATCTGGATCAACTTAACACACTAATCAGAGTTAAGTTGACTACACAAAACTTTGTTCACGAGGGACAAAATGAACAAGTATCATATAACCATATAGTTCCATAGTTGAATCACATATTCAACAATACATGTGAAGATACATAGTGCATAGGCATTACATAGATTACAGATACATCGGTGATGACGTGGATCACGTTCGTTGGGAGACCCCAAGAGGAAGGTATGAACAGTGTAGCAGCAGTTTCCCTCAGTATGAAACCAAGATTTAATCGAACCAGTAGGAGTAAGAAATCACTTCTGAAGGTTGTCAGTGGCGCGCTGACATGGAACCTGCACACAACACAATCAAACTACTTTGCCCCAACGAAACAGTGAGGTTGTCAATCTCATTGCTGAAAACAAAGGATTAAACGTATGGTGTGGAAAACATAGTAAATTGCAGAGAATGAAAAGGAACAATGATTGCAGTTGGTTGTATTATCAGTGTAAAAGAATGGACCGGGGTCCACAGTTCACTAGTGGTGTCTCTCCATAAAAGATAACTAACATGCTGGGTGAACAAATTACAGCTGGGCAATTGACAAAATATTGAGCGCATGACAATGCATATATATGACATGATGATTACTATGATATTCATGTGGGCATTACGACAAAATACATAGACCGTTATCCAACAGCGTCTATGACTAATAATCCACCTCCAGGTTGTCATACCGAGTTCCCCGTTGGTATTAAGTTGCAAGCAACGGATAATCGCATTAAGTAATGTGCGTAATGTAAACAAATGCATTAGACCTAACGGCGCACCCTTAAGCTAAGCATCGGTTATTTTATCCCTAGTGGCAACAGCACATCCACAATCTTAGAAGTTGTTGTCACTCTCCCAGATTACCGGAGGCATGAACCCACTATCTAGCATAAATACTAACTCTTGGAGTTACAAGCATCTACTTGGCCAAAGCATCTACTAGTAACGGAAAGCATGCAAGATCATAAATAACATATAAGATAGATTGATAATCAACTTGACATAGTATTCAATATTCATCGGATCCCAGCAAACACAACATGTAGCATTACAATAAGATGATCTTGATCATGATAGGCAGCTCACAAGATCTAAACATGATAGCATAAAGTGGAGAGACAACCATCTAGCTACTGCTATGGACCCGTAGTCCAAGGATGAACTACTCACGCATCACTCCGGAGGCAGGCATGGTGATGTAGAGCCCTCCGGTGATGATTCCCCTCTCCGGCAGGGTGCCGGGAAGAGCTTCTGAACCCTCCCGAGCTAGGGTTGACGGCGGCGGCGTCTCTGGAACTTTTCGTGGATAATGGCTCGGGTGTTAGGGTTTTCCCGTGAAGATGAATAAATAGGCGAAAGGGCGGCGGCTGGAGCGACCCGAGGGGCCCACACCACACGGCGCGGGGAGGGGGGCCGCGCCCATGGTGTGGCGCCTCCTCGGTCCTCCGTCTCTCCTTTGGACTCCGTGTACGTGTTGGAAAAATAGGAGGTCTGTCCAAGTTTCGTCCAATTCCGAGAATATTTCCAGACTAGCTTTTCTGGAATACAAAAACAGCAGAAAACAGGAACTGGCACTGTGGCATCTTGTTAATAGGTTAGTCCCAGAAAATGCATAAAAATGCTATGAAGTGTATTAAAACATGTAACAATTGGTATAATATCAACATGGAACATCAGAAATTATAGATACGTTTGAGACGTATCAAGCATCCCCAAGCTTAGTTCTACTCGTCCTCGAGTAGGTAAAACGATAAAAACAAAATAATTTCTGAGGTGACATGCTACAATCATAATCTTGATCAAATAGTATTGTAAAGCACATGTTATGAATGAAGTGATCCAGGTCAATGGTCTATAGTTTGCTAGCAAGTAGATAATGAGCAAACAACTGAATCATATAAGCAAAAACTTTTCATGAATAGTACTTTCGAGACAAGCATCAAAGAGTTTTGCATAAGAGTTAACTCATAAAGCAATAGATTCTAAGTAAAAGGTATTTAACCAACACAAAGGAAGATTTAAGCTTCAGCAATTGCTTTCAACTTTCAACATATATATCTCATGGATATTTGTCAACACAAAGCAATATAATAAGTGCAATATACAAGCATATAAAAATTGTTGCACCAAAGTTGACACTAGTGTTTGCTTCTGAGATAGAAAGAAGTAGGAAAACTGACTCAACATAAAAGTAAAAGAAAGGCCCTTCGCAGAGGGAAGCAGGGATTAAATCATGTGCTAGAGCTTTTTAAGTTTTTGAAATCATATAGAGAGTAAAAATAAGTTTTGGAGGTGTTTGTTAATTGTCAACGAATCAGAAAATGGAAAGTACAATATGACCCCTGCCAACCAGACTTTTAAGAGCGGCTCCCATGAAGGACGTTATTTCTACCAGCAAGGCAGATCATCCCTCTTCTCTTTTGTTTACACATGCAGATATTTCACTGTTTGTCATTGCTTGACTGATAAATCAGGGCAAAAATGTGAAGAGAATTAAGCGGTTAAAGTTGTAATTAATTGGGACTGGGCACCCCATTTGCCAGCTCTTTTTGCAAAATTAATGGATAAGCGGATGTATATGCCGCTAGTCCGGTGGTAAAGTCTGTTTGACAGTTGACATAAAGACATCCACCCCGTCCTCATGAGCTTGGTAAACATTGACACAAAAAGGAGTAATAATTTTTGAATAGTTTAAAGGTAGCACATGAAAAATTTACTTGGAATGGCAAGGAAATACCACATATAGGTAGTTATGGTGGACACAGATGGCATGGATTTTGGCTCAAGGTTTTGGATGCACGAGAAGCATTCCCTCTCAGTACAGAGTTTAGGCTAGCAAGGTTATTTGAAGCAAACACAGGATATCAACCGACACAGCAAGACTTATATGAAAACATATTGCAAGCATTATAAGACTCTACACTGTCTTCCTTGTTAACCAAACCCTTTTACTAGAAAATATCTAGACCTTAGAGATACCAATCATGCAAACCAAATTTCAACGAGCTTTACGGTAGTTCTTCATTAATAGGTTTTAACTACATGATACAAAAGCTTAAACATGAACTACTTGATAACTCAAAACAATTGACAAGTATCAAATTATCCAATACAGTGATCTACAAGAATATGTAAGCTTTTTCCATTATACCATCTACCACATGCAACATTTTCTGTTCCAACCAAACACCAATCAATTTATTTCAACATAAACTCTCCAAACAATTATAAGTGAAGCAAGAGAGTACTTTCTTTAAAAGAACTAACAGCTCTGAATAAGAGATGCATGCAAAACAGGAGCTAAAAGCATAGCAATAGCTAGATAAGAATACTCAACAAGTATAAGTGAAGAATAGGAGTATTCATATGAAAAAGCGGAGCGTGTCTCTCTCCCAATCAAGAATGCTAGGGTCCAATCAAGTTGACCATAAGAAAAATAAAATACTGAAAATAAAAGCACACAGACGCTCCAAGTAAAGCACATATGATGTGAAAGAATTAAAATATAGTTTCACTAGAGATGACCTGATAAGTTGCTGATGAAGAAGGGGATGCCGGGCATCCCCAAGCTTAGACGCTTGAGTCTTCTTGAAATATGCTGGGGTGATCCATGGGAGCATCCCCAAGCTTAAGCTCTTCACTCTTCTTGATCACATTATATCATCCTTCTCTCTTGACCCTTGAAAACTTCCGCCACACCAAACTCAGAGTAATTCTCATTAGAGGGTTAGTGCACAATCAAAAACTCACATGTTCTATAAGGACACAAACATGACCGTTACTTTTAACATTAACTACTGCCACTGATGTTATGTGAAGCTCTTCACCCTAAAAAAGAATTCCACTCAACACTAGTAAAAGAGAGAATGCGAAAAATAAAAGACAGAATCTGTCTAAACAGAACAGTCTGTAAAGACGAATTTTTTCGAGGCACTTACGTTGCTCAGATCGAAAAACAAAACTAACGAAAGATGCGTACATATCTGAGGATCACGCAAAAAATTTGCAGATTTAAATAATTTTTCTGTGATTTTACAGAAGTAAAACGGTGAACAGCAGAAATCTGTTCCTGCGCAGAAATCCAAATCTAGCATCATCTTCCTATTAGAGGCTACTTGGCACAACAATGCGATAAAATAAAGATACAAAGGAATTGTTACAGAAGTAAACAACTCCTTGACTCAAAAAGAAAAGAAAAATTGCAGAAATAAAATAATGGGTTGTCTCCCATAAGCGCTTTTCTTTAACGCCTTTCAGCTAGGCGCAGAAAGTAAGAATCAAGTGTTTCCAAGTGATGAAGCATCAACAGAATAATTTGCTCTAACAATAGAATCAAAAGGTAACTTCATCTTCTTTCTAGGGAAGTGTTCCATACCTTTCTTGAGTGGGAATTGATATTTAATATTCCCCTCTCTCATATCAATAATAGCACCAACAGTTCTAAGAAAAGGTCTTCCCAAAACAATAGGACAAGAAGCATTGCATTCAATATCCAAAACAACAAAATCAACGGGGACAAGGTTATTGTTAACCATTATAAAAACATCATCAACTCTCCCAAAGGTTTCTTTATAGTATTATCAGCAAGGTGAACATCCAAATAACAGTGTTCCAAAGGTGCTAAATCAAGCATATCATAAGTTTCTTAGGCATAACAGAAATACTAGCACCAAGATCACATAAAGCATTGCAATCAAAATCATTCACCTTCATTTTAATGATGGGCTCCCAACCATCTTCTAACTTCCTAGGGATAGAAGCTTCATGTTTTAATTTCTCTTCCCTAACTTGCATGAGAGCATTAGTAATGTGTTTAGTAAAAGCCATGTTTATAGCACTAGCATTAGGACTTCTAGCTAGCTTTTGCAAGAACTTAATTACTTCAGAAATATTGCAACCATCAAAATCAAAATCATTATTATCAAAGGTAATGGGACCATTGTCCCCATTCGAAAAATTTCAGCACTTTTATCAGGAACAGTTTCAGTGTTTTCAGGCAATTTTAAACGTTTTGCAACAGAAGTAGAGACATTGCCAACACCAATTACTTTACCATTGAGTAGGAGGTTTGTTAACACTTGATTTCAGCATTCAGTAGTAGTAATAGTATAAACTCTAGCAATACTATTCTTTTTAGCAATTTCATCCTCTCTTGCCCACCTAGCATGTAAATCAGCTACATCCTCACATTATTATCAATTTTAACTTGTATAGCATTGAGAGTTTTGCTCTCTTTAACATCATGAGGCATAGTTTTAATTTTTAACAAATCAACATCAAGAGCAAGACTATCAACTTTAGAGGCAAGAACATCAATTTTCCCAAACTTTTCCTCAACAGATTTATTGAAAGCAGTTTGTGTACTAATAAAATCCTTAAGCATGACTTCAAGATCAGAGGGTACACTCTTATTTTTGTTGTAGGAATTACCATAAGAATTAACATAACCATTGCCACTATTAAAGGATAGGGCTTATAATTGTTATTACCAAAATTATTCCTATAAGCATTGTTGTTGAAGTTATTTTTTTAATGAAGTTCACATCAACATGCTCTTCTTGAGCAACCAAAGAAGCTAAAGGAACATTATTTGGATCAACATGCATTTTTCCATTTGTAAGCATAGACATAATAGTATCAATCTTATCACTCAAGGAAGAGATTTCTTCAACAGAATTTACCTTCTTACCTTGTGGAGCTCTTTCGGTGTGCCATTCAGAATAATTTATCATCATATCATCAAGAAGCTTTGTTGCAGCACCCAAAGTGATGGACATAAAGGTACCTCCAGAGGCCGAATCCAATAGGTTTCTTGAAGAAAAATTTATCCTGCATAAAAGGTTTGGATGATCATCCAAGCAGTCAGTCCATGGGTGGGACAATTCTTTACCAATGATTTCATTCTCTCCCAAGCTTGAGCAACATGCTCATTATCAAATTGTTTGAAATTCATAATGCTACTTCTCAAAGATATGATCTTAGCAGGAGGATAATATTTTCCTATGAAAGCATCTTTGCATTTAGTCCATGAATCAATACTATTTCTAGTCAAAGATAGCAACCATTCTTTAGCACGTCCTCTCAAAGAGAAAGGAAAAAGTTTCAGTTTAATAATATCACCATCTATCCTTATACTTTTGCATCTCACAAAGTTCAACAAAATTATTAAGGTGAGCAGCAGCATCATCAGTACTAACACCAGAGAATTGCTCTTTCATAACAAGATTTAAAAGTGCAGGTTTAATTTCATAGAATTCTGCGTTAGAAGCAGGTGGAGCAATAGGTGTACTAATGAAATCATTGTTGTTCGTGCTAGTGAAATCACACAACTTAGTGTTCTCAGGGGTACTCATTTTAGCAAAATTAAAACAAAACAGAAAAATAACAATTCGAAAATAAGTAACTAATTTTTTTGTGTTTTTGATAAATAAAGCAAACAAGACAAGATAAAAATAAACTAAGCAAGACAATAACAAAGTAAAGAGATTGGAAGCGTGAAACTCCCCTTGCAGAAATCCTCTTGCCCCCGGCAACGGCGCCAGAAAAATGCTTGATGACGTGGATCACACGTTCGTTGGGAGACCCCAAGAGGAAGGTATGAAGCAGTGTAGCAGCAGTTTCCCTCAGTATGAAACCAAGGTTTAATCGAACCAGTAGGAGCAAGAAATCACTTCTGAAGGTTGTCAGTGGCGCGCTGACGTGGAACCTGCACACAACACAATCAAACTACTTTGCCCCAACGAAACAGTGAGGTTGTCAATCTCACCGGCTTGCTGAAAACAAAGGATTAAACGTATGGTGTGGAAAACAGTAGTAAATTGCAGAGAATGAAAAGGAACAATGATTGCAGTTGGTTGTATTATCAGTGTAAAAGAATGGACCGGGGTCCACAGTTCACTAGTGGTGTCTCTCCATAAAAGATAACTAACATGCTGGGTGAACAAATTACAGCTGGGCAATTGACAAAATATTGAGCGCATGACAATGCATATATATGACATGATGATTACTATGATATTCATGTGGGCATTACGACAAAATACATAGACCGTTATCCAACAGCGTCTATGACTAATAATCCACCTCCAGGTTGTCATACCGAGTTCCCGTTGGTATTAAGTTGCAAGCAACGGATAATCGCATTAAGTAATGTGCGTAATGTAAACAAATGCATTAGACCTAACGGCGCACCCTTAAGCTAAGCATCGGTTATTTTATCCCTAGTGGCAACAGCACATCCACAATCTTAGAAGTTGTTGTCACTCTCCCAGATTACCGGAGGCATGAACCCACTATCTAGCATAAATACTCTCTTGGAGTTACAAGCATCTACTTGGCCAAAGCATCTACTAGTAACGGAAAGCATGCAAGATCATAAATAACATATAAGATAGATTGATAATCAACTTGACATAGTATTCAATATTCATCGGATCCCAGCAAACACAACATGTAGCATTACAATAAGATGATCTTGATCATGATAGGCAGCTCACAAGATCTAAACATGATAGCATAAAGTGGAGAGACAACCATCTAGCTACTGCTATGGACCCGTAGTCCAAGGATGAACTACTCACGCATCACTCCGGAGGCAGGCATGGTGATGTAGAGCCCTCCGGTGATGATTCCCCTCTCCGGCAGGGTGCCGGGAAGAGCTTCTGAACCCTCCGAGCTAGGGTTGACGGCGGCGGCGTCTCTGGAACTTTTCGTGGATAATGGATCGGGTGTCTAGGGTTTTCCCGTGAAGATGAATAAATAGGCGAAAGGGCGGCGGCTGGAGCGACCCGAGGGGCCCACACCACACGCGGCGCGGTTGGAGGTGGGGCGCGTGAACCCCAAGAGCAGGGGATCACTGTAGCACCTCTCAATGTGGAAGTAAGGTATCGATCCGCGGAGCAAGATGGAAAAGTTATCTATTCCCTACAACTAAAGTGTCACAAGTTTTAGTTCATTATGCACTAAACAAGTTTAAGGAACAAGATGGTTGATTTAATGGATGGAAGTTTAATGCAACAAAACTTCAATGCAAGAGGACAAGACAAAGGTTTTCTCTTATAGGAACAATGGACATGGGTTCATGGGTTCACTTAATCCTCTCTCTCTCTCATCTATGGTGATTATCATGTTATGGATAAAGTACACACAATTGTCATGTTTAATGGTAGCTTTTATGACGGCTATATGTCCTAAAACACATAGTTGAAAGAAGTATCATTTGTGTTGCTAGGTCACCACTCGCAAGGCTAGCGTGGTTGCTGTCACTCCCACATCATACTCTTCCTTTTACCCCCAGATAAAGGATGTTGGGCTGTATTTCACGTCACTCAATACATATGCCGTGTCACATCGGCCATCCCGTACCTACATACATCATACTTCATAATGGACAATATTCTAAACACTAGTGCAATGATTCATAGTTCGTGTGCATGACCACATCTCTCTCATCTATCCACACTTGGTGTGTCAATCACCTCATGACAAGGATAAACAAGGCATTATGCATAAATCAAACCATCACATGCATCACAGAATATCTCCAAAGTATGACAAATCATAAAAGTTCCAACAAAACAGTAAATGCATAACAAATCATCTCAGACACAATATCCACCATAGGAATTACATAGATGACCGTAATCATGTTCAGCAGCTCATTACGGTACTAATTAGTGAAGCTCAAAGAGAGGAGAGATACATAAGTTGCCACCACAAACCCAAGTCCAGGGGGTGGACTACTCCCCTTCATCATGGAGACGGTGGAGAAGTCGTTGGAGAAGATGGAGACCACCCCGGCAGCGCCCCGCCGGAGTTTTCCCCTCCAATCTGCAGCTCCAGGTCTTGTTTCGTGGTTTCTGTGTTTCGGCGGCGCTCTCTTTCGCGAAAGCCCTGGGGGGGTCTATATATAGTCGTTTTTAGGTCAAGACGAAGCTTCGGGAAGAAAGATCGACGGCAGGGAGGCCCGAGGGCCAGGATGGGGGACCCCACGCGGTCAGGGAATCTGGCCGCGTGGCCCCACCCTTTCTGCCTTCTGGTCTCCGTTTCTTCGATTCCTTTGCGCCTAAGTTTCGTTCCTTCCAAAAAAAATGATCCCCGTAAAGTTTCAGGTCATTTGGACGTCGTTTGGGTCCCTGAAACATCAAAATATAGAAAAAGGGGTTTTCTGACAGCGCAGGGTTAATTCCAGAAAAATGGGGGAGTTGTTAATTATCCTCAAAACTTAATATAAATCATGAATATAACCCTTATATGATGCAAATAACATGGAATAAAATGTAAAGTTCATGTATGCATTTTACATGCATCACCGCGCCGCCCTATGGTGTGGCCGCCTCCTTGGTCGCCTCCGTCTCTCCTTTGGACTCGTGTACGTGTTGGAAAAATAGGAGGTCCTGTCCAGGTTTCGTCCAATTTCGAGAATATTTCCAGAATAGCTTTTCTGAAATACAAAAACAGCAGAAAACAGGAACTGGCACTGTGACATCTTGTTAATAGGTTAGTACCAGAAAATGCATAAAAATGTTATGAAGTGTATGTAAAACATGTAACAATTGGTATAATATCAACATGGAACATCAGAAATTATAGATACGTTTGAGACGTATCAATCGGCTGAGTCAACTTGTTGAGTACAACTCGTGGGCACCTACTACAATAGTCTCACACTTGCACTTGACATTGGAGTCGGCATCTCCATGACTAGTGTCGAAGGATACATTGCACGATCCCCTGTCAATCTGTCGGGGGGCTACCCCGGGTAGGGTCAAGGCTTGGCATAAAGATGAGTTTAAAGATATGCCGAGGTACGGAAAGGGCCGACCTGCTTGGGCCAGGGAGTGTCCGAGCTTCATCTTGACCTGGAGGATATAAAGGCCGACCTATCTTGGCCCAGAGGGGTCCGAGGTATCCCGTTGGCCTGGGCCGAGGTTCACTGTCCGAGCTATGTTCAGCCGACCTAACTACCTCGGTGCTATGGTTTATATGGTGAGTGCAGGAGAAGCTGTTGAAGGAAGTAATATCCGAGGTGGTGGATCTTAAGTACAAGACCCGAGGTAGGAGGAGCAAGACCCGAGCTAACCAAGGCAGGAGGCCGTAGGTCGGGCAGGAGTCAATGCTCCTGTCACTTCCAGCCTGGTACAAGAGCGCCTGACGCGGGAGCGTCTGTCACGGAGCCTGGCAGAGGCGTGCCCCGGGTTCGGGGGGCTGCACGTCTCTGACCGCTGACCACGCGGATCTGGGAAAAGGCTACGAGGTAGCTCTGCCAGGCCACGTCCTGTCTCGGTCAGAGGAGACATGCTAGTTCTGCCGTTAGGCAGCAGGAGATGGGCAGGCCACTTGTCCCTGACAGAGGTACGGTGGTGACCGGTGCAGAGGCATGGCAACAGTGTTCAGCGAGGGGCACAACGGTAACTCGGCTGGCCTATATAGTGGGCTTCACCCCCTCCTGCTTGAGGGACGGACGATCGATCGCAGAGGAAGAAGAGAGAAGAGAGAGAGAGAAAGGAACCTCGGAAACCCCGGAAACACCTCGGATCTAGCTCGGAGTGCCTTCTTCCTCCCGTGTAGCTCCATCTTTTACCTCAAGTTCTCACCATTGTATCATCATACAGCTCGAGGAGCAGCTTGTACTTGTCACTTTGAGCTATACACTGAGTAGGATAGTGCTGCAGTAGGGGTGTTACCTCCACAAGAGGGCCCCGAAGCAGGGTACATCGTGGTGTGCTTTGTGTTCTTGGTTTCTTGTTTCTCGTTCGTGTTCTTGCGGTTTCTTGCGTGTTCTTGCTGTGCACTTCTTGAGTGCATAAACCCTCCCCGGATTCCCCCAACGACCATTCGGCCCCATCTTAGCCATACCTATGGCATCTGCCGTGATCCCACCACGACAGTTGGCGCCCACCGTGGGGCAGATTGAGGCGTTGGAGGGAGTTTACATCCGGACGGGCTCAGGCGAGCGTGTTCTTTCCGGGCTTATCGCCAAGATCGGTGAGTTCACCTTCATCAGCGACAACGCGGGGTGTTTCGCCGGCAAGCCCTTCCCCGAGCATGGCTTCACCATGATGCTTGGCAGCTTCGTCACCTACGTTGCTGTCGAGGTTGTTCGGAGTACCCGGAGCAGGTGCTCGTGGACGACGAAACTCCTCTCCTCGCGGCTTTAGGTCGGCGTATCACTCGCCCCGAGAGCTGCGTGGAGGTGATGATGACTGGTCCGGTTGATGCCGCTGGCAAAGTAGATGCCAGCAAATCCAAGCGGCCGAGGTTGCTAAGGTGAGATCTGCAAAGCCCAGGCTAGAGAAAGAGTTGCCTGGTACCCCCGAGTGCAGGGCCGAGGTGCGACCCTGGTAGAGATAGTGGAGACACTGGCAGACCCAGTAAATCCAGGAGTGGATGTAGTGGTGACTGTGGCCGACCTAGAGGCAAAGCGTGTCCTGTTGCAAAAGGAGGCGTAGCAATGATGACAGCTAGAGATGAGTTCAATAGAGATCTGCGTGAGTACAATGCAGCGAATGGCTTCACCCCGGTAGCTGAGTTAAAATAGGGGAGCCGAGGTGCGGCAGAGAGGCAAGGGGCTCAATGATGAGATAACAGGGAGGCTCGACCTACCACCTCGGCTAGGAGTGAGAGTCGCGTGTCGACTGGAAGGCCGGTATATAGTTCCCCTGCTAAGAACCTCAGAGCTGCCGAGGCAGGCAGGGCCGAGCTATCCGGGTTGACTGGAGATGCATGGCGTGCGCAGCAGAAGCGAGTCAATGAATTAGTGTATGTAGCTAACCAGCAGAATGAGGCTCTCCGCAGAGCATATGCCGGGGCTGGTGATTCGGAGATGGTTTATTCAGCTAGGCCAGTTAGTCAGGTGTCCAAGGGGCAAGCCTCGTCTCCACTCGTCGGAGGAGCCGATCGAGCCCGGAGTGTCACCTCGGGTCAGAACAAGCAGCTGCAGATGTATGATCCGGTGTTAGCAGCAAAGCAGAAGGTGGGCCAGGGCAATGCTAGCCGAGCTAAGGGAAACCCCGGCCAGGTAATGCAAGCCGAGCTAAGGGTAACTCCGGTCAGGGAAATCAGAATGGCGGGCAAGCAGCGTCGGCTGGCCGAGGTAAACCACCTCCGCCCCCGAGGTATCAGCAACAACCCGGCCGCAGGGGCAATATCAGCGAGAGCCGGAGTATGTTCAGCAACCTCAGAATGTCGGTCAAGGCGATGACCGATGATGATGGAGACTCGGCCATGGCGCGAGCTGGATACCACAGAGTGGATGGGGCGTTGGGACCTCGGATAGGAGCTCGGATGTTAGCTCCAGGCGATGTTCGTAACAAGCTGGATAGAATCTACTTGTCCGAGCAACTGGAGGAGGAAGGCCCTCCTGGTCCGGCGTGTTTTGGACCTCGGATCATGAAGGAGCCACCACCGCCAGTATCTCAGTTCCAGTTAGGTCGGAACACCAAGCCATACAACGGGAGCACCAAGCCGCAAGATTGGCTGACAGATTATGTATCCTCGGTGCACATAGCGGGGGGCAATCGCCGATGGGCGGTCCGGTATCTCCCGCACATGTTGGAAGGTCCAGCTCGGATCTGGCTGAATAATTTGCCGGAGTATAGTATCAACTCCTGGATAGACTTGGAGCTGGCGTTTAACAGCAACTTTGCTAGTACATACAAGAGGCCAAACCGACCTCAGCTCCTGGCAGCATGTAAGCAAGATGATCATGAAACTGACCGAGAATTCTTAACTCGGTGGAGCAATGTTCGGAATTCCTGTGAAGGAGTTGTAGAGGCACAGGCCATTTCCTGGTTTGCAGATGGTTGTCGACATGGCAGCATGCTGTGGCAGAGGCTCCAAAGAGATATGCCGAAATCCCTAGCAGAAACAATCCGGATTGCAGATTCTTATGCTCTGGGTGATCCGATGCAGCCAGCAGAGGCAGTGGCACGTAACAGAAGGAGGGAGCCAATAAACAACCGGCTCGGACCAAGGTGTAATGACCGCCAAGAGTTCGGACAAAAGAGGAGGGAGCCGGACTACCCATACACCTCGAACCAAGTTGCAGCGGTGAACCCGGATCAGCCCGGAGCTGGAGGTGTCCAGAGGCCGAAAATCAATGGTCCGGCATTTAGTCCGAACCCGGAGCCACCCTTGACTTATGAATCAATGATAGATGGTCCTTGCTGTTACCATACGACCGACCCGCGCAAGCCAGCCAACCATTCAACCCGGCAGTGCAGCTGGAACCGCAGAATCAGGAAGAAGGGGCGAAGGCCGGAGGAAACAGAGCAGGACCACCTCAGAGATTTCAGCCGAGGCCACCCAAATCTGTCCGGAGCAAATGTTACCCCGATAACCACTGCACCTCCTCCGAGGCCTGCAGCAGCAAGGCCCGTGAATGTTGTGAATGTCCGAGGTAATAACAACAACAATGGTGCCGGACCAAGTCAGCAGTATGAATACCCCGGAAATGACTATAGAGAGGCTCATGCGAGCTATGTGGTCTTTGTGACCGAGCCAACTGACAAGAAAGCGTGCAGAGGCGTGCCATGGAGGTGAATGCAGTAATGCCGGTGGTGCCGACCTATATGAACTGGTCTGAGCAGGAGAACTTGGAGCAGGAAAGACACACCTCGGATCATGCCGAGCCCTGGAAAGTATGCCCTGGTGGTAGATCCGACGTTGTGTGGGCCTACTAACAATGTGAGGTTTACCCGAGTTCTGGTGGACAATGGCAGTGCCATCAACATCATGTACCGAGACACAATGGTGAAATTGGGCATATCGCCAAATCAGTTGATGCCAAGCAGTTGTACTTTTCATGGGATTGTGCCTGGCGTTTCCTGTGCAATGGGCAAGGATGTAGCATTTGGAACCAAGGATAACTGCCGAGTTGAGAGTATCGAGTTCGAGGTGGTGGACTTGGAGAGTGCATACCATGCATTGCTTGGAAGGCCGGCTCTGGCCAAGTTCATGATTTCCACCCATGTTGCATACCTGAAGATGAAAATGCCAGGGCCTAATGGGATCATATCCATCTCGGGTGACTACAAGCGAGCCATTCAGTGTGCCTCGGCGGGGTCTAATCTGGCCGAGTCTTTGGTGATCGCAGCTGAGAAGAAGAAGCTGCATCAAGTGGTGGCAATGGCGCAGTCAACACAGCTCGGCATGTCCGGACTGATGAGCCCGGACTCAACTGCAGCATTTGAGGTGCCCAAGGAGACCAAGAAGATCCCCATTGACCCGGAGCACCCAGAGCATATGGCCATCATTGGGACCGGGCTGGGCGAGAAATAGGAAAGCGAGCTCTGTCACTTCCTCCGTGAGAATCGGGATATCTTTGCATGGTCGGCTAAGGACCTGCCTGGTGTTCCGAGGGAGTTGGCAGAGCACTCTTTATTTGTCAGGCCAGAGGTGAAACCGGTGAGGCAACCGACCCGTCGTCTCTCAGACGACCGAAGACAAGTGGTGCTGGACGAGCTGGCTAAGTTGCTTGCAGCCGGGTTCATTATGGAGGTGCTGCACCCGGACTGGATATCCAATCCGGTCTTGGTGGAAAAGAAGAAAGACGAGCCAGCCGTGGTCAAGGTGTGGCGCATGTGCATTGACTTCACTAACCTCAACAAGGCGTGCCCGAAAGATCCATTTCCATTACCTCGGATTGATCAAGTGATTGATTCCACTGCTGGTTGTGAACTGTTGTCTTTTATCGATGCGTACTCTGGTTTTCACCAGATACCACTGAACCCGAAGGATCAAATAAAGACTGCTTTTATTACCCCGTATGGGGCGTATTGCTATCGTGTCATGTGTTTTGGTCTGAGAATGCCGGGGCAACTTATCAGAGGTGTATGCAGAAATGCCTGCACTCTCAAATGGGCAAAAATGTGCAAGTGTATGTCGATGATATCGTCATCAAAACTAAGGAGAAACGTACTCTCCTCGAGGATCTCGAGGAGACATTTGTGAATTTGAGAAAATATCGGTTGAAGCTTAACCCGGACAAGTGCACCTTTGGTGTCCCGGCTGGAAAGTTGCTCGGATTCCTGGTGTCTAGCCGAGGTATCGAGGTTAACCCGGCCAAGATCCGAGCTATTGAGAACATGAAGTTACCGAAGTGTTTGAAAGATGTGCAGAAATTCACAGGGTGCCTAGCCTCGTTGAGCCGATTTGTAGGTCGGCTGGGAGAAAAAGCCTTACCTTTGTACCACTCATGAAGAAAAGTACCGGGTTTACATGGACCCCGCAGGCCGACGTGGCGTTCAATGAGCTGAAAAAGATGTTGTCCACTGCCCCGGTGTTGGCGTCACCATTGCACAATGAGCCGATGTTACTTTACATTGCGGCCACAAACCGAGTTGTAAGTGTGGCAGTGGTGGTGGAGCGCGAAGAAGGTGGCAGGTCGGTGCAGAGACCGGTGTATTACTTGAGCGAGGTGATCTCTACCTCGAAGCAGAATTACCCTCACTACCAGAAGATGACGTATGGTGTCTACCTGGCGGTCAAGAAGTTGAAGCATTATTTCCAGGAGCATCCCATGACGGTGGTGTGCGAAGCTCCAATCTCGGAGATCATCGGGTGCAAAGATGCAACTGGCCGAGTTGCCAAATGGGCGATTGAGGTGTCTCCATATGCACCACATTATGAGAGAAGAGATGCAATTAAATCCCAGGCGTTGCCGGACTTCTTTTGTGATTGGGCCGAGATGCAGTATGAGCCACCCAGGCCGGACTATAATTATTGGAAAATGCATTTTGATGGGTCCAAGACAAAGATCGGGCTGGGGGCTGGAATAGTCCTCACCTCGCCGAAGCGAGATCAGCTGAAATACGTGCTGCAGATTCATTTCTCAGCATCAAACAATGTGGCGGAGTATGAGGCCTTAATCCATGGACTCAATGTGGCGAAGGAGATCGGTATCCGGCGTGTAGAGTGCTTCGGCGATTCCGACCTGGTGGTGCAACAATCTTCTGGAACTTGGGATGCTCTGGATGCCAACATGGCGTTATATCGGTTCCATGTGCAAAAGATATCCGGGTTCTTTGAAGGGTGTGATACAGGCATATACCTCGGACAGAAAATAATGCTGCCGACGTGTTGTCAAAGCTCGGTTCATCTAAAGAGGCAGTACCACCTGGAGTAGCCCTGAATCACTTGCGAACTCCTTCAATCAAACCTTCTCCTGAATCCGAATCTATTTTCATCCCGGCGGAGCAAGAGCCCGGACCTGTTCCAATGGAGGTAGACGTCGGGTGCGTTTGGTCGGACCCGGGGACTGCGTGGCAGAGCTCGGGGACTGCGCACCGAACCTCGGGGACTGCTCATCAAGACTCGGGGACTGGTCGCAGGATGGTGGAGGAAATAATGGAGGAGATTATGGTGGCCGAACCAATGGAGGTGGACGAGAATTTTTTCCTTTGCACCCAGTGCCGGAGTGGGCGGAGCAAATCATGAAGTTCATAACGGAGGGAAGCTTGCCAAGTGACACAACCGAGGCTAGGAGAATCCAAAGGAGGGCAAAGGCGTACACCATCATCAACAAGGAGCTCTATAAAAGAAGCGTAACCGAGGTGTTGCAACGGTGTGTCGAGCCAGCTGAAGGCAAGGAGATGCTTTTGGAGATCCACCAAGGAGAGTGTGGTCATCATTGCAGCACAAGAGCTCTGGTGGCCAAGGTGTTCAGGCATGGGTTCTATTGGCCCACTGCTCTTGCTGATGCAGAGGCCATAGTCCGGAGATGTGAAGGATGCCAAAGGTTTGCCAAGCAAACGCATATGCCAGCCTCGGCGCTCAAAACAATTCCTATCACTTGGCCGTTTGCGGTATGGTGTTTGGATATGGTGGGAGAGTTCAAACCAGCCCGAGGTAACATGACGCACATACTGGTGATGGTGGACAAGTTCACCAAGTGGATCGAGGTGAAACCAATCCGGAAGTTGGATGGTCATTCAGCAGTGACTTTTTTGAAGGAGATCATTCTGCGATATGGTACCCCCATAGCATTATCTCGGACAACGGCACGAACTTTGCTGTTGGAGAATTTGCTCGGTTTTGCATGAACAAGGGAATCCGGCTGGACATAGCCTCGGTGGCACACCCGGAGTCTAATGGACAAGTGGAAAGATCAAATGCTCTAGTGTTGGCCGGCATCAAGGCTCGGCTCATTGAACCACTGCTGAAAACGCCGGGGTGTTGGATAGATGAGATACCAGCAGTACTGTGGGGTCTAAGGACCACGCCAAATCGATCAACTGGCTATACGCCATTTTTTATGGTCTATGGGGCAGAAGCTATGCTACCCACTGACATCGAATATGATGCGCCCAGAGTGGCAATGTACACTGAAGCCGAGGCAAAAGAGGCTCGGGAGGATGCAGTAGATCTGCTTGAGGAAGCTAGAGTTGGCCTCATCTCGGTCAGCAATATACCAACAAGGTCTCCGACGTTATCATAGCCGGAGTATCAACCCTCGTGTGTTTCACGAGGGAGATTTGGTGCTGAGGCTGGTGCAGCGCAAGAAAGGTCGGCACAAGTTGTCACCTCCATGGGAGGGACCGTTCATTGTGAGCCGAGCTCTGCTCAATGATTCTACTATCTAATAGATGCGCAGGAACCAAGGAAGATGGGCTGGACAACCCCGGATCAGAGGTCAGGCGACCATGGAATATAGCTCTACTCCGACCTTTCTACTCATGAAGGGCGCAATGTATGTGCCTCGGTTAATCCTTAATGAAATGTCGGCACTCCGAGGTTGAAGCTCGGGGACTGCCTCGCTCTTGTGCTTGTGTTTTATTTCTGTTTGTCAATTTCGTTCATATGCCGAACTATTTTGAACCTCGTCTCAAACTTCAAGTAATGTATGCTGTGTAACTAATCTTGTGACTCGACTGACGAACGCCGAAATGGTAGTCAAGAGCAAAGATGAAAAAACGTGGGAAACATGAAAATGGACTCGGGGACTCGGTCCAAAAATATAGTTCGGCATGTGTCGTTTACTAACCCCTGTCTTTACCTTTCGTTTATGTCGGATGATTTTGAAACACACCTCGACATTTGCTAAGTACTGTATGCTATAAACAACAATCTTGTGACTCGACTGTCGAACGCCAAAATGGTAGACAAGAGCAAAGAATGCCAAGTATAGTAAACACGAAAGTGAACTCGGGGACTCGTTCCAAAAGGGTTCGGCATAAATTCTTAGAAAAGCATGGTTCGGATAGCAAGATAATAGTACTGGTAGCAAGGCAAACTACTTAAGGTCTGTTACATCTGCACCCGGCATACCGGGGATTTAATGTTTTTTGAGACAAGTTCAGGCCTCGGAACCAGAGACCTCGGTCGCCGGAGTTGTGGTAGCGGGACCTCGGAAGCAGGAGCCTCGGGCGCAGGAACAACCTCGGGCGCAGGAACCACCTCGGTCGCGGAAGCAACCTCGGTTGTTGGAGTGGATGCCGGGGTGTCCGTCACGTCGGGGGAGATCACCTCGGTGGCTACGGCTTTGCCGGACTTGCCCTTGGAGTTCGGAGGTTCGTCGAAGCTGAAGTCATCATCAGAACCTTCAGCCACCTCGGTTGTTTTGCCGGCCTTGCCCTTGGAGCTCTCAGGCTCGTCAAAGTCAATTTCCTCGCCGTCAGAACTTCTTCACCGGACTGCTTCCTCGTCCGAGCTCTCTTCATCCTCAGAATAGAGGCGCCCGTCATCAAAGGTCCGGGTGTTTGCATAACTAGCAAAGAGGTCGGCTGCTGCTTGGCGTTTCGCAATGCCATCAGGGGTGGAGTTCCAAGGAGAGCCCCTGCGCAGGGAGGTAACCGTGTGGATCTCAACATCTTCATACCAGACAGCACGAACACCAGGGCCTTGTCCGCTCCAGCCCGAGCTGATGAGCATCTCCACTCCCGAAGTCTAGCCTCGGCTCCTTTCAGCTTCGTGGCGAGCTCGTCGATGCAAGTGGGAGTCTTGACCTTGGGCCAGAGGGCACGGTGGACCTCGATGGCAGCATCAACCAGCTTGGTTCCAATGGCTGAGCGGCCTGATCCGAGCATTAAGGGCAACAAGGTGGTCCTGGATATCCCAGCTTTCGCTGAGGGTTTCTGTCTCAGCCCTCTTTGCCCGAGCTGCTTGAACTTCGCGGATAGCCTTGTCCTTGGAGTGCTCAAAGTTCTCTGAAGAAGACAAAAAGGCTGTCGCTGAAATAAGGCATACGGTGGCACGGGGTGTAGGTCGGCAGAAAATAAGGAAAAGGGGAAAGAAACTTACTGTCCATTTGGTGATTAATCCGAGCGAGCTCGGACAACCAGCTTTTCGATATAGCTCGGAGGGCGATAAGTTCGGCTTCGGCCGAGGTGGCGCGGCTCTCCAGGGTCTTGGCAAGCTCTTGCTGCTGTTCGGCGGCCTGGTCTTTGACCTTCATAGCGTCCTCCACAGCAGTTTTGGCTTCATTAGCCCGGTTCAGCTCTTGTTGCAGCCGAGCTATTTCATCTTCGGCTGTCTTCAACTTGGAGGCGTAATCTTTGTCGCTCTGCTCCTTTGCGGATAGAAGAGTCCGGTGAGACTTCTTCAGTCTGTTGTGATCCAGCAGGAGGTTCTTGAAGATCTTTGTCCGAGCATTGTTGCACTCCTGAAAAAATAGAGAGATCAGTTCGAAGAAATCCGAGGTCTTTTTAGACCCGAGGCCCGGGGACTTGGCGTTGCCTCGGGGACTCAGCATGGGAGAAATGACAAGTTTTTGAGATTCAAGCCGAGCAATTTTAACTCGGTGGAGTGTCAATTGCTCAACCCGAATCTCGGGGACTGGGAATAGTGTATGTTTGTCATTTGGTTTCAAAGGAAGAAAGAGAGTTGCGTAAAGAAACTTACCGAGGCCTTCTTGCTGCAATCAAGGACCGCAGTCTGCATGTTGTAGATGGACTGGAGCACGGCGCTAGGTCCAACTGGATGCTCAGAGCTCGGGTTAGAGGAGACCTCGGCAGCGTCAGCCGAGTTCCAGTCCATGTCATAGTGCTTCTCCGAGCCTAAGCTGTTCCCGCTCTTGGTCCGGAGTTGCCCGACCTCCCAGCTGCTGATGTTCGGCTGGATGGTAGCAGCGAAAGAGCTCGGGAGGTGGCGACCTGAGAGCTCGAGGGCGCGGTCTTGTCAAGGTGGACTCGGCGCAGAAGGGAACATGCGGCACAGTTGGGTGCTCGCAGCCTTGGGGCCCGGTGGCGGTGGCGGCATTGGAGTTTGCTGTGGCTGTTTGGGGGGCTCAACAACTGGAGCTGAATCTTTCTTCTGCTTCTTCTGCTTCTTCTGCTGCTGTTGCTGCTGGTTGCGCGCAGCTTGAGACTTGGGGGAGAGCCGAGGCTCCTGCACGGTCTTAGCCGGAGTCTTGGCGCGATCTGTCTCCGCATCCTTCTGAGGAGGCGGAGGAGTCTGATCTCGGGGGGAGCAGAGTGCCCCAGGCCGGAGTCAGAGCTCGGCGGTGGAAGTTCGGCGGAGGAGACACGCACCGGGGAGGAGATGGTCTTCTCCGGGCTGCTGAGGTCAATGGACCGTTCTGGAGGAGAGGCTCTGGCGGGGCTGCCGAGGTTAACCTCGACCTCGGGTCTGAGCTTCAACCACTGGAGGCAGTGGTGAATGTATCGAGCTGTGGCTCTGTTTGATCTGCCGAGCCGGGCTAGACGAAAAAGAAAAGATTAAGTTAGAGTAAAAACTTAACCTCGGAACAGCGTGAAAGGTAAAAAGGAGCAAGGTGACTTACGCATCTTCTCCACGGGGCCTCGCTTCTTGTGCCTCGCCGAGGTCTTCTTGGCACGCTTGGCTTTGGGCGCCGCAGTCTCCGAGGTCTTGGAAGCCTCGGCATCCGAGGTACCGGGTCCTGAGCGCTTCCGGGAAGCTGCAGACGCTGGATGAAAGTTCTTATATGTTGGAGGAGCATATGAAATGGGAATAACGTTGACAGGTTCCAGAATTTGGCAATCGTCATCGTCATCATCGGGCCAATCCTGGATAGACGATCGAACTGGTGGGCGGTGCGAGGTGAAACCACGAGTCTTACCCGAGGTGGCCTTGGGAATGGGGAGGTGATCCTCATTGTCCGGATCTTCAACCTCGGCGGCGGCCGGGATAGGCAGGTCGGGAGTCCACTCCTTAGAAGAAAGGGGGCCATCCTCGATTTCCTGTCGAGTGAACTTCTGCAGAGGTGGCAAGGTAAAACCGAGTTAGCACAAGATCAATACAAGGTCGGGGTGAAAATGAAACCGAGGAATATTTACGTCGGGTAAAGTACACTTACTTGAGCTGGAAGGTGATCTCGGTCATAGGGCTTGACACCCCATTTCCACTTGTCGGGCATGGTGGTCTTGGCGATGGCCGGATGCGCCTCTTCACCTCGGAGTCATCAAGTTCAAAGGTGCTGTGCGAGTGGGGTCGTAGCGGCCACTCATGGCAGATCTTATGGGCCCGCGCTTGTAAAGGGCTAACTCGGCGGGTGATCATGGTGCGCAAGATGTCATCTGCCCCCAGCTTTTCTCCTGGAGGACATCATGGTTTGGTGGATCAGAAGAACCTCGGGAGCGTCGGGTGCAGGCTCATAATCCCAGTTGAGTTGGGCAGGGGGGTTCCAATGGTGAACTCCGGCAAATTGATGAGATCTTCGGTGCCCGGGTTCTTCACATAAAGAAGGAGCGTTGCCATTTGCGGCAGGAGTCCAGGCCCTGATCCGAGGAAACTCAGAAGGCGCCGAGGTGAAATCGAGGCCGCCCCGCAAGCGGTCATCTCCTTGTCCACGACCTTCTTGTTCGGGACACTTTGCTTCTTGAGCTGGAAGTACTTGGCCCAGGACTCGATGCTTGGCCATAATCCGAGGTAACCCTCGGAAAAGGTCGCGTAGGCCGAAAGTTGGAGGATGGCATTGGCGGGCAGGTGGTGTGGTTGTAGCCCAAATTTGTCCAAGAAATCCCGGAAGAATTTCCCGGCCGGGAGCCCGAAGCCACGTTCGAAGTGATCCAGGAAGACGACCCGCTCCCCGGATTCCACCTCGGGTTCGATATCTCCTTTCTTCGGAACCGGCAGATGAGTTTAGCCGGGATCCGCCGTGAATCTCGGAGCCATTTGATGTCGACCTCCGTGACATCGGATCCCTCCCAGCTACCTCGTTCTCCAGTGCTCCTTCCTCGGCGGGATCCGAGGCAGAAGACATGTTGAGCTTTCCTGCAGAAGAGGGAGGTTCAACCGGGGTAAGTACCTCGGACAGTTCAGGATAGCCGGGGTAAATACCTCGGATCATTCAAGACAGCCGGCTAAAGGATTTAGGCGGGAAACATGTTTCTACCATGCGAGATACTAGCAAAGATCTACCGGTGAGCTAAAAAGGGAAATAAATCGAGTTCATCAGGGGCAAACCTAAAAGGACAGTGCTACGGGTGCGTCTGATACAAGTCTAGATGAGATCTAAAATGGCTAAAAGAGTGCAAAGATAGAGCATCGGGTTCCTCAAGTTCATCGGATTCATCAGATCCTCGAGTTCATCGAAGGATGAACATGTTCATGGCAATGGCAACGGAGGGGAGATAGGAACTCACCGGTGAGGTACTCGAAGATCGGGTTGGATGGCGAGTCGAGGGTGGCGCGAAGGATCGACGGAGTGGCGGCGCAAGGCGCGGTGCGCGTTTCCGGCGAGAATCTTCGAGACGGCGAGGTCGCAGCGGCGAGTGCTCGACGGCGGCGATGGAGGCAGAAGGCACGGAGCAGTGGGCGCGAGCAGTGGGCGAGTGGGGAAGAAGAAGATGAAGTTACCCCTGGGCCCCTATTTATAAGCCGCGTGCGGTAACGGCGTGCGGTAACTGCGCACTACCGCGCGGTTACCGGGAAGGCGCGGGATCGTGTGCGGGTGAGCGCACGGTTGCGCGGTTGGTGGCCGCACGATCGGCCACATCGTGGGCCGCAGAGGCAACCGCCAGCGCTCGGATTTCTGTGCTGGTCAGCGCGAGAATCGAGGGGTCGTGGGCGGTCAAGTTGGTCTCGCACTTGAGTGCGCAGGTGCGCTGTTTGGTGGGTCCGGCTGACGAGGGCGGCGTGTGGTCAGGACCTGTCTTTCAGAGGTCCGGATTTCGAGGTCCGGGCAGAGATTCTTCGCCACGTGCCTCGGAAAATCTTGAGGCAAGATTGTGCTGAGTCAAACAGCTCGGAAAGTTCAGATTGCAGATCAACCTCGGATAGATTAGGTCTGTGGGAAGTACCTCGGCGGAGCTATGTTGAGGTCGGTTTTAGAGGTGGTGCCTTGCTTATTTTGAACCTGCTACGGCCCTCCATCCGAGGTCGTAGGACCGCACCAGCTTCGGGGACTAATGTCGGGGGGCTACCCCCGGGTAGGGTCAAGGCTTGGCATAAAGATGAGTTTAAAGATATGCCGAGGTACGGAAAGGGCCGACCTGCTTGGGCCAGGGAGTGTCCGAGCTTCATCTTGACCTGGAGGATATAAAGGCCGACCTATCTTGGCCCAGAGGGTCCGAGGTATCCCGTTGGCCTGGGCCGAGGTTCACTGTCCGAGCTATGTTCAGCCGACCTACTACCTCGGTGCTATGGTTTATATGGTGAGTGCAGGAGAAGCTGTTTGAAGGAAGTAATATCCGAGGTAGTTGGATCTTGAGTACAAGACCCGAGGTAGGGAGCGGGAGCAAGACCCGAGCTAACCAAGGCAGGAGGCCGTAGGTCGGGCAGAGTCAATGCTCCTGTCACTTCCAGCCGGGTACAAGAGCGCTGACGCGGGAGCGTCTGTCAAGGAGCCTGGCAGAGGCGTGCCCCGGGTTCGGCGGGGCTGCACGTCTCTGACCGCTGACCACGCGGATCTGGGAAAAGGCTAAGAGGTAGCTCTGCCAGGCCACGTCCTGTCTCGGTCAGAGGAGACATGCTAGTTCTGCCGTTAGGTAGCAGGAGATGGGCAGGCCACGTCTTGTCCCTGACAGAGGTACGGTGGTGACCGGTGCAGAGGCATGGCAACATTGTTCAGCAAGGGGCACAACGGTAACTCGGCTGGCCTATATAGTGGGCTTCACCCCCCTCCTGCTTGAGGGGACGGACCGATCGATCGAAGAGGAAGAGAGAGAGAGAGAGAGAGAGAGAGAGAAAGGAACCTCGGAAACCCGGAAACACCTCGGATCTAGCTCGGAGTGCCTTCTTCCTCCCGTGTAGCTCCATCTTTTACCTCAAGTTCTCACCATTGTATCATCATACAGCTCGAGGAGCAGCTTGTACTTGTCACTTTGAGCTATACACTGAGTAGGATAGTGCTGCAGTAGGGTGTTACCTCCACAAGAGGGCCCCGAAGCAGGGTACATCGTGGTGTGCTTTGTGTTCTTGGTTTCTTGTTCTCTCGTTCGTGTTCTTGAGGTTTCTTGCGTGTTCTTGCTTGTGCACTTCTTGAGTGCATAAACCCTCCCCGGATTCCCCCAACGACCATTCGGCCCATCTTAGCCATACCATGGCATCTGCCGTGATCCCACCCCGACACAATCTTACTTCCGGAGAACATAAGCAAGTTTATTTGTTCAGCGGCGGTGCAGGTCAACAGGTTTGAGTCGTAAACGATGTGGATGAAGATTTCTCATACTTTATTCATGTTGTGGCTACAAAAGCAATATAAAAGCTAACTTGGAGAGTTATTGGGGTCGTGGCCAGAGAATATAGATGTGGATATAGGTGAGGGTTTACAAAGAGAGATGTAAATAAAGTTTCATTTTCTAATGATATTAAGATTTCCTAATTTCATTTTCAAATTATATTTTTTGTCTTCATCGTCAAATTAAAAGTCTATCATGGTCTAATCATCGCATAACAAACTTCGGATTGAAGGAACCTAACAATGATTTAATTGATGCATTAGGCATGCAGAGCGCGCATACAAAGGAACGCCATATTTATCAACGAATTATCTCTAAATACAAGAAAGTAAATGTTGATCATGATTTAATCAACGAATTATCTCTAAACATCGTAGTTTCGAATGAAATGGTGTTGGATGTGGGACATTTAATTAAGTTCAAATATACATGGTACTGGAATATTTATAATCTTGATCACATCCATCCATAAAAAAGTTAATGTTTAATTTTGGGGCCATTCTGAGGGACAAATAGCCTTTTCTGAATGTTTATTTTCTGGATGGGAATGGGCCGGCCCGGACCTGGCCCCATGGCCCAGGGCTAATATGGAAGGCCATGGGTCGACCCATTCCGTCAGAATTTGGTGGCCTCACTGACCCATTGGGCAAACGGGGCCGACCCAAAAACAACAAAATCCCACACTTGCAGTTCATTTTTACACAGCGAACTTGAAGCTCTATTTACGATTGCATGATTAAATAAAATAAATAAAGGTTACACATATCTAGTCTTCTCACATCCACTAACATGACAAGATCAAAAGATTATAAGTTCCACATATCGATTCAGCTCATATCCAGCAACATGACAAGATAAAATGACAACCAACAGATTCATAAACAAGATCAAGAGATTAAAGTTTCAGAGCTCAAAATTTCACATGAGAATGTGCCTAAATGAGCTGATTCTAACATGCAAATTGCATTAACACTGTATAGCATTTCGGCATCCAAAAATTTCCAAGTTCAGAATGATAATACTGGATAGCATTAGCAACATATGGGTGACTTACCTTCCAAGTCCAAAACGATGCCATGGACCGAAGCCATGCTCCGCTCAATATTGGTTGTCGTCCTTATCTAGTCTTGTAGGCAAACAAGAGCTTCAAGTGTCTTTGGGGTCATTCGACTTCAAAAATCAGATAGTACTCGCTTTCATGTGCTGAAGGCGGACTCAGATGCTACCGTAGATGCAGGAGCTGCCAAGATATCTGGTGCCATACGACTGAGAGTTGGGTACTCAGCTGAGTTCATCTGCCACCATGCAAGGAAATTGAACTGATCACTTCGAGAGGGGTACCTTTGACAAGTATGAATCTAGCTCAGTTGAATCCACATTTGTTGATTGAGCACTAAGGTGACTTGTTTGTCCCAATCAGCCATAGGATCCTCAAGCGTTACATCATGTCATTGTCGCCTCCTTGGACATGGGATCTGAGCCATTACCATTCAAAGGAAGGTATTCCTTGAACAACCCTTGGAACACATTTTTTATTTTAGCAATCATTCCTGAGCTTCTTCCAAACTCTAGGTCAAATCGAAACTCAAGATATTGCAACTTGAACTGTGGATCCAAAATCACAGGACTACAGAGGCTTAACCATGACAACTTCCAATACTTTTTGAATTTTCTCTTCATATATTTGACTGTGATGCCCATCTCAGAGTCCTCTTCATATTGTTGCTGCTCCAATGTTAGCTTCATTTCCACATTTCATGGAAATGTAAGTTGGCTGTTGGGTATTTGTGCCCGATATCACATTTGTGGCTTCATAAAATGCCTACAACAGCTTGCAAACAACTTCAGCATTTTTCCCAGTCCTCAGATGATGGCTAGGTGTATTGTTTATCCTGAATGGCCAAGAGTCAAACACTCCATGATACTCTTTTGCTACATCAATCATCAGGTAGGTTGAATTCCAGCGTGTTGGAACATCAAGACTTGGAGTTTTCTCACATGATACACCATGCTGCCCAACGATTTCTTCAAATTTTAACTTTCTATTTTCCGAGATTCGAATATATTTCACACTATCACATATCATACTATCATACTGATCATTGGACTGAGGAAGTCCAATCCTGCTTGACAAATCAGATTTATGACGTGGGCAATCAACGTTGGTGGAACAACTTGCCACCACCAACTAGCATCTTCTTAAGCAAGAGATGTGACTTGAGTAGCTTCATCATTGCCCTGTTATTCGATGCATTATCAAGCGTCACAGCAAACAGATTATCTTCAATGTTCCACTCTCTAATGCAATTTACCATTACATTGAACATTGCCGCGCCTGTGTGCGGCGTCTCCATAGCTGCAAACTTAATTATCCTCTTTTGCGGCTTCCACTCCTCGTCAATGTAATGAGCTGTGATGCAAATATACCCTTGGTTGGTTTGATGTCCACATATCCGAAGTCAAAGAAACCTTGGATTTTGCCTTTTGAACATGCCTCGCAAAATTCGCTTCTCTTCTTTAAAAGCTTTCATGCAGTCTTCCTTCACTGTTTTTCTACAAATCATTTTGAAGCTTGGATTTAGACTAGACACAAATCTTCTAAATCCGTCGTACTCAACCAATGAGAACGCCAACTCATGTAGTACGATCATCCTCATGAGTTCTCGGTGTGCCAATGCCTGATTAAATGTCCAAAGGCCCATTGCAACTCCATCGGGGCTCATGATAGAAGCACTCAGCTTCCCAGAAACTCTAAGAACCTTCTTCCTTTCCATGCATCTCCTCAAATGCTTGCGTAATGAACTTGTTCCATGCTTACGTCAGCACAAATCTGCCTTGTACAGTGCTTGCATTCAGAAGCTACAACTATATCATCAACACGGATGGGCTCATACTCTTTCCAAACTTTGGACAAGAATCTTCTTTCCGGTTCAGAAAAGGATCCCATGTCAACACCCTCAACTCCTTCCTCCTCCTCAGCATACTCTTCTTCTTCTTCTTCTTCCTCTTCTTCTTCCTCTTCTTCATAGTCCACATCCTCATCATCTTCCTCTTGTTCATAGTCAACATTTTGATAAGCACGTGATCGTTCTGCAAAGAGAACCAAAGAATTAACACTGTAATTCGAGAAGCACTTGCGAACTCTAAAAGTTGCATTGCTAGAGATTGGCTGCTGGGTATTTTGTGTCACCATGATAAGCTCGGCATAAGTTTATTGATGTAGGAGACAACATGGTTGAGCCCTTCTCATTGTTGCACCAGATATCAATGATGAACGACCACTTTGGTATCCTTCTTCCTCTTCCATGTTCCTGATCAGAGGGAAATATAGGATAAACAAATGGATATTAAATTACTGCAGAACCTACAAGTATGAGGATTAGTTCATTTACTTGTACTAGTGCAGGACAACTAAAACTGCTACATAACCTACCTGAAATATTTCCAAATGGGAAAGTACTACTTGTTCATGTACTTGTACTAGTTCATGACAAGTACAGTGGCAAACAGATCATTCGGTGGAAACATGTTAAACATTCATATGCTAGCATCCAGCAGCTAGCTAAAGATATTTATAGTGGACAAAAAGATCATTCGGTGGACAATTCTATCACAGCATTTTGGTGACTAGGAAGCAAATCGATCTTAAATTACTGTAGACTGAACAACCATGACGGCATTTGTGACTGAGTTATGACAGCATTTGTGACTGCAGAACCTACACTAAAATTACTGCATACTGGACAAGCTGGAGCAGCTCCATATGGATCTCAAATTATTACAGAAGTATGCAAAATTGAAGGAAACGTAGATCATCTACCAGCACAACATGGCAACAAGATCAGGAGCCAAGACACCAGATTTCTTTACCTGCGCGTGGAGAGGTTGCGGGGAGCGAGAGAGGAATAGGATGGCGTCCGGGACGGAGAGCTGGATGAGCCGGAGAGGAGAAGGATGGCGTCCGGGACGGCGAGATGGACTAGCCGGAGAAGAGCAGGACGGCGTCCGGGACGACGAGATGGTCTAGCCGGAGAGGAGCAGGACGGCGACCGGACGACGCACTGGACGAGCCTTGACGACGAGCGGGAGGCGCACAAGGAGCGGGACGGCGAGCGGGAGCCGCGCAAGGAGCGGGACGGCGAGCGGTAGCCGCGCAAGGAGCGGGAGACGACAGCGAGCTGGAGGAGCCGGCGGCTAACGGTGGCCTCGACTAGCCTAGGGCATGGTGAAATGCTTGGCCTATTCAACGAGGGCGAGGATGGGTCGACCCGACTGACCCATCGGGTTATTGTGTACCGGCTTCACTGGCCAAAAAATATTCGAGGCCGACCAGTGCGCCCCAATGGCCTCAAAGTTTTGGGCCGGGCCAGTGACCCGGCGGGTCGACCCGACCCATTCCCATCCTGAGTTTATTTCTCTTTAGTGAAGTCCAAGATAAACATTTTTTGGAATCATCCGCACAGTCCTGCTTATAAACTGGTTGTTCACCCTCCAAATAGGAGGGTGGACTAAACATTCCAACTCGACCGCGTGACTCTACTATTTGTGTGATAACTTGGATTTTTAGTAGATTAATTATCTTGATTAAAAAAATAATCAGCCTTTGATTGTTCTAATATTTGCTAAATCCTAGTGTTCAAGTTAGATTTTAATATGTGTATGCAATAGAAAAATAGAGGAGTGATTGCTGACATGCTTGCACGGAAATAAATGAACCTAATAGAAACATGTAACAATGATATAAAGTAGAATTAAACAATAAAAAACTTATAGATATGTTTTGGACGTATCAATACACTAGTCCCATAATGGTGAAGTGTCATATATTCAACGCCAACGCTCACATGACGCCACTAGAGAAATAAAACCACACAACATACATACCAAAACATTGAAACGTTACTTAATTTCTCATGATTACTAGTGTCATCATATGGATAACTGACGAACTACTCACATGATATCATATGGATCATGATCAGTGAGGATGAATATATGATTAGCAAATAAAATATATAGGTCTTCCTTTGATAGAACTTCTAAGCACCAACTATAAAAGGTAATCAACATAGAAAAATGACTCTCAACGATAGATACAAGTTATAGTTCATAGATTTAATGGATGAACGAGTGCAGACGATGGTGAAAATGGTGTTGCTGATGGACATGACGATCCAGAGATGCACGTATGATGACGACGACCGCGATTTCCCATGCATGATTTGTCCTGCCGGAGAGTTTTGTCTCTTTAACTCGTTTCCGCCCTGAGACGGATGTAAAAAAAATTATGAAGGCCTCCTCGAACAAATTAGGTCAATCAAATGATACATGAATGGGCGTCGGGAGGTGGGAGGCGAGCTCCAAGGTGACGGCGCGCCCACATGGCGCATGCAGGGGTTGCTGTGTCGCGTCGTGGTTGGCTCCCTGAGGCCCATCGGGCGACCTCTTTTTGTCCTTTGACATTTTGTGAATTTCTCATAATTATTGGAGTTTTGGGACTTTGATATCTCTTTGGGTGATTTTCCCTCAGTTTTTTTACTTCAGAAGTTTTTCCCCTCTTTAAATATAAATCATGCAAAATAAGGGGAAACAACACTAGAATCGCATTAAAATGTGAAATATACCATTGAATACAGGTAAATTTTGACAAGAAAATAGTGATTGAAAATAGGCGTATGTAGGACACATCTTCCTAAGGTGACTTCCTTCTACTTGCCCATGCTAAGAACTTAACGAATCGGCTACTATTTGAGTGTTGTTTCGTCTTTCATGTGAGCTCTGTAGGTTAGACGAAGGGCAAAGGAACATTAAAAAGTTGTCATACCATTCCTTCAAGATCGATTACATGGGGAACCACACGACAAGATCAAAACATCTACCTCCTTTTTTACATGGTGATGACGAGCCATAACCTCCTTCACATGGTGATGACGAGCCGTCGTCGAGGACGACTCTTTTTTAACTGGGGGGGAGGGGTGGTGATGTGGGGTGCCCTAAGACCATCCCAAGTCTCGCACTCCAAGACATGCCAAGTCACCAAGAATATCAAAGGTGAACTCCTTCTTCTACGTGAATTATGAAATGTTGCCTTTGAATGGTACAATACTTCCATCGACCCTTTTGCATTCTTAGGTTGGACATGTGAGTACGTATGCGAGGGGATATGCCGAGGAAGTGTATGAATAAAAGCCATCCAAGGCATACACTTGGAAGAGGAGTAGGAAGCGACGAGACGAAGAGGAGACCGAGGTAGAGGAGACTCCCGACACCGGACTATATAACGGATCCAGCCATATTGCCCTGCACCTTGGAGAACCTCCCGGAACCACCAGACACATGTCGGATATCTCCGACGCTTGTCTGGCAGCTCTCTGTATCTTTGCCGAACTGTTCAGCGCATGAGGCTGCCGCCCGATGAAGCAGGCCCGAGCCAGATGCCTGAAGAAGCGTGACGCTCCGGCGCCCCAAACACATGGCAACAACACTTGTATCCCCTTTCCACTTACCCATTTGGACTAGGCTATAAATAGCCCCCCTCTCCTGAGATCATGGGAATTACAAGAGATGAGATAGAATAGAGCTAGTGCTCCCTTGTGGAGCCAATACCTCCCCTTGTGGAATTAGTAGGGAAACCAAAAATGATGCTATACAATCCAGATGGTTCGATCTGGAGCATATCTCTTTACCCATAATCTATACAACAACAATAGCTTTCTTACGAAACCGCGAAATCGTCCATTACAACATCATCAAAGGCACATTGAAACACCTCATACTCCCAGGACAAACAGGAGTTTACATTGCATTTAAAACCTAATTGCTCAAGAACATGGGCTACATGTTTGGAGGACGTTACTAAAGCTGATCGGTGTCTCACTGAAAACGTCTGACTTATGGTTTTTTAAGCGCCATAGCAAGCAACTATACGTTTGTTTCAAACTCAACTCCGATCACACCTAGTTCGGTTGCCAGATTGAAAGCTTCCTCCATGTCGTGCAACTCAGCTGTGAAAGCATCATGGATTGCATCAGTGCAACCAACTCTAGCTGTCCGTCCGCCGACCTCGCCACAACACCCCATCCTCCTTGCATTGTCCTTCCACAAAGGCCCTGTGACTCATCTATGTTGAATTTTATCATTATGTCCGTGTGTGGTTTCCATGTTTCAGCACTGCCGTCTTTATCTGTATTCTTGCAAAAAGCTGTTCAAACATTCAACTGTGGTGCACACAACAAGGTAAACTAGATCAGATATTAGAATATGTGTTCGTATATAACCAAACTGACATAGCTTATGGATCTGATTATTCAAAATTGGAGGTGGTAGAACTCAAAGTTGTGTTAAAAGAATTCTAAAAGCAAAATATCTGATGCAAAACTAACATTGTCCTCGTGAAATTTGAATCAAAATCACTGTATTTAAAATTAATATACATAAAGAAGACTGTGGAGGTTTAATAAAAATTAAAAGGCAAATTGATTAGCAGGTTGCTTAATGAAATGGACATTCCAATGCTTCCTTCTACTTTCACAGTTGCGGTATTTTCTTTACAATGGCTAACACCATGGATGTGAGTTAATAAACTAGTTATATTGAAATATTGAATGTGCATGCTTTCCACATGTACATTTGGAAATGATTGAACTGATACAACAAATGACACATATAGAAATTTGAGTACAATTGTAGTTTAGTTTATATTGCAATTGATGACTAATTTTTTTTTGAATACCATTGAGAATAAATTCCATCGACCACTCTTTATTTCACGGTGATCCCTCAGCTGCAGTATTTTGTTTATAATGGCTAACATCATGGGTGTGACTTAAAACTAATCGTAGTGAAACTGTGTGCTAGCAGACATGTACATGAGAAAGACTGGCAAGAATTTTGAATCAGCCATGGGCTAATAGGACTTGTCTGCTTGCCAAGACCGAAGTCCAAACCAAGATATGCCCAACGTGGGTTCAGGTCCAAGGCCAGGGAGGGGAATTACCAACTATATGAAAGATGGTCCATTCTGCGAGCTGAGAACACATCTGATACTGTTCACGCAACTGTAGCTGCTACAGTATGAACAGTAAGAACAGTTCCACGATCCACGCCGTCCGCTGCCGATCCGACGGCCCGCACGCACGCCCCGTGACGCTTTTGCTAAAAACCCCTCCCGAAAACATATATCAACCCGCTGTCCAGGAAAACGTGAGGCGATGGACTGATTTGACAATTGCGGAAAAGTCACGACTTTTTCACAAAACAGTCCGCAGAATCTCCCCCTCCCCTTCTCTCTACCGCACGCGCCCGCAGGTCGCTGCCGCCGGCGCCGCGCATCGCCGCCGTTATGCACTTCCCCGCTCGAATCGAAGCTCACCGCGAGCTCGCCCATCGCGTCCTCCACCTCCTCGCGAGCGCCGCTTGCCGGGACGCCGCGTCGGCGCCGGAATGGAGCAGGCCGCGCTCGGCATCCGCCGCCACGTTCCACGCCGCCGGAAGCGCTCCGGTGATTTAAAAGAGGCGGCGCCGCCACCTGCGACCACCTCGCGTCCAGGCGCGTCGAACGCGCCCCGTCGCACGTCCTGGCTCGCCGTCACGCGGCGCAGCCGTGCACGTCGCCGCCGCGGCAGGTCCGGCCATCCGACTCACAGTGGGCCCGGCCTGTCAGATTTTTCCTCTTTTCTATTTTTTTTTTCCAAAAAAAAAACAGGAAAAAATTCTGACAGCTGGGCTCACCTACGTTACATAAATTCCACAAACCGAAAATTGTTACAAATTCAAAAAAATAAAATTATTATACACAAAAAATATGTGCAATGACTCAAAATAATCGCAACAATTAAAAGAAAGGTAACTGATTATAGCAAACCACAAGTATATTCAAACGTTTCACTTTGTCCGAAATTTTGTCAAAAACAAAAAAAAACTCACTCTTATTATATGGACAACTGAATGGAGTTTGAATTCAAGAAAAAAAATAAATATATTTTGCTTACACATAATCGAAAAAAAAATTAAAATTGCAAAACCAATAGAATAGAATCTACTCATCAGAAAAAAATATAAAAAAATATGAAAATGTCCAAAAAATACATGCTACTATTTACGACAAAATACAAACATTTTTTTGCATTTCAATTTACCAAATATTTAGAGACAACCTACATGCATTCCCTACAATTAAATGGAGCTTAATTTCAAAAAGAAAAAATATATACATATCCTGCATTTCACTGATTATTTGTCTTAATTAAATATGACAGAACACAAACATAAATTATGTCAATTTGAACATTTCAAATTGCAAAAATTTCGGAGATACTCCAGCCGACAAATTTCGAAGAATTTTTACACTTTCAATTGAAAACTACTTACAACAAATAGATACATTTTTTGAACATTACAACTTGCCGAACATTTAGAGACAACCTAAATACATTCCCTCTAATTAAATGAAGTTGAATTTGGAAAAAAAACTTAATATTACTGTATTTCCACTGATTATGGAGCTTTATTAAATTATGGCAAAATATAAACATAAACCTACATAAATTGAAACATACCATATTGCTTAAATTTTAGAGATACTCATTTCCCAAATAAAACAAACATGTTTCAATAATTCAAATGGACAATACTTAGATACCTTTATGAAAAAAGACAACCATACTTGAGCATTCCGACCCAAAATTCTAAATTTTTTCAAACTTAAAAAAATAAAAAAGACTTCAATGCTAAACATTTTGTAAACATACAGAAATTTAAATTGAATAACTTCCAATTCTACAATTCCTAAAATCTACTTGCGAATTTCAACGCAAATTTCAAATTTACATGTCTTCCATTTTAAATGCCTTCTAGCTCCGAACATTTCATGAACATTAAAAGAGTTCAAATTTGAATACATTCCAACGCGGATAATTCTCAAATTCACTACATTTCTGAAGCACAAACTCTCTTGAATTCAAATAATTTTCAGATTTCAAAGACTATTGAACATAGAATTTCCAAATTTCAAATTTACCAAACAGGCGTGGCATTGCCATAAATTCAACATGGCAAGCACATAGACACAAAAACAAACGTTGCCTATTTATGGCAGTTAATTTTAGAAATGCTTGCTTTAGTAAATATTAGAAAAAAAATGAATTCCTCTAATTATTGATTGAATTTAACGAAATCTACTACAACGCATTTTCTCAGATTATACAATTAATTTAAATATTTATGTGAGAAAAAAACATATTTGGCCATTCCAATTTTAGCAAGTTAAACTAAATATTAATGCCACAATATAAGCATATTTAAACATTCCAAATTGCTAGATACTTACAAATACCCTAAACGACAAAGCATCTGAAATTGTTGAATATTTGAAGCCAACATAAATGTACTCTCTCTAATTATGATCCTAAATTTATAAATGCTTAAAATTAGTCAACATTTTGAGAAAATTATAATGTATTCCCTTAATTATGGTAGTTCAATAAAATGTTATGCCAAAAGACAGCCATACTTGATCTCCTCAATTTAGTTACCACAATTGAGATAATATAGCTACATTTTCTCTAACTTATGCAGTTGCATTTTACAGATGGTTGCTTTACTAACCATTTCGAGAAAATTCGAATTTAACTCCTATAATTATGGATTGAATTTGATGAATTCTCATACAATGTATTACCTCAAATTGCAGTTAAATTAAATATTTATGACAAATTACGAACATATTTTGGGATACAAATGTTTTCCTCTTAATGTTTCCACTTCATAGATACAAACATATTTCAAGATACAAACTTATACAAATTATCGCCAAGGGCGCGGCGTGCCGCCGCGACGAATTCAAACTTTGTAAATGTAAACTTCTCCTTTTCAATTTCGATACATTCAAATGTAACAAATTTTGAATGTATACAGCTTCAAAATTGAATTTCTCCCCACCACGGTATTCACAAATATAACAAACATATCAACATTAACACAAAAAAATAAACGTCAACTATTTTAAGCCATATGATCAAATTTCAAATTTGGAAAACTTCAAATTTTCACGGCTTCCAAATCTGAGCATTTCAAAACCGAAAAAAAACATACGAATAGCTTCCCATTTTACAATTTTTGAAATTGAAACAAATTATAAATCAATGTATGTAAATATATCCGTCAGATAAATACAAGTAATATGTCAAACAATCAGAAAAAAACACATACAAACTACTTATGAAAAGGAATTTTTTTTGGAATATTCAAATTTCGTCACCATTTAGAGGTAATTCAAGTGCATTTTTCTTAATTCAATTAAATATTAACGCAGAATACAAACATGTTCGAATATTTCGAACTACTAAATACTTAAAATATTCTACAAAGTATATCAAAAATGCTCACAAAAAATGCTACCTATTCATAACAAAATAAAAAACATATTTGCAAATTCCAATTTGGCAAACATTTGGGCGAATATTTCCGATATCATCCATTAAATATATCCAAAATGCTAAAAAAGCGCTATATACTTATAGCAGAACACAAATATATTTGAACATTTCAATTTGGCCAATATTTCGACACCATAAGAATAAACTTTCCC